>JABBOT010000009.1:13802155-14213844 GCA_016165875.1 Acanthopleura granulata | reverse complement strand
GGTAAGTTATGTTGGTCAGTTTAACCAAAAAAAAAAAAAAAAAGAAAAAAATTTATGGTGGGGTGTCTAGAATCTATGACATCTAGTTAGGAAATTAGCCACGGCCTGGAATATCTTATTTTGCTGGTTTGTAGGGCTCAATACAGTAACTTCATTAAAGCGGCGGATGCCGAAGAGGCGTAGTTCTGCATACATAGTATGACGGGGGTATGTATGCCGTAAACATCGAAACATACTATCCTCCACGAAACATTCCTCACAGAGTCCTGTATCATAGAGACCAAGTCTGTTCAAGTATAGATTGGTGGGTAGGTGACCAGAGAGGAGTCGAAATACTAGTATTTCGTCTTCACGACACCTCTAAGCGATAGGTCATAGCGACAGGTAACTAGTGAATTGTGTTCATGGAAAAATCTCCCTTTGTCGAAGTTATCCCATTCGTTCTGCCACATGTCTATGAACTTTTGCTTTACTGAGTTTATTGCTTCTTTTAGCGATAGAGGAACACTGAGCGTTATGTCAGGCAACATAAGAGCTTGTTTAGCCAATTGATCAGCCTGTTCATTACCAGGAATACCGATATGAGCCGGCACCCAATCAAACGATATAGAGACGCCACGGTAGTCAAGGGTGGTGCATAGGTAGAGTATTTCGTGTATGAGTTTAGAGGACTTGTTCCACGCAAAATTCAGCAGAGCCTGTAGAGAAGAGAGAGAGTCTGTAAAAATAACAGCCCGTATAGGCCTAAGTTCCATCAGTAACTGGAGGGCACAGATAATTGCAGTGAGTTCCGCAGTGAGCACGGCTAAAGAGTCAGACAGCCTAAAGGACTTGGTATATTTAATTTCTGGCACGCAAAATGACGCTCCAACCACATTGGTGTTGGGACACTTAGACGCGTCAGTATAAACTTTCGCGTACTCTGACCAGTTAGACTGGATATGGTCTTTAGCGCATAATAAGGAAATAGTAGAACTATCAGACTTGCTAGTTTTAGAATGAAGGTCAGTAGAGATATGTGGGGAAATCAAGTTCCATGGTGGGAAGTCTGGTACAGAGGAGGGCTGTATGTTTAAATCCGCAGATTGAATAAGAGCGGATGTTTGGCTGGATCTCTGCTTGAATGATAACGCTGTATTAGGCCGACAGTCATACAAGCCGTCATAGTAGGAAGGTGCGAGGATAGCATAGTTGTTCCTATCCGCCCTAAGTCTAAAAGAGAGCCCCACAGTGCGCAGTCGTCTGCGGATGTGCAGGGGCCAATCTTAGCAGAACACCTGCATGGCATTGAGTGGCGTCGTTCGCATTGCCCATGTGCAGATTCGGAGCGCCGCACACTGAATGGCGTCAAGCCTAGACTTAAGACTGGCACAGACCGAGTCATAGGCCTCACAACAGTAATGTAGCCTTGAATGGATGAGGGAACGGTATAGTAACAGCAGGCAGTGTCTGTCAGCACCCCATTCTCGTCCAGAGACACACCTCATCAGATTGATGGCCTTCTTACATTTAGTCAATGTGTAATCAATATGCTTAGACCAAGTAAACCGTGCGTCAAGTACTACCCCGAGATATCTGAAAAAGGAGGAAAGTGTGACTGGGAAATTATTTAAGGTAATCTCAACATCCTTTATGGCCCTCCTGGTAAATATAACTGCTTCTGTTTTTTCAGACGAGAACTTAAACCCCCATTTTAATCTCCACTCGACAATATCATCCAAACCCTGCTGGATATATTTGGTACACAACTTGAGGTTTCTCGAAATGCACCACATGGCTTTGTCAACGGCAAATAGAGTACATTTAAGTTTAGATGACAGAACACCGGGTAGGTCATTGATAGCAATATTAAATAGAGTTGGGGACAAGACACTGCCCTGGGGCACTCCCTTCTTAATGGGCACTGGTCTGGAGTAGTCCCGGCCAACTCTGACCTTAATGGAACGGTCAGTGAGAAAATCCCTAACCCATTTTAATTAATACTCCCGTACGCCACACCATGTCATACGCCTTCTCTATGTCTAAAAATTCTGCGAATAGATATTCTTTATTACACAAGGAGTTTCGAATATTGTTCTCCAGGGTAATGACATGATCAGCAGTGCATCGCCTGTTTCTAAAACCGCTCTGGACGGGGCTAAGAATGTTATGTTTATTCAAATACCACATCAGTCGGCTATTTATCATCTTCTCCATCACTTTGCACAGAGTAGTAGTGAGGGCAATAGGTCTGTATGACGAGGGAACAGAGGGGTCTTTACCAGGCTTGGGTATAGGGACTACAATGGCCTGTTTCCACTGGAAAGGAAGTTTCATATTAGCCCATATGGTATTGTATAAGAGAAGCAGAAGGACGATACACTGCTCCGGTAGATTACGTAACATTGAATACGTAATGGCGTCTTCTCCTGGGGAAGATTCCGAAGATGTTGAAATTGTCTGCTTTAATTCTAAGAGAGAGAAATCATCATTAATTGGAGTATCCTCGGGCATAATGTTAGTAAAGGGGTGTAGTTCTTCAGTGTCTTCTTTGTGAGGAATGAAGTCTGGTGGGTAGTTGCAGGAGCTAGAGACAAATGAAAAACTATCAGCTAATACATTGCTTTTATCAGCATTAGTGACATAACTGACATCATTTTGAACAATAGTTGGAGAAGAGACGAATTTACTTTTCCCAGTTATGGATTTGATCTGGGCCCCTGCTGATTTCAAAGGCGTGTGCTCTTTCAAATTAGAACAAAATTGAGGGCAGTGTTCTCTTTGGCTGCGCTTGATTGTACGCTGCGCCTCGGCCTTAGCACGCTTATATAGGATGATGTCTTCGTAAAGTCTTGTTCTACGCGCACGGTTTTTAAGACGCTTTCGTTCCTTGATGACTCTAGAGCAATCTTCATTCCACCAAGGGACGGGCATTTTTGGGAAAGTTCCTCCTACTGCCTTGGGGATAGCCTTAGCGGCTGCTGTATTAATTGCGCTGACAATATTGTCATAAAATATATTTACATTTTTGTGAATGGATACCTCGGAGAAGGATTTTATACATTCTTTCTGGTAGACAGACCAGTTTGCACGTTTGGTGCTCCACCTAGAAGGTTGACCGACTTCATTAACGTGGGGAGTAAACTGGCATGAGACGAAAATAGGGAGGTGGTCGCTGCCACAGGGAGACGTCACATCGACTGACCAGTCGAACGATAAGCTTATGTCTGATGAGCATAGTGTAAGATCAAGGTGGGATACAGTGCCTGAGTGGGGGTCTATCCGAGTGCCCGTCCCGTCGTTAAGTACACAAATGTTGTAGTCGTCGATAAAATCGGCGATGATTTTCCCATTACAGTTAGTGTTAGAAGATCCCCAAATCGGACTGTGGGCATTAAAATCACCGCATAGAATAAACGATGGGCTAACTACAGACATCATTATGTTAAGATCGTCCCGTTCGACATGTTTGGGAGGGTTGTAGATGTTTACGATACTGACAGCAGGGCCAGAAGATCTAGATATATTAACACACTGGGCCTCGATACTCTGATGTTGAGGAATTTTGATCTCAGAGTATGAGAGTCCATGTTTAAGTAATATGCCAACGCCTCCCTTTTACCTTATATGCCTGTCGATTCTACTAATAGAGTAACCGGGATAGGTGAAACTGAGGTGTGGTTTTAAGAATGTTTCTTGCAAACATATGACATGTGGCGTAGAATTTATATCAGAAATGTAGAATTTAAGTTCTTGCCCGTGTGTACCAATGCCTCGTACGTTATATTGAAGTCGGTGAAAGCCATTGTTAAGAAAGAAAGCAAGACATAAACTGGATTCATGTTGGTAAAAGTATACATTATGTATGGATACTTTCCGCTAGATTGTTCAACATAGGGGCTAGACTGGGAAAGTTGACTAGTTCAGGCCCCAAACGTGCCTGGGTGATGCAGAGTATTTCTGAAACGAAGGTCTTGTTGTCACTCAGGTCAAAGGTTTTTAGCATAATTTCAGCAAATAAGGCAATGATGCGAGTGGCCATATTAACGGACAGATCTTCTGTCTGTGTGGAGGAGGTGGATTCAGTTTGGGTTGAAGTAGACTTCATGACGGGTTTGATACGTTTAAACTCAGTTATGGGCTGTATTGTAGTTTGCTGTGCTGGAGGTGGGGCTGTGGTGTCTTCTCCTTCTAACAGCGCTCTTTCTGCAGGACTCTCTGGGTGCGGCTGTCTATCTTCAAACTGCACATTTCTTAAAGCTTCAGAGAACGGGATCTTTGGAGTCACCCGGATGTATTGGGCTCTGCCTATTTGTTTCCTGTATGGACACCCGAGGTACGCTGACGAGTGTCCAGGAGAGCCACAGTTGACACATAATGGCCTATCTAAATTGTCACAGTGTTCAAAGTCATGGTCGCCCGAACACCTCGGGCATCTTCGCTTTCCCCTACAAGAAGTAGAGATATGTCCGTAAGCCTGGCACTTAAAGCAACGAAGGACAGGCGGTATGTATGGTTTGACTGGGAACATTTCATAACCCAGCGTAACTTCCGTGGGCAGCTCCTCCAGGTCGAATGCTAATAACATGCACGATGTTTTAAGTTTTTCCTTTCCTTTATACATTCTTTCAACTTTTACGCACATACTCTTTTTTAGGACACCTAGAACGTCATCTTCTGTCAACTCTTCACCCACCCTGTATATAACTCCCCGAACAGACATGGCCGATGACTGCAGTCGGCATTGTACATCCCTTCCCATAAGTGTCGTTAAGCTTAAGGCTTTTTTAGTTTGTGCAGGACCTGAGCATACAATCAGTAGGTCTTTTCTACCACACTTCTTGACTTCCTTGACGTTACCTATAGCTTGTTGTATAGCTTGACCAAACTTTATATTATTCCAAGCCGAAATGGGTAGACCTCCCATGGAGGTGATTATAACATTGTGGTTGTTTTGGTTATTTTTTTGACTCGACTGTCTTACCTTTTTTCCATCTGAGTTGGTACGTTCTGCAGAGAGATCACGACTGAGTTTAGTTGCAGAGCGGGTCTGTACAAATTCCATTGAGGTTTCTTCACCCCCCTCGGGGTCGTCCATGCTGGCAGCTTTAGTGTGGCTAAATACAGAAATACAGGTGCGCACGGACAAGGGGGGTTATTACGTAATGACTGTTACAAGAGAACAAAGGGGGTCGCCCGGTAGCTGCTCCGGGCTAGAGACACAACGATAGGCGCTCTGTTAGTATGGCAGAGTGACAGTGCAAGTGCAGGCTTCTCTAAAAGTACAATCCTATCGTTATACGTAAGGCATAGCAGACTATAGCCCTATTCTAAATGAAGATTTCCCAACGGTATTTATTATATAGATACAAATATTTGTTCCGAGAGTCCCACAAGCAGCTATCAGTCTAATGGTGCTATGTATCCTTCTACACGTAAGAATCTGCGATTGAAGACATACACTCAAACACGAGGCACACACACTTAATTACAAAGCGTGAGAGGGCGGGGGAGAATATGGCCAAATACCGGCCACTGTCGGCCTCAACTCCGATAAATAATCCTGGTTAAATAGTATCTGGAAGTAGGGGAAGTATCTACAAATTTATGTGTTATAATATATACAAGCTCGAATATATACAAGACATATATACAGGGTTGGGAATTAGCAAAGGTAGTGTAGAGGTAATCTCACAATGGGCTGGTTCTCGATACCACGTCTGCACAACTCCGTGTCGTCAATGCAACTCGAAGTGACGATTGCTGGCTTTCTTCCTAAATTTATATCTTCGTACCTCGCGTGAAAAGCGCAAACTGTTGGTGAAAGATTGGACCAATCGCTGTAAGGCGTAGCCACCTGACGGCTTCTGGGCGCACTTGCCACAGTCTCGAAACTATGCCGTGTTTTACTTGTTTTGTGTGAAGAATAAATAGTATATTTCTGAAACCTGGTGATAAATTATCCAACATACTTGTTTAAATAACCACCATCTCATATTATCAGCATTTTCTAGTGGCATTATTGCATCATAGACATTTGTCACGTTGTGTTCGAGGCTTCGTCTCCCGTGTGACAAATATGGTGGTCCTCGAAATTGTGTTCGTTTCCATCTCCTCATTAACTCTTAATCCTGGAGTGAATAGTAACTAACTCTGGGCAATCTCAACAAGTCTGAACTCTTTCTGCAACGTTAATGTAATCAAGTAACAAACAGCAGGTAAGAGAAAATTTTAAAAAAGAAAGGAAAAAAGCCAAAGAAAAAATGGCCATGTATTCCCGATAAACACTGGGTTATGTCCAGACATACCTCCAAATCGGCAAAGAGGTCAGCCAGATATTTATGTGATCGAGGGTTTCCGTCAGAATAGTTTGTCTTATGCGGAATAATAGAAAAGCTTGTCTGATGCGGGATAATGGAATAGTTTCTTTTAGCCCGGATAACAGAATAGTTTTTCTGATGTAGGATAATAGAATAGTTTGCATGATGTGTGGGAGAACACGATACTTCATCTTATACAGGATGACGGGGCATTTTATGTTATGCGGGATAATAAATTGTTTGTCTTATGCGTCATAGTAAAATAGTTTGTCTTATGGCGGATAAGAGACAGTTTGTCTATGTGGGATAATGGAATGGTTTGTCCGATGCAGAGTAATAGAATAATTTGCCTGATGCAGGATAATAGAATAGTTTGTCTGATGCAGAATCATAGAATAGAATGCCTAGTCTGATGTGGGATAATAAAATAGTTTGTCTCATGCAGAATAGTAGAATAGTTTGTCTGATGTGCGACAATACGAGTGAAAGTCTTTCACAAAAAATAGATCAAGGACTAGGGTATCGCAGTTGTAGCTAATATACGCTTCTCATTAATATTTTGGCTTCGTTAAACCTACATACAAAATGCAAGATGAAACCGCAAGTATGATACACAGGTAAACATTGAATAGACTGAATTGTTCCCAGCAAACACTGAGAGTTGGGGCCCATGTGGGGCCAAAGAGGGCTACAAATTGGACATTGATCGGGTCCTTTTTAATTTTGACACGTTTCCACGAGGGTCATCATTGGGCCAGCCCTACGGGGCTGAAAATGGGCCCCAAACGTGTCCCAGTTGGACTAGTTATGTTTATGATATGCTTCAAATGGGATGTGGCCTGGTTGTGATCATTCCGCGGCAGCCCGAAAGGGACCCATGCGGATACCATTCCAATGCGGATACCCAGAAGCCAAGCCCACCTGTGTCCACTCAGCCAACGCTAAAACTGAGTGGGACCCAACTGGGAGTGTTGGTTGGGTTTTAATTCAACTTTGTCAGATATCGATTGTTTGAAAGAGCCATTCATGGAAAACTCGTAAACCTCCTTCCCGCCATTTTCAAAGCCGTGTGCTCCTTTGTTCCCTCTTGGATTACTTCACACTTTTGGGTGCATGTGTTCTCAGGAAGCATTTAGGTAGCACCAATGTTTCTCTGCGAATTAGAAAAGACTATTTCACTTATACTACAGGGGCCAGCATCATGGTGGGAGGAAATATCAGGGCGCCTGGGGGAAACCTACGACCATCCGCAGGTTGCTGACAGATTTTTCCACGTAGGACTGGAGAGGAAACCAGCATGAACTGGGTTAGAACTCACAGCTACCGTATTGGGTTCATCTAAACCTCATTTTTATACGAGTGGACGCCTTTAAAACTGAAAAGTAAATATCTACATTATGAAGATGGAAACTGTTACGACAACCTAATTTGCCTGCGAGCACTAAAGCAAGGTGTGTCTGGCCAGACTGCATTAGAGCGCCCTTAAATTCAGGCAGCGCTCTACTCCCGGAGAATGGTAAGATCTTCGGCAGTCTCTGGATTCGCTTCCGATCTGCACTGGGATAGATAACGTTGTCAAGCGCTGAGCCCGTCAGAGTATTAGACTGACGAAGATAACCTACAATGTGGGTGACGTCCATCATGTTTCTAACCAAAAGCTGCTAATTGTCCCTCAGTCTCGTACGGTCGTCTTCACCCATGGGCTCCACTGTACACACATATAGACACGGCAAGGTAAATGAAACCCCGTCACCATGATTCAAGGAAGATCGCCTATGCATATCTTTCTAGTGTTATGTAGCAAATTGCATTTAATATAGCTCATTTTTTAACGCAATTTGGAGTCAGCTATGGCGCTAGATAACGTGAAAGTCACTACATTTTGAATCTAGCACAGTTAGCAAAACACCCGAAACATAGGAAAGTTAACGAGGAGCATTATTTCGCCCGTGACATTCAACTATTACTTCAAAGTAAATATGCATACCCGTGAACGACAGCAGATTTTTATATTGCCGTCATCCTTGTATCCGACTCCTTCTCCGTCATATACAGACGTCACTGGTAATACAAAAGCCATCTGTTTGATACAGAAGTCGATTTTAGTCCCGTGATACCCCTTTCACAATCATCATTGTTTTCAGTAAATGTTTACTTTTAGAATAATCTCTGTCACTGTAGGTCTTAATTGGCAGCCAGAAAGTCTAGTCGCACGGTTTCATCTGTTCTCTCCAGTTGTCGATGTAAGAATAACGGAATCCTAATATGTTTATGGTACATTGTCAACCGGGACCTTTTCCCTAAATGCAGCCTTGTATTGATGTACTCAACATCTTTGGCTCTTAGGTGACTTTGGGTTCAGATAGAGCGCCGATGAGTAGGTTTGTTAGAATGTTGACATGAAAAAAAAGTGTCAAGAAACTTACCCATCAGAGGATTTATTTCCAGTTCGGCCATAGCTGTCTTCAGCACATTTAAGCTGATGCTGGATTCAAGGGAGTTGGCGTACCAGGATTCAATCACCCGCAGAGTCAGTTCCGGCATTCAGTACTGTCCCCAGTCCACCCATGTCCTCTCCAGCTGATCTCCATCCAGGCCAAGAGCATTTCTCGGAGATAATGTGGACACGCTTTCTAGATTCAGTATAAAAGACTAAAGCAGCGAGCACAGCGTGATAGTTGGCAAATGACAGTTGTTGCTCTCAGGATTGAAATATTGTAACATTTCGTTAACAACGCTGTCCACTTGCAATATGAAAGGATACCCCTACTGTATTATCAAGACAATTTCTGAATGCTCTTTTAAACGAAAAGCGAACGTCAAACAGGTATGCCTGATTTGTGTTATTCTGTCCATTTAGCTATATTTATGATATTTATAGAGGGTGATCACGTTCTTATTTTTTCATGCTTGCACTGGATGAAGTTAATTATGTTAATTTCTGTATTTCTGAACCCCTTGAAAAAAAATGAATCGAACCGTGTGCATTTTTCATGTGCTGAAGATGAACTTATTTTCACCCATAAAATGAGTAGAATTAATGCAAGTAGTGCTACAAATCGACAATTCAATGCAACAACAACTGACGCCGCGTTGTCAGTAGTTGACGTATGTAAATAAGTAGCAGGATAAACAATATGCAATTATTGCATGTTGCAGAGCGGACATCGTGATTTGCCGGCACACAAAAGCTGGTGTACCACCAGCGCGCAGTGGCACTGTCAAGTTCTGGCAAATCACAATGTTGCAATCTGGAACTTGCAGTATTGTTTATGTTATACCGAACATTACTGGAACTGTGCTTCATAATTGTGTCTAATTCGGCGTAACTCAGGGATAGGGGCCGTATGTTCATCGTGTTGAGTATATATGAACCGTTTCAGTCCAAGCACAACTAATACATCTTTGATTATCGGCACCATAAATATGAAAATGGTACACGATTTGAATACTGATTTTAATTTTCCGCACAGAACAATTACTGGATCTTTTCGTCATCATTGAAAACTGTCAACTGCTTTTTATATTTTGTATATTTTCCTGGTTCTTTGGTGGTTTGTGTTATTTGTTGCATTTGGAAACTTGACGAAATTATCCCAACGATGGCGTTGAGAGGATCCAAACGTGAGCAAACCGTGTCAGCTTTCTGCAAAGAAATCGGGTCAGTAGCTTGGGGATAACATTATTACACAGTAGCTTACAACTGTTACTTTTCAGCCCATTGGCACCACCCCGCTTTTTCTTTGTATTAAACGGAGGGTAAATATAAAAACTTAGCGGTGATGACCTTTCAAACAACGTCGAGTGTGACAAGTAACTTTTTGCCTGGCTCGTTTACCACCCTGAATAACATCCAGTCACAACTGTTTATTTTCGACACCAAGGGTATTTGAAGATGGGTATTTCACACCCAGGCACGATGACGTCGGAAAAAGAAAAGACATTTTGTTTCATGCTGCAACTTGAGCTCAGTGGTACACCTGATAATACATCTATAGTAGGTCTTACATTTACATTCCTACGTCACGCAACAATAGGACTCTACTTCACACATACAGGTTGGAAATATCTAGGCGTGGCCTTGCCGTTGATTGGTCTAAATTTATGACCTCTGCAGAAGGAGGGAAAGAAAACAGCAACGTCAAATACCCCATTTTACTTTATTTACTTCTTCGGTGTGTGTGTTACCACAAACACCAATAAATCGGTACAAAACAAGTTCAAAAGTATCGGGTTACACCACAAACACCAAGTGTTAAGTGTTAAATCCTTAACCTGCCAAAAATTAAGGCCAAATCGTGATGAAGAGTATCTCAAATTACAACGAACTTACATTTTGAATTGATATTCGCTCCAATGTAGAACTGTCCAAACTAAATATTATGGCTTTTCACCACTTGATAGCTTCAGTAGTTTTTAACCCTCCGCTTTATCTAAATGTATACCAAATAGCCAAACATTATCCGTCACAGGTTGATTCTAGGTTTCCATTGAAACGATCTCGTGCGTTTATTTTAAACACTTATCTCCCTTTGCCCGCTCTCTAACTTACACTTGTTTACTAAGTCAACAGTCAGACGATGGCTTTGTTAGCTAGCGACCGCAAAGTAGTTCAGCAATTTTGGGCTTCAGCAGAGCAAGTTATTTATTTTTCTTCCACTTTTCAGAGAAATTGTGAGCTCTGGACAAGTAATGTTCAACTCTTGCTCCGCACTCCTTGAACATCACTTCTCTCGAGCTCACAATTTTTGTGATATCATCCCACGGCATGAATTATCTGTATAATGTGTTATACTTTCTTGTACATATTTAATAACGGTAATAGAAAGATAGGGGCATTAAAAACCATACCTTATTTGTCTTTAAAACACATTTTAAAGATGCCTCCAGTGCTAGAATGCGTTGTGTTTTTTCCAACAGACCGCTCTCCTGACATATGATCTTCTCGTCCAAAGACGAGAGTGTTTGGGCTTTTTTCTCCAATGTTTCCACTATTTTCTCAAGGTGGGATTTCTGGTTTATCAGTTCCTCTTTGACCTTTATCAATGTCGCGTGTTCTTTTTTGCAGACTGGACTCTGATTCCCTCAGTTGCTCTACCTGCTGGTTTAGTCTGTCTCTGTACCCAGAGCATTCCTCGTATTTGACTTGTAGCTTCTCACACTACAGAATGTCTGTTCTCATCCTACAGAAACTTCTCACACTACAGAATGAGAATGGTAAAATGTAGCTTTAAAGAAAATCTAAGTGTCAAGTGTTAAGTCCGATATTCTGAGCCAACAATGGGTCTTCCAAATGGACAATCACAACACGTATTCCAGAAGCAAACTGCTCTGTATGAAATACATATAGATATAATGATATATAACTAACAAATAAAGGCCCAGGGTCTTGGGTTCACCACAGGCCCAAAGATCAGCTACCAAACCTGTTCAGGTATCATACAGTATTGCTCCACAGGTTTTAAGGACGAAAGTTTCACAATGAGTATGTACCAGTTCTGCCACGCTGGCCACCCTCAAGTCCTGTCTACAGAACCCGCCGTCGTTCACTGAATGTTTGCTTAGTTCTTCTGGGAATATATAGAAGAACAGGAGATGTTAATATAAAGTCAAACCTGGTGAGGTGGTAAGAATTCAGTAAAACATAAACACAATTTCTTGTAGAAGATTGCCAATAAGCTGACGTGTAAAGTGTAATTAAGGCTTGGTCAGTACTTTTAGAGATATACTTCTGGCCTGGGTCAGAAAACAATTTCATAGTCAAATCTGAGAGAGCTGGTCAAACTTCAGTAAATCTAACCACAATTAAATATTGACCAAATAAGCGAAATTCACTGAATTTGACAAAGTATTTCTGAAAATGTTTTCCTCACAGGAAGCAATCTATAATACACATGCATACGAAGACGCAGTTCAAAACTCATATACACTTGCCAATCTGTTGAAAAAGATCATCCAGTTTATCAAAGCATAAATAATATTTCATGGAATTCCGTTTAGTGCTGGTGCATATTTAGAGTGCAAGAGTTAAGAAATCAAATATACATGTAAATTCAGCAGTTCTTCAAATGTTAGGGGAGCTAACCAGAAAGTAGCCTGGTCTGTGGAAGTTAAATAAATCGATGAGTATGGCAGAAAACTCAAACTATGTTGCAGGGGTGTTTCTCAACTTAAATAATACCATATTTGTCCTCGAGTTCAGCACATGTGGATCCACGTTTCAATGGGGTTTTTCTCAAGGCTTTTAGGGATAGTCAAAGCTGATAAGTCTGGTGAGAATGCAGTGAATCTCGTCGTAATCTAATCTCGTGAAGCAGATGACCTAAAGAATGAACTTTCACTGGATTCCGCTCAGTATTTAAAAACATATTTTGCTGACGGGAAGTGATCTGATCCATATGAACTCAAGCCTGAATATCCTGGTCAAACCCCAGCCAAATAAACCACAACGTAATCTCTTACAGCAGATGATCCAACATTAAATTAATGTATGCATTCGCGTTGAGTTCACTTACAATTGGTGGATATTAAATGTTGTCTTGAGTTCAGTTCAGCGCCCAAAGATATATTCTGTGGCATACATCCATATGTCAGAGAGCTGACAAGAATGTAAACTTGTCTGAACATATATACAATGGACTTATTTAACTTATTTCACTGTGGCTATTTTGTACAAATGCGGTTGGTATCTTTCTGTTTCGAAAGAGTGTAAAATGTGATAAGTTGTGAGCTGTGTGACTAATGAAAAAAACAAAAAAATGATTGGAATCCATGTGTTTTAATGATAACACACATGCATTTCTACCATGTCAGCCTGCTGATACTCTGAAAGGGAAGTCGCTGCCATTCCTCGTGCAAGGCAGCTTCCAGTTGGGCCAGACAGGTGGATTCTTTCTTTGTGCACCATGACCAGTTATGTCCCAGATATATTCGTGAGGGTTGAGATTGGAGCCCATGGCAGGCCAAGGAATCAGGAGGCTGAGGTATGAGGAGAAGGGTTCAGACTCTCATCAAGGAACACGGCGGATACACCCGATATTAACGTAAAACACTTTACGAGATGCCAAATGACGTTTTCATTGGGCAATTTCAATCACTGCTTAAACACTGCTCACTTCAGAACCATACTTGTAAAGCCTTTGTTTCACATCAAAACCAGTGGTGATAGAAATGTATGTGTGTTATCATTAAAACACATGAATTCCAATCATTCTGCCATTTTTCATTAACCAAAAGGTGACACGGCGTACAACCAATCACATTTTACACTCTTTTCATACAGAAGATCATTAATCGCGTGTGTACAAAAGGGAGTGCTTAACTTCTTTGTGTATAGTTTAATCAGTGGAGATGTGCGACGGAAAACTCACCCGATGTTCTAGTCTGTCTTTCTGAGCTAAACTTTCCACATATATGGCTCTGAGCTCCTGACTGTGGATTAAATAATGTCAGAGAAGAATTAGCTTACAGACAACCATACACACATGGAATAGAAATTCTAACTTAAGAGAGCTGCACCAAAGTTTTTTGAGCTGACCAAAATGTAACCAGGAATTAGGACAACTGAATCGTCTGCTAGTTAGTTATTTTTTTAAATCCCCACGATGTTGTAAATGCTCTGGGTTGGCTAAACTTTCCGCTTGTTCTGTTTGTAGCTATCGATTCTACAAATCATAAACATGAAGAAAAGAGTTGACATAAATGCGAAGATAAACACACGACAAAGAGGTATACAACGAAATATGAACCGTAATCCCAGAGAGGTGCAGAAAGGCCAATGGACCCAAATTATTTGAACACTGAATGGCAAAATCAAGTTTATGCTGTCGATCGTGTTACCAGGCTAAAGTTTTTGCACATTGGGCATGAAACTCCAATACTATATTACATGATGGTAGACAAAAGAAAATGTCGGAGTGTTTCTGAAAGGAGAACTCCAGCATGGTATTCTACTATAAAGTACTGAATGCTACTATCAAAATCAGTCTTTTGGGACCAGAATCTTATATGCAAAACTCAATTGTATCACAGGAATAAACACTGAAATCTATCAGAAGAGTATTCATGTAAGTCCTTAGGCTGCCTATTTATCCAAAATGATAACGTGATGCAATAAAATGATGGTACAATCTTATTACTCATACCTGAAGGTCGTATTGTCACTATTTACAAAGAAGTGTATCTTTTTCTTTGGATGCAGAATGCTGAAAAGACTTTTCTTTACTTCGCCTAAAATTTTCGAAAGGTAACTTTTCTTTGTCAAGCATTCATGGCTGTCAATTGTGACTGAATGATGTCGTAACTTTTTCACCCAACAGTTTTGATCAACACTATATTTGTTTTGGAAAAGTCTAAAAAAAATTGTTTATGCTTCTTATACCTGAATGTAATTTTTCTCAATGCAGTTTTTCACTGTTCCTGTCTGGAACTCTCTCGTCATTATAAGGGAACCACACGGAGATACAGCCACAAATAAAAGCTGTATCTTATCTTGAACACATGTAATACTGCTTGATTTTGACTCAGTACTGGCGGACTTCCAATAGTGACAACAGTTAAATAGAAAGAAAACTTAAGAGTAAGGTAAGGAAATACCAATGTCTACAGCGTGGAAAGTAATACTATAGCAGAGACGCCAGTGTGAAATCTGACAAGTGACCACACGTTAGTTGCGAAATTATACACATATATTTATTTTTGATAAAGTACAGCATTTCAGAATTCTAGCAGAATATCCTATGACAATTTGCCTGCACTTTCCACCTATGGTGGGCCAAAATATGGGATCCTGTTCGATTCTCGATACAACAAGGCCGTACATGTACGATGCCATCAGGTTACCGTGCCATCATGGGTGTATGAATGTAGCTCTCTTCCGGACTGAGGTTGTATGTTGTAAGGAGGAATGGTCTATAAAGACACAAACAGGGCGCTTTATTAACCCACCGCATCAGCAAATACAGCAACGGCTACGGACATAGTTTGCTGGAGCGATGACGTCATCCCTGGTGTCTATTAAAATTATACAACTATACAATATTTATGCACACTGACTAAAGCGAAAACACGTATCCCGTTATTTACGTCATTACTATGCACCAGACGTGATCTAACACTAAAAATGAAGCTTCCCTATTATCAACTTTAGTAATTGCACAAATGTAACTCTTCAAAAACGCTCAATATAAAACAGAACAATTGTAGGAAATAGCATGCCTGTTTTTATGACGGGTTGGTAAGGGAAACAAATCTAGGGGTTTAAACGATGGATGTAGAGTCTCTTCCCCCGAACTGCTCATTTACTGTGTATACATCTGCTACACGTCACATGAACAAAGTATGATTTTACGACATGAAACACAAGTACATATTTTTACTTGAATTGAGACTATTGTGGATATTTAACCCTGATAATTTAAGCAGCCAAAAATAAATTCTGTTTCTTAACTAATTTTGTAGTTCGTCTCTTTCCGCTGAAAGTACATTGTATTCACTTATGGTCTCAGCAGAGACAACGACATGTTATGACAGAGACAACGACATGGTATGAAAAATTTGAAAAAAGATCCAATTGAATCTGACGGTGGATGTTTAATATTGACAACGGTTAGGCATCCAAAATTCAATTCTGGTGCGCGGCAGTTCTACAAACGTCAGGAAGCTGACCAGAATGTTATCTGATCTGGGAATATTTCAAAATCAGCCGAGGTGTGCGATGGAAAATTCACTGCAAGTTAAAGTGTGTCTTTCTGAGGTGGGCATTCCACTTGTTCGGCTCTGGTCTTCTTATTCTGGATAATACAACGACAGAGAAGAATGATGATACAGGTAACCCTATACACATAAAATAGAAAGCCTGCTAAATAATAGCTACATGGCCCCGTTACCTGTCATCAATGGGACCGCTGTGAGTTCAATCCCAGCGCCCGCTAACTTCCTCTCCGGTCGTACGTGGGAAGGTCCGCTAGCAACTTGTGGATTATCGTGGGTTTCCCCGTCCCCCGGGTTCTGCCCGATTTCCCCCACCACAACGCTGGCTTTCGTTGCAAGAGAAATATTCTTGAGTACGGTGTAAAACCCAACAAATAAATAAATACTGATAGCTACACAAATGTCTGTGGAGCTGACCAAAATTAAACCAGGAATGAGGATAACTGAATTCTTGGTCGGTTGTCAGACAAAACATCTTCCACATGTAAGAACATCCCCGGCTAAACTCTGCGGATCATTGGCTTGGCTTGCTTCCAGAAAATCTTAAGGTGGAAAAAGAAATAACAGAAATATGAGATCTATATCTGAAGATAAAGACGAAAGACAGATACCCAAATAAGAACTATGCACGAAGACCAGTGGAGCTCAGGGAAATAAAATCATATAAATCGGCATAGTGTGAAGAGTAACCGGAACCAGGCGCTGGCCCGATTACCCAGTTTTCAGTGTGCAGACTGACATGACTCTCATACTTCGTGTCAGCATTGGGCAGAAAATCCGTCTCACCATGTCACCTGCTCGCAAGATCGTAGTCCTTCAGTAATCGTCAGATGGAAAAGAGGTGTTGGTGTTTTAGGAACGCGTTGATTACAAGTCTTCATAAAAGCATCATATTGATGCAATAACCATGTACGTTTTTTCAGCCCCTGGATGTTTTTAATGTACATACAACTAGGAAACTAATCCCTAAAGGTCCAACAATTTTGCCATCAATCCTGTTCGGGTATCATACAGTATGGCTCAGCCAGTTTAAAGCACAAGGAGTTCAGAATAAGTCTAGCTTCAAACTGTGGCCCGACAAAGTATACACCAGTTCAGCCAAGATAAACACACTCGAATCCCATTTAAAGAACCCGCTCGTGCGTCCAAGTATGGCTTCACAAAATGTTTCCTCAGTACCTCCGGGAATATATATGAGAAGAATTAGAAATAATAATATGAGGTCAAACTTGCTAAAGTGGGTCAGAATTCAGTAACATTTAGACAAAATCGCTTGTAGAATATCAAGCAATAAGGTCGTGAGTAAGGTTTAATTGACTTAATACCTCTGGAGACAACAAATCCGATGTTAAATCTTAGGAAGTTGGTTATATTTCAGTAAAATTAACCACAATCCAAAATCGTATAGTCGAAATAACCGAAAAGATGACGATTCGCTGAGTTTGGCCAAGTGCTTCTGGAAATATTTTTCTGACAGGAAGTAATCTATAAATACTTATGAACCTACAAATGTAGGTCAAAACTCGATTACACGTACCACAACCTAATTTCCTGAAGCTGATCATCCACAGAGTTAAAGTATTCATTCAAGACTCAGAGATTTAATTTAGTGTTTGTGGATATAACATTTACAACAGCTAAGCAGCCAACTACACACGTGAATTCTGCTGCCGGGCAGTTCTACAAATGACCAGAATGTCATCTGGGATATTTTAATCAGTTGATGGGTGGAACAGAAAAATCACGTTATGTTGCAGCATTTCTTTCTCCTCTGAAATTATCACATTCAGCTTAGGGGCCAGCATACTGCAGAATATAACGGCAGAGAAAAGACATGGCATAAACATGTCATTTTAGAAATTAAAAAAGTGCTGTGATCTCGGAAACCCGCTAGTTGGTTCATATATGGACTTTTATCTAATTTGTGTTCAAGACT
Organism: Acanthopleura granulata; assembly: GCA_016165875.1. Classification (NCBI taxonomy): domain Eukaryota; kingdom Metazoa; phylum Mollusca; class Polyplacophora; order Chitonida; family Chitonidae; genus Acanthopleura; species Acanthopleura granulata. Next base: position 14,195,898 of record JABBOT010000009.1, on the reverse strand, counting down.
GGGAAAATATATATATTCTGAGAAGAATTGGATAAACAAAGATAAAGTCTAACCTGGTAAAGCTTCTCAGAATTCACTAAATCTCACAGCAATCGAGTCTCTTTTAGCAGATGACCAAATGAGCCAAAGTATGAAGTTTAGCACAATTTGGCTGAGTAATAGGGGAATTTCGAGTTCGAACTCTTTTATCGTTAAACTGAGAAAAAGACCAACTGTGCATTGTGACCTGTCAAAGATGTTAGGCAGTTATTTCTGATTACATTTACTATAACAAGGACGTCTAAGAAAAGGGTCACAAAAATTTATTTAGAACAGAGGTACGATAAGTCAACAAAATTGCCTGACATTTTTGATAAGCCACAAGACACAGTTGGACTCTTTTTACCTTTTGCGACAAAAGATTTCAAAACTCACGAACGAACAACCTAATCTATTCAAGCAGATCTTTCAATAAATTCGTGTATAAATTTGTGCTGGATTTCACTTAGAGTTGGTGGATATTCAGTGTTACAATAATTCAGCAACCCACTATAAATTCTGCATTGAGACAGTTCTACAAATGTGAGAGTATCTAATCTGCTTCGTGGATATTTTAATCAATCGAGGGATGCGACGAAAACTCAGCCGAGATTTTGATCTTCGTCTCTGAGTTAACATTTGCCTCAAATCACCTACAAACTCCCCATCCTGAAGAATATAACGGCAGACAAAGGAATTAGCATACAAGCCCTCATACACATATAAAATACAGCGGACAGCCAAACACAAACACACAAAGCTGTCTTTCTCCTCTGAAGTTATCACATATTCACCTTCGAGCCCAGCATACTGTACAATATAACGGTAGCGAAAAGGCATGGCACATTGTTTTAGAAATAAAAAAAATCGCTATTTTCCAGGAAACCTGCTGTGTGGTCCACATATGAATTGTTATCTAATTCTTTTTCAAGAGTGGGGATATATATCTGAGAAGAATGGGACATGCGAAGATGAAGTCCATCTTGGTAAAGCTTGTCAGAATTTAGTATATCTCAGAGCAATTAAGTCCATTGTCGCAGGTAATCAAATGAGCCAAAGTGTGAAATTTAGCACAATTTGGCCCAGTAACTGTGGAGATATATTGGTGACAGGAAGTCATCTAAAACATATAATCTCGAACTGGAAAATGCATTTCAAAACTCAGTCGCACGAACAAGCTTGATCTCTTGCAGCAGATTTTCGCAAAAAATCATGTATAAGTTTGTGGTGGATTTCACTTAGAGTTGGTGGATATTCAATGTTGACAATAGCTCGTCAACCCACTGGGAGACAGTTCCACAAATGACAGGGAGCTGAGAAGAATTTAATCTGTTCTGGAAAGCGACGGGGTTAAACGAAAAACTCACCTGATGTTCGGGTCTGTCTTTCTGATATACGCATTCCTCAAATTCGAAAAACCGAAAGGTGGGTCCAAAAACTCATCTCAGTCTCTGATTCGTCTTTCTGGGCTACAGAATCCAGAGTGTCGACACAAAGACGCAGATGTTGTAAATGTTCTTGCTTCAATAAATTTTCCATAAATTGAGCCTAGAGCTCTTCGTTCTAAAGATGGGAAAAAGAATAGCCTGATAACTGAGACGTTGTATGCTGTGGACAAAGATCAATTTGAAAAAGCAGAGGTATTTTCCTGTCCGTATCTAGACGCTGCTTAGTCTTTCAAATCCCTATGTTGCTCAGTCAGGATAGATTAGCCGAGGAGATCCCACAGTGCAAGTTTTAAATCCCTTCTGTTGAGCTCACATCCCTTGTTTTAGGTAGCGGCCCCATCATTAACTACCAGCCGATCGCTAGATATTTTTGTTTATCGTAAGTTCTATACTCTGAGGGAACTTTCGGCTTTTGAGCTACCCAATCCAACAGCGTGAATCCTGTACCGAAAGATTACCGGATTTCGCTGACAGTTGACTGAATATGGCGGACTGTGGGAATTTTTGGCCTAAGCAAAAGTCTAAAACAGGCGATATGGCCCTAACGCAAGCGTTTTAAAACCACTAGCACCTGCGACCCCCTTGGCTGATTAAGGAACATACAACATCTAATTCCTTTCGTTAGAGAAAGAAATGACATGAATATGTTATACACAAAACTATTTAAATACCGCCAGGCCTTTCTAAAGAAAGGAGGGCATCTGTACTTCCATGCAAAAGAAAAAAAATGCAAAAGCAATGTAGTCGTGACAACTCCCACAACACAGAGTTTTTGCCCAGTATATTTTTCAACTGAAGCCGCTAAAATCTACTTCTCAGGTTACAATGAAATCAACACAGAAAGATGGCCCTTTATTATGCAATGGGGTATTTACTGACTGATTTGGACTTATTTCATTTGATAGGAGAGTTCCTTTGGCTTTAGTCACAATTAACGGCTGACGGCGCTGGTGATGATGCCTTGCACAGCCGTGTTCTCGTTGAAGTTCACTCATTGACCGATCGACAGCGGAGAGTTAACCGCGCCCGCCCACATACCCACCAATCACAGTTACACAAGATAACGGAGTTATTTTTTTTTCTGAGATCCGTCCCAACTCAGTTGGTTACAACTAAACCACAGAGCAATTCTATCTCAAGCGTCAATGATTGTCAAGGGTTTCTTTTGAAATACGCTAGTTTATTAAACTTGTCAAATGAAACCATCATCCATGTTTCCACTGAATCCATTCGTCCGTAGGCGTTCCAAAAATTGTCTTTACTCTGCGTTCTTTACACATGTAGAATCAAAGCAGATGGTGCCCACTTACAGGCTGCCCATTACATAGTTTTGATGCACTTCATTTTTGAATGTCAGTTTTGATTTTTTGTTGTTGTAAAGTTGTCTTTTTAAGTTGGTTTATCCACATGATGAAATAATATGTAACAACGTGTCTCTGCCAAAAAACCGCTTAACTATTATTGAAAGGACATTGTTAAAACTTGACAGACATGGATATATATTTCCAGTTTAATATTCCTTTCCCGCATGTGTAAATTTCATCTTTGCACATGCTTGATAAAAGCAAGGATGCACTTTCAGTTTTGCCCTCCCATTCAACTTCACACAGTTACCCCCGCACATTCACATTCACACAAATCTCTACAAACCGCACAATTGACTCATAAGATTGATTTTATTTATTTATTTATTTATTTGATTGGTATTTTATACCGTACTCAAGAATATTTCCCTTATATGGCCGCGGCCAGCATTATGGTGAGAGGAAACCGGGAAGAGCCCGGGAGAAACCCACGATCATCCGCAGGTTGTTGACGGACATTCCCACGTACGGCCGGAGAGGAATCCAAATGAGCTGGACTTGAACCCACAGCCACCGCATTGGTGGGAGGCTTCAAAATCATTACGCTGCGCTAACCGACTGAGTCACGGAGGTCCTAATTTTAAATGCATCTTTCTACTGCCGGTTTCGGAACAAGAACACATGTCACTCATTGGACTAAACGGCCCGGACACCACTGGCTGGCTATATAGACCAGTGTAGGTGACAAGTGATCTTCATATAAGGCTACTTACACCCCTGAGATGAAACAAACGGCATTCTGGTTGAAATATAACAAAACCCAGCTTTTTCATTCATCGTCGGATATACAAGAATTTGATGTGTAGATTTGCACAAAATTTTCGACACTCCTATTACACTATCTTAAGTCGACATAATTGTTTGAGATTTAGCTGACTTTCTGCGTTTTGAATGATTACTGCCCATGTCATAACACGGATTGTGCAGTGTAATCTGTCGACAAGCTCCGTGCTCTGACTGTGCTATCCATAGCTTCCTCATCGGCTAGGGATAAATCTTGAGGCGTGTCCGTCGATCGGTCAGTTTAAAATGACGTACAAGCATGTGCGTCACCGCCGGCAATAACTCGGACTGATTCCTCGGACTAAAACACTGACCATTAATGTAGGACTAAATTTTCCTTACTTCGGCCAAGAACAAGAAAAGGTGGTTATCAATTATATGTATGTGACTAATGTTAAACGAAGTTGTACTTTGCTTGCACGAGGACAATTAGTTTTCTGAGCTAAATCCAAATATGTAATAAACCTCAACCACTGTGTCACACCTGCATCCACCCCTGTGTCACACCTGCATCCACACATCTGCCACACTGCATCCACCCACCTTTCACACCTGCGTCCACTCACCTGTCACACCAGCATACACCCACCTGTGACGCCTGCATCCATCCCTCTGAACAGTTGAATCAACCAGGGCGAACTGTGGCTTCTATATTTGAGTCCAGAGAAAAGCGAGAATAAAATAATTAAAAAATAATTCTCTTATTAGATGGATCACTCTACACGTAGCCTCGTTTGTCCTTCCGCATAAATGGACGTGTTGGAGCGTAAACATTATTGACAGTGAAAGGGTCGTGTTTTCGTATTGTGAAGAACACATTCCTGGTATAAACTTCGCTGTGAACATTTCCGCATCGGGACATCAACTGTAGGATGTTTGTGATTTTATTCCCTAATGACAAAAGGTGTCAAAAGTTTGATGCAAGGTCTGCCGTTATATTTGAAAAAAAACAACAACAATTTATCTGGTTAACGGTACGCGCATATGAATCAATGAGACAGAATCAGAGACATGAACAGAGTAACGCCTAACAAAGAGAGGCGGATGTTTTATGTATGCCTTGGTATTATATGAGAAATTTCCCGAGCCCTGCAAAGTACTGTTGTGCCGTCAAGAGCGGTATTATATCTGTATACAAAATCAAATCTGATAGCTGTAAAAAGTTCTGAGATTTATTGGAAAGATAGACGAACAGTGTATTGTGTTACAGGAAAATTCAACCACATCGCAACAATTCCACTTTAGTTCCACCTCCACTTTTCACTTTAGTAGAGCGGGGCAAGTATCCATTAACAACCCATTATGTTTGTAGGGTTGGCCCATGAATAATTAACCATTATCTGTTCTGCACAGAGGCCCCTCGGTACGAGACTATCTGAACTTTTTAGGTCAATCACACCAATCGGACGGGGCCTATTCAGAGTTCTGGAAATGATCTGTGGTCTGATTATTCACTGTAAGGTTAAAAGCTCTGCTTTTGATTTTACCACTCTTTTGATGTTTAATCTCAATTGTACGACATCAGAAACTAAAATGTGACTCAGGTGGCGCGTACCATCAGGAGAGGGATTATATCTACATCTTGAATCAAGGACTGGCAGTTTCACTCTATGAGTGTTACAGACCGCTCTACAATGTGGTGGGGAATATTTGCAGCTTGGTACGCCGCGATAATAGGTAAGTGTTTATTCAATGTATAGTTCATTTCACTCTTCAAATTTATTGTATACTGCTGATTGAAACAATGTTTAGTGGAGGACACAAAATACATAGTGAGAGGTTGATTCAAAAGACTGTTAACCAGACTATGGCATTAAGTGCATACAATTTCATTTCCTTTACGCCATACATTCGTTACATACTTAAGGACAGTGAAAAGAAAATGGCGGCAGGCTCATTGACGACAGAACTAAAAAGTAACAGAAATAAAAACTTAAACACCAGAAGAAAAATAAAAAAGGAAGACAAACAAAACATTGTCTTATCATGACAACACATTTGTGTTGATGTCCGTCGCCACGACTTAAGCCTCATAGGCCTCGTCTGCTTGTGTGAAAAGTTTAGTGGCTCTCGTATACTAACGAAGGATCTTGAAAGCCACTGTATTATAACTCATGTTTACAGTCATGCTACCATATAAGAACATATCAAGATCATACATAATAAGTACATTTACTGTAGAGAAGAAAATCCTTCTTTCACCACAGTATTTGTTTCTCATTGTGCCGTTAAAAGGCAATCTGGCTGTCTTACTTTACAACTGGAAGTTAACTTCTAGATTCTGTCTTCATAAACAAATAGGCCGTTGTTGTTTTTTTACCATCAGAAATTATGTGCTATATTTAACCCTGTTCGGAAGCAACCTGGCTGTGATATTTTGTGGTTAGAAATTTACTACTATACTGTGCCACCAGAAAACAAACTGGCTGTTGTTTTCTCACCATCAGATATTATCCGCAATATTTAACCCTGAGAGAAAACAAAGTGACCGTTGTCTTTTACGATCAGAAATTGGCTCCTTTTCTTTACCACTAGAAAGCTAAGTGGTTGTTACAGGTCACCCTAAGACGGTAAAATTTTATATTTTTAGCCATTTGTCTCGGGATAAAAACAAAATGAACTGATCTCTTGAGTTTTATTTCCTAACTAACGTTGAGCATATGTGATGTTAATTTGATATTCACCAAGTTATGCAATGATTACATGTAGATGGTAGTTGAAGAAAATACGGTCTGAGCGATTGTTTAGCCCCTTATTCCTGTGTTCTTTACAAATGTCTCCAATAGCCCTCTTTGTGATACTGTACTCAGTAATATGTTACTACATCGTTATGAAGAAGGTTTCAGAAAAAATATTTTGCCCTTCAACCGCCTTAGTTCTTAATCAAATTATCTTCTTTGAGGCAGCTTTTTAGAAGATTTGGTCGCATGGCTTGGTGGCCTTGTTGAATCTTTTGGAAAACGAAAAAAGTCTTCTTCTCCAGAACGGCTGGTGCGATTTACCAAAAATATAAACTGCAGTGTCATATGGCCTAGGCATGCTCAGTTCTTCTCGACAGCCCTTCTGCGTTGAGAATTTAAATAGCCCGCTATTGGGTGGAAATGTCATTTGACGAACAAATTCGCTGTTTGTCATTTATCTGCAATCCTTCGGAGACTTTGAGATGCAGATGATTCTGACGGGTTTGGTGTTGGGTGCCGATTACAAATATGTTGTTTTCCAAAAAAAAGGAAGTGGTCGAATCTCGTGTATAAATGGTATAAATTACACCGCGCAATATGACAAGACAGAGAGACAAGCTTGGTGACGTTATCACCCCCCGGGGGGATTTTATCTCCTTTCCAGCTGGATTTAAAAAGGGTGACTGGCACATTCGATGCCACAAGGAATAGAGATTAACGTCACCTAAGGCGGAAGTGACTTTATCTGCCATTAACTCTTAACACATGAGACCATAACAGCACATGAAGGCTGAATCCAGTCAACGGCAAGTGACGCCATAACTGGAGTATACACAGTGTAATGAAAACAACATTTTGTTGAGAAAATTGTACATGCATAAAGTGTCCCACAGGAAATCGGAAATAAGAATCCATTAGTGCCATTTTCGTCTCGTCTACACCCCACTGACGTGTTACTGTGGGCTTGTCTCAGATGAATAAAGTGCGAAAATGATATACAGGCCATCTAATCTGGCCTCGTGTCATTTTTAATCTATAAAAAGCACTCCAAGACTACAGACATTGCCTTCAGGTAAATTACAACAAATTTACACACGAAAGAGTAATATTCTGTTCTATCGGTCAGTGGTGAAAAATGTTTCGCCAAATCCTGAATTTGGATCCCGGCTCGGCTCACCACCAAAATTAAATGGATTGGTGCTTCTCTCAAAGACAAGATGTTAACAAAGTTTCGTCGACGTTTGTGTGAGTTGTTTTAAGCAAAGTCTCGAACAGATACAGAACAGGCTTGAAGAAAGGCAGACAGAAAAATGAGTCACAGTAAGAACATAATCCAACTGTCTGAGGTAATGTGAAAAAATGTCATTTACCTCAGCATATAATTATTTGGAGATTACGTGACTGAAAACTGTTACAGTTTAAATGTGCTTCGCCTAAAAGCCTATGTATCTTTTCGTCCGTGTCTAAGAGTAGCTAAATTGTGTCAATAAATACACGATTTGTAGAGCTTAACAATTTTTAGAAGATTGTTTTATTATATTGGGCACATTTGTGAATGCATATTCTGTAATATATTTATATGTATATTGATGGCTAGAACGAATGTATGTTTTCTAATTATGTCATTCATATGCCAAAGCATGAAGACACCATTCAATGAAGAAAAATGACCTGAAATACCGCCTTGAATATAAGCATCGTTGCTTAAGCCCCTCTGTTTCACCCTAAAATTGTAAAATCATATTTGATTTATTGATTTCATTGGTGTTTATGCCCTTCTGAAGAAAATTTCACATATACGACAGGGGCCAACATTATGGTAGGGGAAAACCGGCGACCATTCGCAGGTTTGCTGGCGGGCTTTCCCACTCACAACCGGGGATAAATCCTACGTGAGCTGGACTTGAGCGATCAGATTGGTGAGTAGCACGAAGGTCATTACTCTGCAGTAGTCCGCTAACTCCCTTGGCCACGGAGTCCCTGTAAAATTTGACCATATATTTACTCATTAGTATCGGAACAAAAAAACAGACGAATTGTACTCTTGTGTTTAAGAATAGAATAGAATAATAGGGTGTACCTCCAAAACTTGTACAGAGATACTGATATACATGTATTACAGATAATCAATGTATAAATTTAAACATTGTCTGTTTACTTTTTACAATTGCGCCATGTTTTGCTGGTGAACTTGGTGTCTATATACAGGTTTCGTAAAATACTCCGGGATGAGTTTCTGACGGACGTTTGCATACTTTAATCAAATCCAATATGAGGTGATAGTCATTACCAACAGTCATCCGACAAAAGCAGCATGTTTTTTCAGACCTTGGTACCTGGGTACCTCTGACAGCTTCTGTCGGTAAACGATGATTACATACTTTTCCTACATAAGTCTGGTAAAAGGCTTAGGTACTTTTCACATGTAAACTTAATTTTCATAGTGCGTCAAAAGTTACTCTTGCTTGAAATATTTGATTCTGCACATCAGCGTTATAAATAATGATCGGTTAGTCTTCGCTTAGCTGCAGCAACAAACCAGGTTGCTAAGCAACGTTGCTGTTCTAAACACATTGGACACAACAATTTCCTTTAAAAGTTTTTAACATTTGCTAACCAAGAAAAGTTTATTTTATATTTTCAGAGGCAAAATGTACTGTGTGACTAGCATTATTATTTACAGTATATTGTGAGGATTAACAAATTACACTGGATTTTCACAGAGATAGGTGGTCTTCCGAGTTTTCCATACTGAGATACTTGGTATTCCCGATTTCCCCATGCAGAGAAAGGTGATATCCTGTGATCTCCAAAAAGAGATAGGTTTTCTTCGGGATTTTCCATAAACAGAGATAGGTGGTCTTCCAAGTTCTCCATACAAAGAGAATTGATCTTCCAAGTTCACCATACAGAGATTGGTGGTTTGGCGGGTTCTCCATACAGAGATATTTGGTCTTCTGAGTTCTCCATACAGAGATAGGTGGTCTTCTGAGTTCTCCATACAAAGATAGGTGGTCTTCTAAGTTCTCCATATAGAGACAGGCTGGTGTTTGGGGTTCTCCATACAAAGATAGGTGGTCTTCTGAGTTCTCCATATAGAGACAGGCTGGTGTTTGGAGTTCTCCATACAAAGATAGGTGGTCTTCCAAATTTTCCGTATACCCGGCCTGATCGGGTTGATTTCCTCATCTTGTGGATTTGTTTAAGAAAGTTGAGCTCACACGGCTCACAATTGCTTTTACATTGCTCAATCCCCACATTTTAGAACCCTACAAGAGGATAGATATAACGGTCTGGTCAAAAAATTCTAATTTACAGGCGATATTCTGAGATCTCCATACAGAGAGATCGTTGAGATTCAGGTTACTGATTTTTTTGTAGCAATCTATACATTATCTTTGTTGCTTGTTCAACATTTTTAACTAAATTTTTGCATAACTAAATTTCCTATTCGAACCCACGATACTTAAAATGGTCAACTACCTTCAGCTGTTGACGACGACGTACAAATTCCTCATTTCGGTTTTTTCTGTTTCCAACGATAACAACTTTGGATTTTTGAACATTGATTTAAATCCAATATCAGCAACATTCTTCTTGACCATTTATATAATTCATCTCCTGAGGTTGTCATTAACAAGTTACGTCGTCATATAACAGGGTGAATATTTTCTTATACATATCATTTGTGTAGACATTTTGGTGTCTAGATAGGCTTCCAAACTATTTTAAATGTAGAAAATAACAATGGTGAAAGATTTTCGCCTTGTCTAACACCACTGTTGCAATGGAGATTGTCTGACATGTGGTTAATAACTTCTACACATGATTTAATGATATTGTAAAAAAATGCATCAAAAAATTTTCCTCTTGGACAGTATTTGTTAAGTTTTCAAGATACACCGAGAGTCGTGTTTTAAGATAGCTTTAAAGGCTTTGTCCATTCTGTACGGAAGAGTGATTGAGGGGTAATTGGCAGCGTCCTCTTATTCTTGAAAGTAGGCTTTATTTGTACGTACAACAATCTTTAGGTACACATGGATATCAAAGATCATATTTAAAAAATCAGGTAAATATCTTTTATGAGTGGGAATATTTCCTTAATGTATTTATTCACTACATGTATATTGTGAACACCTGAGGTTTTATTGTTTTACTATGCTTTCTAACTACCCACGGTAATCTTCTCATTCAGAGGAACAGTGTTTACCTCACTGCTTAGTAACTTCCCTGCCCAAACAAACTTGCCTCACCTGTGGGTGCATCGCTGTGTCTTCACATTTCGTATTGAATTTGCTAATGTAATTCCAAAATGCTTTGAGGTTACTTTTTCTGAGCATGCCTGTGTCTTTCTGTGTTTTGTCCTTGTGGTTTGTCTGTTTGTTGTAAATAGTGTTTATTTTCCTGGATTCTTTGGTTTCTATTAGCAACGTTATATTCAGCCTTTTTATCTATACATTCCTGGTAAAAGATAGATACTGCTGTACCAAACTTGGCAGTGGCATTTCCAATAACGGATCATTGCATATGAAAATGTTATTAAACGTACACAATTTTAGGATTCTGTTGCCATAGCTATCAGCTTTACTTCGCTGAAATGGGACTCCCATCTCTGGAACTGATAGGGGTTGGTTCATGTAATCAATAACCTAGGAATCCGTATTAATTCCATAAAGAGCACAAGCGTCTACAACACAGAATTCAGCATTTTCGTTGGTTAGGCTATTAAAATCTCCTATCAGATAGATATTTTTGGTTTGAACAAGTCTCCTGGCAAGCTTGCTTTCAGTTGAATCATATGACTCGATGAGTATTTCGATTTCACGGGGAGGTCACCAGACTACACGAATACATATATGCCGATAAAAAATCTTCAAGTTGAACCACAATTCATCATTTCATTCGTTCATATCTATCGTTGCTTGTCGTGCTAAATCCGTTCTAATGGCAATAGCTATACCATCAGGAGCAATTTCCGTTAATCCATGCCTGTTTTTAACAAAAGCTTTACAGCCAGGAAATAACGGCAGTTCTCACCAATGTTTTTAGTCTCTGCTAGTACTATTCATAAACTCATAAAATCCAGTGTCTGTCAGATTCGAGTGTAGGCCATTCACATTCAGGTAAAGAACCTGAAGTTCTTTGTCGCCTGTTTTGCTTCCTGGTATCTTGCGCATGCCATTGCTTCTTTTCAGGCTTCTGCATTCCAAATGTTTAGCTTGTTGCCATTTGTTAGCTGTTAATGAATCACACAGTGCTGGTTTACGTGGACCGCTCACCTGTATTGGCAGGGTCGAGAGGAGCGGAAGGGTAAACAACTAAGATTTATTCCCCTCTTTTTTATCTTCTTTAAATTCTGGCGGAGTTGATTAAAAAAGATTAAAAATCTAGTTGAATCTGAAGTACAATTACTATGCAACATATGTGTGAAAGTTGGAGTTGTGTGATTCATACCTTATGTTTAATCAAAATACAGAAATAAGGTCGAAAGTAGATTTCGCTACTTCAGGGCGTTTTGTTGAGGGAATTCCCAATATAATAAAAATATGATAACGTGAGCCAAAATCATTTGTGCGCATTGGATATCAAGCTGGAGATTCCAACATATTGTTAAGTATCATGTTGGTTCTGGGAATCATATTTATGTAAATCGAAGAAAGTTCTATGGCCATTGGAACTGCATATTCACCATAATAGTTAATGGATTGTAGATCGTCGTTCCCCATACTACAGCGCCAACTCGCACAATTAACAATCCAGCAGATACTACATGTAGCTTTCAAGAGTTCAGTTCCTATCTTTGATCACTCTATGTTTGGTAACACGAGTTATGGAGAACATGATTAAACCAGGTAAAAGGCAAGTTTTTTTATTGACATTTTGCAAATCTACATAATAGATATTTTTCTAACTATAATAATTATGCTTGAGTGGTATATGGTATATGCTTCCCATGAAAACTCAATGCTGTCAAAAATATGTAAGTGGTGTACACGTTATCGGTTCGTTTTAACGTGCCATGTGTTAGGTGTCAGCAGATCGAAACTTACACCTGTTTATCAGTTTACTTTAATAAACGTCCGACAAAATATCAATTATATACTCACGCCATAGTTCGTAGGACAAAACTTATTTTAAACCAAAATTTTTGTAGATCTGACGGCAAGAGATATTAGCGTATAAATTATTGTGCTAAAAAGGCACGGCGGATTAATCAATATTATTTGTTGTTGACCTATTGTACGCGTAAACCGGTTATATAACAACTTCAACTGCATATCGGGGATGCCCTTGCGTCATTGTGAAGTAGCTATGGCAGCTCGCTGAGCAATTTTTTGAGCCCCAGTTTCAAGTGTGCAAGCGGTAATGTCTGTAATAGTGCTCTTTGCATTACCATACTCTGTAAAATGTTACCAAATTGTTACGAAAATTTTTTTTATCTTTAACCTGCCTTATTTATTAAGCAAATTCTCTTCTTTGCGAATTACTTTCTCAGACTCATTGTATTATTTGAGTTCCTGTTATGTGAATGTTCATTCGGCAACGCAGGCTATACCGGCAATATTTTGTTAAATCCATTCTTCTGATAACAGCAGGTAACTAAACGTAAAACACACTTGGTTTTGTGTTTCGCAGTAAAAAATGAGGAACCATCATGCAGAGGGGTATGTAAACATATGTCTTGTTGATCGAATGTTTGTCTGTCTTGTCTCTGTCCATAGGTGTCTCAGGGCTCCAGGTGGTGATACAGTCAAATCAAACCTACGTCAGTGTGAACGAAAATGTCACACTTACCCTGTTTTTCTTTCCTCCTGACGATGTCGAATGCATGCTGACACATAACTATGGCCAAACTGTTCTATACGTAAACAGCAGTAGAAACACCTTTCCTTTTAGCTTTAGTTACAAATACACGAAGACAGGAAGTGACGTCATAACAGCCAATTGTGCGAATCTCAAGTTTAATGGCACTGCGGAGGAACGAATATTTGTTGAAGAACCTGTGACTGGTTTGGAAGTCGACACAGTCGGAATTCCTACAATTTTGCAGAAAAGTGGTAGTGACGTGGTGGGCTCCGTAAGATTCATGTTTTCACAAGGATCTGACATCAAAACGATATGTGAAATAGACGAGTCTGTCCTATGTGGTTCAACACTCAGGATGGAGAATGGCACGAACTCTGGCCACGTCACATTTCTGCCGTCGTACTTCGTCAGTTTAGGCTACCATACCATCAACATAACACTGTATAATAACGTAAGCTTTGAAAGCATCAACACCACAGTCTACTACTATATGAACGAGGTGCAGAATTTAAATATACACGGCCCTGATTTTGTACTGGTAAACACGTCAATAGAGTTCACATCTTCGGTCGATTTTGGAAACAACATAGACTACGAATGGAGTCTTGCAGGGCGTTTGGACTCCAGCATATGGCTACTGTGCGTCGACAATAACGGCACCAGTTCCTTTACGCACTTCATCAGAACATTGGGCCTCACATTTGTAGAAACTGTTGCCTCAAACGCCCTTGGTTCAGTCACAGCCATTCATATCTTCATCGTGTTGTCCGAAGTCAACGATTTTGTCACAGATCTAACATCTAACCGATCTGACGCTGATTTGTTACTCCACTCCACATCGCCGTACATTAACTACATGGGCAAACTATCTATCGAAGTATTTCACGGGGTCGAAAGGCTTACAAACATAACTTTGGACTCGTTGTACCTGTCAGAACCCTACATTCTTCTCTCATATCTGCCACAAGGCGAGATCTCTCTTACTGTCACCATCAACAATTCAGTCTCAGAGAAGATCGTTCATGTAAACGCTAGTATTTTTGACCCAATGTATGTGAGTTTGTATACAAATACCTCTTTGGTGAGTGCAGGGGACGAAATCACCGTTGAAGTCTTGAATACCACGGGATGGGGATACCGCTACGAGGTGGATTTCGGAGACAAATCTGGCTTTATCCACTCGGATATTGGACTTTTCCGCTGTGTCAACCTGCTGATATCCCATACATACTCTGATTCTGGTGTTTTCGACATGGTAGTCATTGTCACCCATGGGCCATTTGTTCAAACTCTTCACATGGAACTCTCAGTATTTCATGCAGTGCCAAGCTTTGATATTTCTTGCATTCCATTTCTAACTCTCCCGCCGGGCTCAATGACGATAGACATCTCTCTGGATGACCTGTCTCCGGAAAGTCCTACAAATGCGTCTTGTGTCGTGTATCGAGAACAATACGTCTTACCAGACAAGTCAGTCGCTCCAGAAAATGATTATTTAAACCTTAACTGGACAGATGTGGCAAGTGGAGCAATTCCGATAGAGTTCACAATCCCTCAATCCTACGTACTCTTCGTGAATTGTTCTAATCCAGTTAGCAATGTGGAACGGTTCTGTTTGGTAGAAGCACAACAGTTCACAGCTAATGATTTTGTCATCAACTACCCTCGTGCTGTGGGTTTGGGAAGCGCTGATGCACATGCCGAGGTGGTATACACGATCCATTTATTCCAGGACAGCTATATACCTCCAAACGTCCAGTTCACCTGGATGTATGACGACGGCCACACTGTGGGTCCAATCGACTTCACATCTTGGACGAACAGCCACTTATTTCAAGAGAGAGGCATGTATAACTCATCAGTAACTATAGAAGTTTTAAACAGTTCCTCCTCCAAGCGACTGTTGCCTGTTACCGTTGGAGTGTTGAACATTGAAGCGAATATGACACAGGGTGTGGTCGGCATCGACGGCCTTGGGATACTGATGGTTGGTCAAACGTATGGCTCTAACATTACTTTTGATATTTATTTCGGCGACGGAACAGTTGAGACCTGCACGGAATTCGAAGTGAACGAGGCGTTTTATTTAGCCACAAGTAAAATGTACATTGCCGAGGGTGTCTTCAATCCGCGAATTATTGCCATCAGTGAGATGTTTGAAGAACAGTTTGTGGTTAGTGACGTTCACATGGTTCGGCCTCTTAGTGATGTGAATCTTGTTCTTCAGGAAGCGACCTATCCCCCAGGAACAGGCTTGGTCCATCTTGTTATGGCTGAAGACTCTGCACCATCGACATCATCCACAAACGTCACCTGCGTCATCGAGTACTCTGACAACAGTGTTCCTGACGTCGTCAAAACTTTACCTACCTCCATACAACACACCTACACAAATTTTGGTCTTATAACAGTGACAGTCGAATGTTCCAATGGCGTGTTATCGAAAAACGTATCCAACACAACCACAGTGACGAATTCTTGCTTTGGACGAGGGCGCCCATTTCGTGAGCAGAAACAAGTGACCAAGTTGTTTTCAGATCGATTGACTCTAACAGCAGCCATTAACGTGATTTGCAAAAATCTCACTTTGGAATATTTCTGGAATATAACCAAAGGCGGCATTTCTGTAGATATCGCGCAACCAAAGAGTACTGTGTTGCATATACGTCCAAGACAGCTTCAACCCGGCAAGTACACGGTGATTTTTTACATTATCTTCAAAGAATATCCTCAGTTGATTTTCAGAGACCAAATCATTGTGAACATTCTGCTACCTCCGTTACTTGTGCGAGTGAGTGGTGGAATGTCTGTATCGACGGGAACAACCCAACTCATCACAGTGAACGCCGCCATGGTGTCTTACGACCCTGGGGTCATACCAGGAAATGCCCAAGGTTTGGCGTTCTCTTGGACATGTGGCAAAGCTGATGACCTCACCTCGGCCGAGATTCTCGCTACCTCCGGGGCACTCACAGCTTGTCCTGGCTGTCTTGTCCAGAAGGATCCGGGAAAGTTACTTGCACCTTCGGGATGTCTTGAAAAGGACAAATGGCATATACTACTTGTTGAGGCTGCCAAAGATGTCCGGACAGGCAGTGCTTACAAAATTGTTCACGTTACCTCAGGGAAACCTCCCCAGTTGGAATTAAGGTAATGTATAGACTGCTGAAAGTAATGAGACTCGTTCTTCTGTTTGTTAACGAAGTGCAGCTAAAATGGAGCATGGGATTTCTACTTTTTAACCGAAATTAAATATTTTCCATGGTTATGGAATTTCATTTTATAATCTGGTTAAGCTAGGCTAGAAGAGGCGTACGTGTAAGTGTGCAACGGTCACCATAACGATAATTCCCAGAGACAGGCCGCTCCCAATTCTGGTTTCTGGTAAATTCACTCATGTCTTTCTTAAATAACAGAAAACAGCAACACCCCTAGCAGCATGGCTTAAGCAGAATTAATTGTCATTTACTGCCTACAATTCTTTATCTCTGGTCTAGAATTACTCAAAATGCTGTGATGTAACCACATTTAAATAATCCTATTCAAAGAACGCAACGAGGGCAAAATCAGAGTATGTAACCAGAACTTGGCTCATTCCATTACACGAAAGCGCCAGGAAGGCAAAATACCAAGACTGTTTAGGTCAGTTTTAGGTTTTAACTGAACTTTTTTGACAGCCTGTCGTGTTTTGAAACCCGGCAAATAAAAATAACTTATATATAACTGCAAAAATTACACAGAAAATAACTCAGTAAATACGACAAATTGCAGGCGGTTCGATATTCCAGCTGTGTTTATATATGTTTACCGTGAAATAAACTCCATGAAAATGGGAACGTCATGTCGGATGCCATCTGTTTTTTGTTATTAGAATCGATTAATAATACGACTCAGTATTCTTCAATGAACAAGCCAGAAATGGGATTGATACTTGATGTCGTTGATTTCTCCCGCTCCACAAAGCCGTCATATAAATGAGGATTGCGGAATTATGCTTAATTTACAGTAACATTAAAACCAAGATTAGCATAAATTAACTATAAAATACAAACTGTACAAAGTCTATCTCAAAAATGGACAAAACTGTTCAGAAAATTTGGGTTTCTATCTCTTTCATTGAAAACTAATGCAATACATGAAGGATTAGTGTCCAGATTTAGTATTTATTCATAATTAGGTATCCCTACATACATAGTTATATAGAAATTAAAAAGCAACATTTTAAAAGTGTACATTAATCTGATTAATACAGCTAATAAAATCACTAAATAATGCAGCCAGTTATGCATATTTTCCGCAAAAACTTGGTATTCTCTGCCGAATGACGTCAAACAAGCACAACCTTTACCAGTTGTTAGAGCTTCGCCATCTAGTTCAGTGTTAAGTTAAGGATATTAGATCCCCTCAGGGGTGAAATTTGGTCGGTTTTTTCCCCTCACATTCTTATGTTCTACTCCCCATTCTTCTATCTTTCACCTCCCCTAAAGATGAAAATCAAATTCAAATTGTAAATACCCTAAATTTGACGAAGAGTATAATACGTTGCGAACCAAGGCAGATGTGTTTTCTTCCCCCTGATTATGGGAATTAGTTCACTCAGTGGGGTTACCTGTTGTGAATAGACATGCCTCTGGTATAAAAATGTGCATTAGAATGTGCGGACTACCAAAGCAGACCTATTAACTAAAACAACAACTTTAATCACCCCAAGACGGATTTATAAACACATTCTAGTAGGTTTTGCTCAGAAAAGATAAAACACAAATTTACACTTTCATGGAAAGCGATAAGTTTTAAATATTAATATAAGTAGCTTGATATGTTTAGAAAATTAATATAAGTAGTTTGATATGTTTAGAATTTAAATTGAGAGGGAACAGTTGTTGATTAAAATTAATTGGCAAACGAATTAATGACGAATTTTGTCACAGATAACACACTTCCAGACATTTTGATCTTTTTCTCCCTTTCTATTTTCGAGACTGTTGTGTGGTCAAATCCTTTTATTTCTCGCCGATTTTTCAACATAACGTTATGAAACTTGGCACATATGTAGCTTAATACTTAAGCTAAAAAAGAGCCCCACGCACTTTAGATACCTTTCCTAGTTTTAAGAATATTAGTGAAAGAGTATCAAAGTTTCAAAAGCTTTTAGACTTTAAATGATCGCGCAGATCATTCTTAGATGAATATTAAAAATCTGTGGGACCGTTTTTTGGCTTAAATAGTAAACAATACACTTGGGCAAAAATAACTTTTTTTCAATCCCTCTTCTTTTGTTATTAATATTAAGGTTAGGTAAATTTCAAAAGCTTTTTTGAAATCAGCAGTCTCTTAGCTTTTAGAATATGTAGACATGTGGCCTTATTTGATCAATATTTTGGGTTACACAAGGCAAGCTGTGAAATTTTGCTTACGCGGAGATTTAGTATCGTTAAAACTACATATACCGGAGTGACAACAAGCATCGTCTGAAACTGAGAGTCCGATGTCTGGGCATAGGTGTCAGTGTCATAAATGGGAACTTCAGCGTGGCCCACTATGGGTTCAAATTGATACGGCAGTATATCTGCTTCTGTGTAGCTAGAATCCATCTCGAAAATGATATGTGATACGAACTCCCAGATTACATAGCCCAAGTCAGCCATGAATGCGTCGTCTGTGACGTCACCCGCTGAACCGTACCTGGCGGCCTGCTAAAGATTTGATAGGACAGTAAATCTTTTGCTTTAGCGGATTTAAACTCATTATTACGTTTCACCTCCGGGTATTATACTGTATAAACAAGATATTATCTGTGTAATTAAGACCTGTAGCAAAATCTAAACACTAATCCTTTATTGTATCTATTACTATGAAATAATTTGACGTTTTTCAAATGGGTGAAGTGTACGTTTTATACACATGTAAGAAAGCAGTTGAGGCTATACGACAAAGATATTTAAATACAGGATGATTTAAATAGGTAATATTTATCTTATGTTTACATCGTTTTGCTATGTTAAGGTGTAAGGTGAATTGCCTTTTGAAGAAGAACGCTGAATTTTCGATAACTCTGAACAGCAAATGTGTGGACTGTTCTTTGGACGATCTAGCGACAGCCGAGTACCATTGGAGGCTATACAGGCGTAAGAATCTTCAGGACTCGTTGGAGGAGGTAACTGAGCTGGATAGTTTTACTTCTACCGGTGAGTTATCTACAGAATAGATATCTCTTGCTTCTTTGTGTAAATGCTAGATTGTAATTGATAATGCTAAATTGGAATTTCACATTGATCTTAATGCTGATATGGCGGGCCTCCGTGGCTCAGTCGGTTAGCACAGCGCAATAACCCGAAGCCTCCCACCAATGCGGTCGCCGTGAGTTCACAGTGACGAAGGTCCACCAACAGCCTGGGGATGGTCGTGGTTTTCCACCGGACCCTGCCTGGTTTCCTCCCACCATATTGTTGGTCGCCGTCGTATACGTGAAATATTGTTGAGTTCGGCGTAAAACACCAGTCAAAGAAATAAACAGTGGTTTCAAAGTGGGGGCGGTGTGGGTGAGGGTATGCACAATTTCTACTCATCGGAATATCTATACACTGTAGATAATTGGATACCCCAATTGCCACATGTATGTTACTCATGAGGAATTCAGGCAACCTATTGAATAACGGGAATGGTAACACCCACAGGTGGTGGAACAGAACTATGTTTTTTGCCTTTGACATTACAATTGAGGTGAAAGGCTTTTGTAAGTGCCAAAACTATTAATGATGGAGTTCTATCAGTTAAGCGCCAATGAGCACTGGTAGTATAGAAAGTAGATAAAGTGCAGCGAGTAAATGATAACGGGTAACCGCTGAAATTCGACATCTTGTTATTTTGGGTTTTATTCTAATGGTTCATGTAAAT
This sequence comes from Acanthopleura granulata, assembly GCA_016165875.1. Lineage (NCBI taxonomy): Eukaryota > Metazoa > Mollusca > Polyplacophora > Chitonida > Chitonidae > Acanthopleura > Acanthopleura granulata. Next base: position 14,175,900 of record JABBOT010000009.1, on the reverse strand, counting down.
TTATTTATTTATTTGATTTATATTTTACGCTGTACTCAAGAATATTTTATGTTTTACGCTGTACTCAAGGATATTTCACTTATACGACCTACATTGGCCTACATTATTGTGGGAGGAAACCGGTCAGAGGCCGGGGGAAGCACACGATTTTGTTTGCAGTTTACTAGACCTCCCTGGCGTAGAGTTACTCAAAATGCAGTGTTGACTTCACAGTTACTAAATATTTACATCAAACCATCAATTTACATCAAATGCAAGGGGACTAGGCCTCAGAATATATTAGACTGTCAAGAAGAATCATAATTTACCCTGGCAGACTCGCCGAAATGGAGATGTCCGCATACCGTGTATCTGATACGAGCTTCTAGCTTTTCAGTGAAATGTTTAGGGTCCGCACACAGTTGAACCGAGTGTTTTATCGCCGGGGTAGAGCTAGTGCGGACTGCTCCAAACTAGTAACGTCAATGGCCAATCAAAAATGGTCTGAATGGTAGAAGCGTAAGTCTCTTGACCATTCATATACCAGGTTTAATTTTAATCCCGGTTGGTACACTGATACCAAAAGGCGTATTTTGGAGTCAAAGGTGAAAACTTCAGGCTGTAATACGGTGCATATTTTACGGCTTAAGGATTTCAAGCTGGAATATGCATGTCTTAACTAAACACTTGTCACAAGAGAGATGTTTACATAGTAGATACGATAGGATATGGGAATAAATGTCCACTTTGTTTGGAATCGACCTCAGGTGTTAAAATACAAACCGAGCCTGTCACTATTTCAGGAGTAAATACCTCCGCGATATCCATCAAGCCTTATAGTCTCCACCATGGCTATGTCTACCGGCTTCAGCTGTACGTTTTTGGGATACCAAACAAGTCTGCGGGAACTGTCAGTGAGTTTTTCGCCATGAATCTGCCTCCATATCGAGGCATGTGTCAGATCACGCCAGAGACAGGTATGTACAACGGAATTGTTGTTTGTTTGTTGTTTTGTAGCAAACAAAATAACAACAACTGTAACCTGAGTATGCTCAAAGCGTTTCATTACACACTCCTGTAGATAACCAAATACGTGATTTGTGACTTATTAGTCTAAGATCTTAATCATCATATAGATCGCTATATATCTGCTTGCTGATTTCCAAAGACCTTAGTTTTTATACCCAACCATGCAAAGGTGATTTGTCGTTTCCCACTCTGTCACCCTTCGTTATGCCGTGGTGAAGATTTGTTCTGTGGCCGTCTAAGTTTAATGTTCTGTAAGGATGACTCACCCTCCACCGATGTGGTGAGAACATATATGCATATCGGAATACAGACCACTTCCTCTGTAACTGTACAGTTTAATGTTCGCTGAGGATTATAACTTGCCCTCCACCGATGTGCTGAGAATATATGCACCACAGAATGGAGGAAAATTCTTCTGTAGCTCGACAGTTTAATGTTCGTTGAGGATGACTTGCCTTCCACTGATGTGGTGAGAATATACGCACGTCAGAATGGAGGAAAATTCGTCAGTAGCTCTCAACTTGCTGGTGATTTTCACTCCGATTTCCTCCACCCATACAATCGAGCACCATAGTATAAGTTAGGAATTCTTGAGTATAGCATTTAACAACAGTAAATTGTAAGTACCATGATGACATATGCCGAAGACAAATGTTATCGTGACAATTCTACCCAATGTAGGATAGCATTGTATTCAGGAGCATAACTCAGAGCGGTGCAACCACACTGTGCCTGAACACGCGGATGTCAACGAAACAAAGGCACACTCCTATGATGATTTTTATCTTTTAATTCGTAAATTTGGGAGACAAGGTGGTTTGTAAGAGATCATGGACAACGATGGTTATTTGAAAATATACACAGGGAGATTAAATTTTATACAGCAACAGAGGTGTTAGTATGTATTTTTGTTACTTTGACAGGCGTAGCAGCTTTGGACAAGTTTCAAGTATCCTGCCCCGACTGGGTGGACGAAGGGACAAATACCAGCCGGTCAGAGTTCGACACCAGTGAGCGTCTCATGTACCAGTATGTGGTCGTGTCGGATAATGAAACCAGTCTTCTTTACTTTGGGGGTAAGTGAACATTAACCATCATTAACTGATCTGTATTTTGTCTCATAATTTCCAGTGTGACAGTATGTTGATTTACCTCGAATTCTTCATGGTGTTATGCTCTTTCTCCAGATCTCAAGAATATGGCACACGTGGGCATGATAAATTCCAAAGAATGGAGTAATGAGGCCAAGTAGGCAAGTCCGAGATCGAGTTTAATATTTGGATCATCAGTACTTCTGTTGCTTAGTACTCAGGATAAGTCGACATGTCAAGAATCGAACTGGTCGGACGGCTCTCTTTTTCGAGATGTTTTGTGTTTCCTTGAAAACAAAATCAAATGATATCCTATAAAAACACTGCTCTTCAAATGTAAAGTTCTTTTCCAAAACTACGTGTTCAATATACGCATGTAGTTCCCTGCCGCCTGCCGAATCCGTTGCCCACGGGCGGAAATGGCTATGATGATTGGAAGGTTTTTCATTCGGCAGGTTTGATTGATTGACTGATCGATTGATTGGTGTCAGGATACAACTAGACCCTTAATATGGTTCAAGAGCTAGGTAGCCGCAGCCAATCAGCGCTTATCAGTCTCAGCAAAGGCAACCCCTCCCCTTCGTCCATAAAACTGGAGCACAGTTATGATTGTAAAACATAGATATAAGGCCGCATTTCACCTATTTATTTGTTTGTTTCATTAGTGTTTTGCGGCGTACTCAAAAATATTTAACTTATTCCAACATTATGGTGGGAGGAAACCGGGCAGAGCCCGGGGGAAAACCCACGACCATCCGCAAGTTGATGGCAGACCTTCCCAAGGACGGCTGGGGAGGAAGCCAGCATGAGCTGGACTTGAACTCGAACCGACCGCTTTGGTGGCAGGCTTCCTGGGTCATTGCGCTGCGCTGGCGTGCCAACCGACTGAGCCACGGAGGTCCCCTGCATTTCACCTAGTTTCACTTCTCCAGGCTGTAGTCTTTTATATCGTCCCATAATATGCAGCACCTGAACGTCTGAATAACACATAGAAAAGACAGTCACTTCAAAACGAACACCAGTGGTGAAAATATCGTTACATACGCATGCATGTATTTCTTCAGGCAATCGCTTTTAACGTGTTTCCTTTTTTTTCTTTAATCTGGCAGATTTTGTGAAATCCCCTCCCATGGTGCTGAGCGTTGGGAATGAAGATGACAACTACACCGTAGAAGTAAAGGCTAGGATATTTGACCCGTACAATGGAATGACTGAGATAAAGCTCGTTGTCCAAGTACCGTTATGACTTGCTATCTAAATATTTGCCATGTGTAAAAAATCGGGGCTCACTAAGCAACGAATGGCTTTTGTGCATATATCTAGTATGTCCACTATCTTCGCATCACAATCTTTGTTCAAATCCGAAGCGGTTCCTGGTCGAGTGAGTAAATCTATTTGTCTGATACGGTTCAACCCTGGCGTTGAAGAGAGAACTTCGTATATTCTTCCGAACCCAAGGTTCGTGAGGCCTTGGTGACCATAGGCCCTTTGCGTAGTCTAAATCTTCTTTGAAGATTGTCTTACACCAATATAATGTCCATGAATGTGCGTGACACGTCGAAAAGATAGCTATTTACTTGCCAATGGGGGGGCCTCCGTGGCTCATTTAGTTAACGCACCAGTGTAGCGTAATGGCACAGAAGGTTCCCACCAATGCGGTCGCTGTGCGTTCAAATCCCGCTCATGCTGGCTTCCTCTCTGGCCATACATGGGAATGTCCGCCAGCAATCTGCAGATGGTCTTGGGTTCCCCCCGGGCTCTGCCCAGTTTCCTCCCACCACAATGCTGGCCGGCGTCGTATAAGTGAAATATTATTGAGTACGGCGTAACATGCCAATCAAGTAAATAAAGAAATAAATACTTGCCAATGGTCGTTTGCCTATACTTTGTACTTCTATTTCCACCACACACAAAAACCGATCGCCATCGTAAAAATTCTACAGCGTTCTTCAGAAATAAATATCCACACCATTCTTAGAAGAGAATACCTAATGGAAATATCAACATATTTGTAGCGAATGAGAAGCCTCTTCATTATATGCATATAAAAGTGTGTAGTCATGAAACACTTAAACCGGCCCTCACAAACAGATCAGTTATGACATAATGTTAACTTCTATGGCTTCCGTGAACATAGCGGTGAAGCAGTGCCCAGTAATACAGTCGTAAGGCTTCAAAACTACCTCTTACTGGTCTGTTCAAGAAGAAAATTATGTTTTTAAGATAGCGTTCTCTTGGTCAGGGAGGGTTAATCTGTTGAACTTCTTACAAAATAATATATACTGCTTCAATCTTAATACACTATTATGATATGAGTTGATACTTAATGCTTTCTGTTTTCCGGCAACACACACACGTCAGAATGTATTTCGTAACAACATGTTGTCCACAGTACTGCAGACCTTGCTCCCATGCACAAAGTAAACTCGTCTTGTGGACCGTTACTAAGACTGTCCTCGGTCAAATGGTCTCGTCAAAAGGCTAAGTTCATTGTTTTTCGCAAGGTATCGCCGCCGATCGCCAAAGACAGTGGACAGAAGGACCTCGATGCTGTGTCCACGTTTCTAGAGGACGTCAGTACGGACATCGCACAGTCTGTGAAGGAAGGAGACATTCAGAAAACTTCCCTCCTTACAGAAAGCATTTCTTCTGTGGTCAATACTCTGGTGGGTAAATGAAATGTTCCTCTGTTCAGTTACGTTTGTAAAGCCCTCCGTTATGAAACCTATTCCTTGAAACACCCGCAACATTCATGTTTGAACTACGTACCTTATTTTCGACTGCAGGTGGTTAATTATTTGATCTACTCATCAGCCTCTATATATGTCAGATTTTACACTCTGTGTGGTTGCAATTGCCGGAATGGGGAGAAAGTAAGCATTACCTGGCTAACCTAACCTAACGTAACTCATGAAAATATATTAGGATAGTAATTTGTTGCAAGCTAAATCAAACCAGTGATACACGATATAATCATACATGTACATACATGTAGATGTAACGTACAAACGTGATTTACTACTTGGATAAAAACGAACAAAGAAAACAAATTCACATTGGTTTCAACTTTTCTTTTGCTTTCACAAGGCTATTTATAAAACCTTCTCAACTGCTTTATACATGTACTTTCTTATTTCTTTGGTGGTTTGGTTTGAACGTTATTTGGGAAGTTTGTCTTTCGATCATTGACATGCAAGGCCCATTATGGCTGACGACTGATATATGAATTATCACAATTCAGAAAAGATCCAGGCCTCTGATTGGTTAGTCCGACAGGAATAATTTACCGTAATCGTCAAAACAGGCAAAGATACCGTTTTGTCCGTTTGATATATTTTCTGTATCCCTAAGGTGTCAGGTAATGCCGGTAATGCACGAATCAGTGACTTTTCTTGTTCTCATTTTCCAAAGAGTTGTAATGATTAAGCGGCTAACAACAACAACATGTACAAAAATTTTTCGTCACTCGTTTTGAGACAGTTAAATTGCTCTGTGTAGTCAGTGCCCCTAGCGGAGCCTGTGCTCATCTCGTCGTGTGAGCCGCGACGTCGGTATCGGCAACGTATCCTAGAAAACGCAAAATGTGTTGGCCGAAGTACCGGTGTCAATTCAGGGAAAATCTTTTGTTATACTCTTCATTGTGATGAATATGTTACACCACCTTGTTGCGGAGGTATACGGCACGATATATATCGGTCTCGTGAAAATAGTAATCTTCATGACGAAATATCAGGACGTATATCCAGACAACACGCCGCTCTAACTTATGGTCTGTTTCGACGGCTAGATTTATCAAGATGGTTTCTCCTGTTCTTTTCGTCAGATCTTGCCTGCAGACAACTCCACCCTACCGGAAGATCCAGAGGATTGGCTTCGTGCCCAGCCCTTCGACGTGCCCCAGGGGAACCAAAGAGGTACACCTTGGACAGAGCTGTGGAACGACCTTCTGACGCCCAAAGAAACAATGCTGCAGGGCAAGCTAACAAAGGCGAGGCTTAATAAATTGTAACTAACATCACTCCATTTAATTTTTATACTTATCTGATATTAGGCATTTACACGAACAATCAAAACACTGCATGTGTTAAATTGACAAGTTGCAGTATTTCCTTGTGACCATTTGCCAACTACCGCGAAGTAGTTGTCACTTTTTTTTCCATCCATGTTGTGGTCTTTTATACCACAATCTGAAACGAACAACTGAACTCTATATTACGGGGAAATATTTCGGGGGGGGGGGGTTCAGATAGTTCCACTTTGGTTGCAGTAGGCCGATTTAAATAGACTTACGTGATCAATAATGTAGAAGCAGAATGTATGTTAAGTCTACAACATGCCTTCATGAGGCGCGGTAACTTAGCGTCGGTGTTATAAAAATTCTTTTCATTCCGTTGTTCACACTGTGATGTACATCATACGCTTCATATTCAGGGTAAAGGCTCAAGCTGGAAATGTTTTCATCATCGTGGGGCCTCTCACGAGACTTATTTATCGAGTAATTTTTGGCTGAAATAGCCTTTGATATTATATTTTACTGAAAAGGGTCCTCATGTGGCGTGCATAAGAGCCTATGCAAAATGTTTGTATTTCTGACGTGACTAGCTGGTGGGTAGTACCGCTACAACACCGCTTTCCCCTAACTCTGGCTTCCTTCCTGATACAACTTCACCGCGATGATACAGCCGAATAATTCCTGAGAACAAACTGCTGATTTAATTCATCCATCTGGTTAACGAACATTGCTGGCGGCTATGCATCATAACTGAAAACTGCTGGTCATAAATCCGTTCTACCTTCGTACTTTATATACTTCCTAAGCCCTTTGGTGGTTTGCGAGTAACGTTGTCTTCGAAACTGGTCTTGTTATTGTTGACGCGAAACGCCGGATATGTTGACGACTGGTATTTGACGCCTAGATTCATAGGTGAACAAGTTGTAAACAAGTTGAAATCTGTGTCAATGTCTGCAATTTTCTTATTGCAGGAGATCGAGTCTTATGTCATCGCTATGACTCACGTTATGAACAAAACAGAATACTTCTCTCTAGAAACATTGTTTTATGTGACGAGCAGCATGGCGTCGGTTGTCAGGCAAAGGAACTTAGTGAGTGAGGCCGCCCTGGTAAGTATGATGGGTTCCTTATGAGTATCCTTACAGAGGATTTTGATAAATGGACCACGTCGGTTGCTCACACTTGAGCTAGTCAATTTACTCGGCCTATGGAGCCCTCCTTCGCTTCGACAGTCAGACCCTTAAGGAATGTCACACGCTCTAATCTGCCTGTAACTTCGAGTTAAGAGGTTTTATTGGTACTTGGCAAATGGCGATGGTTTCCTCTCAGCTTGAACGCAGTTGTGCGGGTGTTTGCCGTTTTCTCTGACATGAGGTATTCCAAAGCCTCGTAAGAATTTCAGATTTAATGGAATGCAGGATCGATTGTTACAGACTGGTGTGAGAGATGGACATGTCCATTCCAGGTCGACGTGGACGAAATTTTATGTATGACAGATTTATTCCAGCTTGACCAATAACACGTGGTTTAATCCAATAAACAATAACACCAGTACCAGTCAATCAGCTTCGATTCTGTCTCCATGACCAAGGGCGTCAGAATAAAATGGTTGTGGCCGTTTTTATCCTCAAAACATGAGTGTATAGACCAACATCCATGACATCATGTAAAGATTGAAAAAAACCCACTGCCATTACTTTATGCTCCTTGCCAACCCTTGAGCCATATCGCAGTGACAGTTGGTATTCTCAAAAACGAAATCGTGCAATAGTTCTGAAGCCCTTACGGGATCAGTGCGAAAAGCCCGAGCGTGCTGATCTCCTTCATTCATCCCCAATCCGATCAAGTATATTTGCCAAACAAGTAATTAATTTTCTTTTCCAGGAAATGGCTGTGGAAGCTTTAAACCAAATCACAGACCCCTTACAGTCTATCATTGCAGAACAACTGAGCGATGTCCGTGTGAACGAGGTGTTGTCTTGTAAGTTTTCCTTTAAGAATACAACAGTCTAAACAACTGATTATTACTACCGGATCGGTCATATGGTGATCGGATTTCCAGTTAGTGTGATGTGTTAACAAAGCAAAAACTTCGCCGAGGGCTCATTATACCGACTCAGTTAAATAAACAAATTTCAGGGAACAATACTTTGCATTCTGTCAGTGGTTGAGAAGTTTTAAAAAATTACCGGATTCGGATCCGCACTAAAATTGAATGCGTTGGCCCTTAGATTACACCCAACCTTTAAGAACAATGTCATCATAATAGCTTTCTCCAGAAAGCTATTAACAAACAGAGGTACAGACGGACACACAGATAGTATATGCTGGACTTCTCTGTCAGCAGGCTAAAATTGTTTCACGAGTTCTCCATTAGACCGAAGTCCAGGAGCAAATATACATAGAGTGTTAGTGAGCAATGAGGAAGTGCCTAAGAGGCGATGATGGTAACGCAATGCACTACTTCGTGTCCACAGCCTCCTAGGCATTCACCAAAAGGGGTGAGTGATAGATTCGAGGGCGAATAATCAGTCTTCATACTTTCAGCTGGTTAAATTCACGTCCTAACATCTTCTCATCCCATTGCCACTCACTATTTTGTTAGGGTAATCTGTCTGCTTTCGTTTCTGACGAAAGCATTATGGTTGAGTGGTATCGCCGCGTTTTCAACAGGCCCGCCCGATTTTTGGAACGCGCCCACCTTTTGTGTTAAGGTGCCAACTAAACCGAACTTTGTGGTTATTGTTTACTTAGAGTGATATTTTTAGTGCCTTGGATAACTTTTCCAGCACAGATTTGACATTTTTCCGTTCGGGTTATTGACAGTGTTATAGTTTTGCACTTTCTACAATGAAATTGAAATACAGTATGGAGTCCAGTGTTCGAGTGTTGCTAATGATTCAACTATTCAGTGACCCAGTTAAATGGCGAGGAAAATGACAGTTGTCTTAACACACGGCAGTACCACATAGTTTTCGTCAAGTAAATAATAATTGATTGGATTACCCTAGCAAAATAGTCAGTGGCGTGGGATTGAGTGATGTTACGACGTGGACTTGACCAGGCAAAAGTATGTACTGTGTGTAAAGGGCTCATTCGCAATCTGTTAGTCACCACTTTGGCGAATGACGGGGTCTCGGACCAGAGGTTGAGGAGTCAGGATTGTGGTGTATCCAAATATTTCTCAACGTACTAATCACTGTACTCTAAATATGAAGCCCTGCCTTGGTGCGACTATTAGACGCTTGGCTCATGTCGTGTGGTCGTAGGCTCAAACCTGTCCCTCACTGTTTTGGCTGCAGCCTTGGGCGATGAGATCTCATAGACACCTGGCAAATGTCCGTAAGCCCTGCAATCTATTCTCCCATCAACCTGACCCCAGTTATACAGGTGATGAATTCTTGAGTAAGGTGTCAAACAGACATGTAATAAATAACTCAATCAATAATAAATAAACAATTTGTGGCACGTTCCTAGAAGTTCGTTGTATAAACAAATCACTGATTTTAGGTCGGTTAGCTGGAACTGAAGTCAGGCAACAGTAGCTAAAGACTGAAGAGGGAAAAATGTCCTAATGCTTGATTCATAAAAGTGTTTCAATAATACTTGTGTTCCAGCTTTGCTGTCAGCTGTGGACAAAATGGTGAGAGCCGCGTTGCCTGCTGTACCTGTGTTGCCCACAGACGTTGACATGCTTACAGCGCGGAATGAGATGGACTTGCAGGACACTTATCGTTCTCTGGACAGCAATAGCGTGCGTAGTAAAGTAAAAGAGGTAGCCGATCTTCATGACAACGAAAGAGCGTTTTTCATGATGCGGGCATACCAAAAGCAACAGTACGAGGCAAAGCGAAAAGCGAAACTGGTAACTGTTAGATTGCATCAGTTTGTAGAAAGACATCACACGGTTGTTGAATCTGCTTAAACTGGAGAGGATTTTGCAAGCCCTAAAGCTCAACTGCAACTAAGTGTAAAATAATTTCCAACTACAGACAAAGGGACAATATACGTTTCAAAACTTCCTAGTTTCCAATCATGAACCAGACAAGACCAACTCTCCGTGGGTTGGCACCTAGACCAACCCCAACATGTGCTCAAAATTTCATCTAAATCTTACTGCCGTAAAGTTGTTGGCAGACAGACCAATATACACAGCCAAAACCAAAGCCTCCCTGCAATAAAAAGTTTTCCTGTATGGCTAAGGAAAAGACAAAAATGCTGGGAAAACTACAGTCTCCCTCGCGGGAGTAAAGAAACATAATGTCCTTGACGAGAGTAAAAACAAAACGCGGCCAAAAGCATAATTTTCCTGACGGAAGTAAAAGAAAAAAAACAACCATCAGCTCTTTGGCGAAGGTAAAAATAATATGGCAAGGAACAGCCATAACCTACTTGGCGGGAGTAAAATAAACGTAAGCTTTTCAGGGCTTGTAAAAGCAGAAGTTGCAAAAATCCTTACCTTCGTTGCGGAGTTAAAACAACACCACATATCGTCTTGGGCAAAGATGAAAATAAACGCCAGAAGAACCATAACCTCCTTGGCAGAAGTATAAACCTAACCTTTCGGCGAAGGTAAATATAAACACCGATTAAATCAGAGCCTCCTAGACGGTCGTAAGAAAACAACCACTGCTGGAGGTAGAAAAGACATTACCCATTTGGCGGAAATAAAACAAACACCTTTGACGAAGGCACAAATGTGATAACGACTTAAAAGAAATAAGATTTACTCGTCAAAAACTGTTTGTGGAATGTATCTTTTCTGTACAATATCAAGAGCAATAAGTCGAAAGGAAAACACAGATGCCTTGGACAATAGAATAGATTTCACCGATAATAAATAGGTCCTAGAAATGGTTTTTGAATGTTGATGAAAAGATTATCCATCATTTGCCAAGTTCAAACCACATCGAAGCCTTTGGAGATGTAGTTTTCAAATGCTATTTTTTTCAGTTAAGCCCTTTGAGAGTTCATGTGTCACATTATGATTGAAAAGTATAAAAGGTAACCCAAATGGGTATACTGTTAATATATAATAATTTTTCACTCCTGCAGAATGGTGGGCTTTCAGGTTTATGGATTTATTCCATTTTTGCCTAAATTTTCGGTTCTTACAATAATGAATTATAATGACCGTTATTTGTCTAATACTGTTACTCCCTCATGCAATAACGTCAAAATAACGCCAGTACCTGTTTCGCATTCTTCCACATTACAGATAGGATGCAATATTGTCATTCACTGTTATGGTTTAATAACTAGGCATTTTCGACCTGATACATTCTAAACTTTAAAATTTAGAGTCCATTTCCTTGCAATCAAGTAATCTTCACTTTGGGATTGCAGGCAAAGACAGTCACGGGGTCCCTTCAAGATGCAATTGACAAGGCTATGAAGGCAGCCTCCAAGTTTCTGGTGACTAATCAAGAGCCAAATGCCTTCAAGTATTCAGTAATATCGGTAACGGCAGAGAAATTTCGTCTAAGGTCATTTGTTGGCAGAACCAATGACCGACTTCGTGTGGATATCAAGGATCCGCACTCCATGGAAAATCCTGCATTTGACTTCAGGGTAAGCTACCTATAGTTGATATATTTATTTCGTTTATAGCACGCCATTACGAAGTAAGGAGTATTGGGAGTGTGGGGGACAGTGACGTTGGTGTCCATCCAGGATAATATGTTCGCTAAGGCCAGCTGTTCTGTCAGCTTTGGCTGCAATTTTAAGTGAAACAAATTCATCGGCTAGCTGACATGATTCTTTGCTGGTTCTATCATTCATTCGCCTTCATGTGGCTAAAATCTACCAAGGCAGCGTAAAGTACTTATCATTCATTCATTTCTACATATCTGTTGCTAGACAACAGTATTTCAAGAGAACCCTTTTGTGTGGGATGAAGACGGTATCTCCTCTGGGGTAACTTCTCCTGCCCTCGTCATTGGTTTCAGCCGAGAGGAAGATGACATCAGTAATTTGGAGTACTCCACGGACGTAAACCTCAAACAAACAGTGTCCATTCCCAACACGAACACAGTCACTTTAACGACCGTGACCCCTCGCTTCATCCCGCTCGACCACGATCATCTGTTGTATCATAGAGTGGAGCTGGCTTCTGCACACGATGCCATCATTCTCTTTCTGACGTCGTCAATACCTCACGTGAAGTATGACGTGTACTTCCGATCAGGAGAGTTTCCGACATCCAAAGAATATGATTACAAGACAGAGATTCCCCCAACCTTGACCCTGGGCGGAAACACGAAACTGAAAGTCCTGTGCCCCGAAAGAAGTTTACCACGTGATGGAAGCGTCTACATTGGTCTTCGGCCCTATGATCTAGGTATTGCCTAGTGCTTAGATGTCTTTCTCCGTGTTAACTATCCACTCACACATTCTCCAACTTCTTTATTTCACTTTACGCGCAAGCGGATAGGCCGTCAACTTAACGCATCATCCTGTATCCAAGAGTGGAAATCTTTACGTTATGTGTGAAAAAATTCGTGAGTCATCTCCGTCACCCATGGATTCCTCTACCCATAAAGTAGGCTGGTGTCTCATAAAAAATGCGGCTTTGAAGAATCAACTATCACTCAAAGAATTAATAAACATAGCATTACCCGAAGATAATGTACGTTTTCTTTGCAGTACTCTATGATTATCCAACAAAATTGAACGATTCCTTAACAACTTTGTAGAGGGTATAAGTTGTTACTCTTTAAGAATCTGCATAAACGGTTATAATAAACCCTAAGGTAAATTGACAAGATGTCCGATTTCATAGGTTATTTGAAACCACTTGCCAACTATCACACGGCCGTCGTTCTGATTTTAGTATTATTGCTTTGTAGAGATTCATAGCCGCAGGAAGCGTGACACGACATCCTCTAACGCCAGTAGCATCACGTCAGAGTACGGGTTCGGTGTGGGAACGGTGGGGTGCAAATCCTGGCAGGGGGACACATGGTCTTCTGACACGTGCTCGGTGAGTACACATACCATGACAGGTGTCTTTCTTTCTTCCTTTATTCACCAAGGCAGCAATACAGAAGTACTTATTTTGTTTAGGAACTTCGTGGGAACAGAAATTTAAGGAGGCTTATTATATCCCGACAATATATTATGGTGTATAGGTACATATAGATTCGACAGTGATTAATACAACAAAATTTTAACAGTATGTATATCATCTATATATAAATAGAGAGAATGCAGTAGCCGATGTACTCTAAAGATCAAGTAAACATAACACATTTATGTGTGATGAAGATTCCCAGCCGTGATCCCTGAACAGTTATTTTCTTCAGTAATTTGGACTTAAGTACAGAGTTAGAACAGCATTCTTTTTAGTTTTGAGGTCAATCTGTTCCAATTACTGAAAGGTAATTTGAGCCAGAGATGTGCTGTGTTGTGTATTTCTACCTTTACAGTGATGATTTTTGTGCAAATTGTGGAAATTGGTAAGGCGTTCGTACTTGAGTTTAATAATGTGTGTTTACCCACACGTTGGAAATTGAATAGTTAACTTTAACATTTACTTAAGAGACTAGGGGAGACGTGGTGTATAACGTATGCGCACAATGCACAGACCGGTGTAATCCTTGCTTACTTATTTACTGTGCCATGTGAGAGAAGTCTTTTAGTAGGACATACCAACACATTTCGCAAACTGATTGTACTTTAATTTGACTTCAACGTTTACATGTATGGATAAGCGAAGACTTCTTGAACGTTGGCATGTGGGTGGTCGTAGACTCGTTTCATTTTTACCGCTCAAAGAGTAAAGACTTCTTGTAGGTCCAGTTATAGACGAGTCAGCATTCGTTGAATGTTTACTTGTAGGTGAGCAAAGACTCTTCCGAGGCGTCAACGGTTTGTATTTGTGAGAAACCCTTGACTGAAAGCTTCACGCTGGCAACCTCCTTCGTCGTTCCTGTGAACAAAATCGACTTCTCAACCGTGTTCACAAAAATCGACTTGTTGAACAACGGCGCTGTGTTCGGTACGATCATATCACTTCTGGTTGTTTACGCTCTGCTGGCGGTCTGGGCAAGGCATAAAGACTGTGGAGATTTCTTGAAGGTAACGGTTATTATATTTGAAACTGATATTCGCCTGTTTTGAATACTGGAAATGTATTCTCATGTGTGCCTGACGGATGAGCCTTCTGATGCCGCCGGCTCAGCGGAATCGTAATCCTACTTAGAACGTGTCACAAATCAGTGAGGTCGTGATCATATCCTTATTCGATGGACAGAAAGGATAAAAAATTAGGTTATGATGAGTATAAAAACCACTTAAAACTGTGTCTTATCGGTAGGTTCATGGACTATATTAATGGTGTGTGTCGTCAATGACATCGCACCGACTTTTCGCCAGCCCTAAAGGATAACTTTATTGTCGGGTCAGCTTTTCCATACACAGACACACATTACAGGTGTATGATTCACAAGAACTTGATTCAGACTTCAACATAAATTTATTTATATATTTGATTGATGTTTTACGCTGTACTCAAGAATATTTCATTTATCCGACGGCAGCCAACATTATGATGGGAGAAAATCGGACAGGTCCCGAGGGAAACCCACGACCATCCGCCGGTCACTGGCTGAAGTTCTCATGTACGACCGGAGAGGTAACCAGTGTGAGCACGGCTTGAACTCACATCGATCGCTTTGTTCAGAGGCACCTGGCTGCCCGAGCGCGCTACCCCTCCTCACTTGGCAACGGAGGCCTCGCTGAACATGAAAGTGTACAAATAGTTTTGTCACGTCATCAAGTTTGATCAATGTCGCCCATAAAACACACTATACAGTCTAACAATTTCGTTGCATTTAATCCTGTGACAGAATAAAACTAAAAAAATAAGTAAATGTATTTTTAAAGACACATTTTAATGGTCTTCCTCCTAGGGATCACCTTGTTTTTAAGACTTCTTTTCTTTCAAACATAAACAATTGCTTTTTCAGTGGGGCATCACGCCGTTGCTTGACAATGACCCCCGGGACAAGTACATGTACATCGTCACCGTGTCGACGGGTATGAGACCTGGTGCAGGCACCAAATCTCGAGTGGGCGTTGTGATAGCAGGAGAGGACGAGGACTCTGGCATCCGGGCACTCGATGACGGGATTCGAGAAGTAAACAAAGCAATACGTTTCTCCCAATTTTAAAAATTCAATAAAATTTTAGTGTTTAGGGAAAGTGTTGTATTCTTCTAGTGATTGGTGTAGACAATAGTGATCATAGGGAGACGCACGTGTGGGGGGAGGGGGAGTTAGCACTATAGAAACATTAACATGAGCGATTAAGAATATAACCGTAACTGAGGAAAATTGCTGCGATTTCACCATATACGTGCAAGACTTTCCAAACTATCACACTGTCCATAGCCTACTTCTCTAGTTTTCTTCTCCTTGCGCATATTATTATGCATACCCTGAAGAAATCCTCTTTTGTAACAGGCCGGATGGCAGCATGTCTATATACTGTGCCTTATAGTAGGGCGGGTCCATGACACAAAAAGTGCTACCTCCACTGGAACATCATATCACCAGACATGACACCACACCCAGTCCCATTATACTGACACAGGGCCGACCACTCCTGTTTCCGTGATTTAATTCTCAGTGCTGAATGCTATGCGAGGCAGTACCATGTATCATTACAAAGCCTTTCGTATGACCCGACCAGGTATTTTTCTTAAGCACTTTTCTAAACAGAAACCTGCAGGAGGTTAAAGATATAAATTGGGTTTTCAGAGTTTTCTCTTATGCCTGACAATCCAGTACTGGGTGTTGGTTAAGATCGCTTCTCCGATAAGTACTTCAATACAAAATGTATTTTGAATGTTCGTGTAGCAACATGTATACAGTGCATCCACTGTGGCAGATTGGGCCTTCAACCATGCATGGCATATTTGATGACGTCCTTGTCATTGTTAGTGCAGTACTAAAGTGTATGTCCCCTTCTGTACTTAATTTTGATTAAGTTGTTTGTCTTCTTTTTATAAAAGGTAATCTGATCACCAGAACCGCATCTACAGCCTTAGAATCTGATCTGGCGTCTGTATTATCCTGTGATAAAAAAACCAATATGAATTCATATATGAATAGCTCACTCATAGGGATATGGACAAATTTAAGCCTTACGACTTTGATCCAAAGAATTTATTAATATTTGATTGGCTGTGTACTGGCTGACACTTCAATGTCATCTAACGGATATGTGGATTTGTTATAGGAGTACCCAAGACAAAGCGTTGTGAACTACCTGATGACCGTGCCCTACCCCCTCGGGGAGCTAATGTATATCAGGGTGTGGCACGACGACTCCGGGGGTAGGGATAAAGCCTCCTGGTTCCTGCACAAAATCGTGGTGGAGGACATTCAAGAGGATAAGCGGTAGAATATGAAGTCCTATACATAGAACACATTAGAACTGTTAAAAACGAAAAAGATTGAACAGTCTTTGAATTATGGCATATCAAGCATCTTACTGGCATCCTATAAGGGTTAAATGTTATTGAACGTGTGTTGGTTTTCGTGATGTTCCTTTCTATGCAAAATAGTTGCTTTTCAAGAAAAACCTTTGCTTTTTCTTGTTCTAGTAACCAATTTTACAGGATATCTATAATCTATTTCATGAGGAAACCGACACTCGTATACCAACAGTACAAATGTTAGTCAACACACTGTAATCGCTCTACCGTGTAGTGCCCAAAACGATTACCGCTAACCACCGAAGATATAGAAAGTATATATGATATAAAAAGAGGACAAAGAGACGCAGTCAAAAGTTTTCCATGATGACTGAAAGAAGAAAGGAACCCTCTAGGCGGGTGAATAAAATCGGAATGCAAAACCATGTATCATGCTAGTTTAAATGATGTCATTAAACAAATATATAGCCTGTCTTAGTTGCACTTTGATTGCAGCTATCCATACACCCAGCGTGGCGATCATATTCATGTGCCTTTGGCCACATACATGGACACCAGAGTAATAGTCGATGTTAGACTTTCTTGGGTGCTTTGAATGCTGGGCTCGCATTGGCCCATGGATTATGGCCTTCCTAAGAAATAGGCCTTGGGATTTGGAATGTGACGTGGCGGTTTACCCTTGCATGTAGAATACGAATGTCGGACTTACACTCTTCCATTAAGCATTAAGGTTGTCAGCCATCCAGCTGATAACAATGCGTGACTCCAGACTCTCAGATTTCTTCCGTCCGTAAACTGTGTCGCTGAATAAATGAAAAGATTTTGAGGATGTCCTTAAACAAGAATGAAATAAAACTACAACATCATGTAATTTGTACACTGGGCTTTTCTCGCTGAAGTTATGATGTCGCTGGGAAATGAGGTCGCAGGTACTGCTCTAGTGGTAGTAGCAACATCAAAGACATTGTAACATGTATAGTTATACAGACAAAGGCCATTATAGGTTTTATTGAGATCAGAAAATGTTTTAACATAGGACTCTGCATTAAGAAATCCGACGTAATCGCAAGAGGATATCACTTCGTGTCTTGAAGACATCATGTAACTTTATTGACTTCTTCCTATTTAAAGTGACTAACTGTTAAAATATTTTTTATTTTACTTACAACACTATTGTTAGCCAGTTAATCTCCTGATATCCCGTGGTCTTAAGTATATAAATGGATACCCACATGGTTTCTGTCTGAGTTGTAAATTTTCACATGTCCAAATTGTTCTTTCTACCAAGGTACACCTTTTCATGTGGGCAGTGGCTGGCTGTAGACCAACAAGACGGGCAAATTGAGCGTACGCTGGCCGTAAGCGGGAAAGATGACCTCCTGTCTTTTGGAAACTTATTCAACAACAACATTCGAACAGGCATCACTGACAGTCATCTTTGGCTATCCGTTGTGATGCGGCCCAAACAGAGCCATTTCACGCGCCTCCAGAGACTCTCCTGCTGCCTGTCCCTGCTCTTCCTCACCATGATCGCCAGTGCCATGTTTTACGGAGCTGAAGACAATGTCGTTCGTCCCGCCATCGTCTCCGTCGGGTCTTTCCGGTTTTCAGTCCGACAGATTTACGTGTCCTTCATCAGCATCCTCATCGTAACTCCAGCCAACCTTGGCATAGTTTTAATGTTCAAGAAATCCAAGCCTCGCACGACTCTTACGGTGTCCCCTCTTCACCGTCTATTAACAAAGTGCTGTTCCTCTCGATTTCAGCAGCGCAGAAATTTGGCAGAGGTCATGATTGCACAGCGTACATACAGTCCGAAGGAGAAGATGCTGCCACACTGGTGCGTTTACTTGGCCTGGGGATTACTCGCCCTGACCGTGGCTGTCTCCGCTTTCTTCTTGTTCCTTTACAGTCAGGAGTGGGGAAAAACAAAGTCAGACGAGTGGCTGACAGCATTCATACTGTCATTCTTTGAGTCCCTTATTATCTTGGACCCGATCAAGGTAAATCATTGTGGGCAGAGTATATATAGGTGAATTACCCAAGGTTTACTCAGTGCGTCTCCTGGAGTTTAAGAGTAACTGGAATATTCAAGCACAATTGGCTCGGCTGGGCTGGGCTTGTTTATATCGATATCTTACATGTCATTTACCAAGCGACATTATCTTTCCAAAATGATGTGTAATGATCTCAGAATCAACTAACTTAGGTTTATTTGTTCGTTTTACGAGGTACTCCACCATATAATAGCGCAGATATACACGATGAAGAATCAAAGAAAATTGTTCACACTTTGCCTATTCAGAAAAAAATTTTATAATTTTTACCATATGAATTTTACTTGTAAATACACACCATTTACATGTATGCACCAAATGACCTTAAATACTAATTTTTCCAACTACACCTCGTCTTAGTTTTCCAAACTACTCACCGATTTGTTTGCTCCTGCTACAGGTGGTTGTGTTGACTGCCATATTCGCAATTCTATTCCGGAAACCAGACGACGATAATGCTGCTAACCTGGACAAGGACGAGCTAGCCAACACCAGAGTTAGTGAACCACGTAACCACTCGGATACCAAAGGTGAGGTCGTATTTCTTCACGTACCGAACTAAAGTGTGTTTGTTTTTCTTGCCTCACGTTTCAACGAAAGAGAACGGCATTAGTTTGGGTCTCTCTGTGTGTTTGTTAATCTGTGCATCTATCTGTTGCTTTGGTCTAATACGATATATCACTTACATATATTTTTCTCCTATTCATCTGCATGCATAGATGTAAGGTAAGAGCTGATTTCAACACAAATGGTAGTATATGGTACACTGTCAGATAACAAAGGTCATACTTTGAGGAAACCTTGATTTTTTCTGATTTCTTTTTGCCTGTGAAATGAAAGCAAAGTACTACTTCAGCTATTAACTGCAAGTACTTACTTCTTTGTTCATGCCTTCATTTAACTTGAAGACGGGCTTTAGATACAGATACTGACGAGCCATCAAAACCTGCATTAAGCGACGCAAATTCCATAGTTCAAGGCAACGTTTCGATCTAAACCTGCATTAAATAACGCAAAGCTCATACTTTAAGGCAAAATTTCAGTCACTGATCACATACAACATCAAATACAGATATACTTGACCCTTGGAGTGATCGCATATAAAGTTACTCTACATATAATGTAACTATTTTGCATGTATCTAAGCGCGTACCTCTCACAACGCCACGAAAAATTCGAAAACAAAGAGAGAAATACGATGACTCCTACCACGCCAATTCATTATGCTAGTTACATGGACCATACAAATATTCCCCAAAGCCGGACTCCCACAAAAAAATTCAAAGGTTTTTCGTGTGCACCCTGTGAAGGCCTTAAGGGGGACAACCCTGATTTAGTGCATCACATAGCATTATAAGAAATCAATCTCCTTGATGAAAGCCGTGATTCTGTACTACAATTGTAGTAACAATTTAAACGATAAAGTCTAGCTCAAAGTCTTGCTGCATTGCAGATTACTACAGACGTCTCAGTGTGCCCTTCACCGATGAAGCTATTAAAAGAGCGCAGAAGGTGCGACGAGAGGAGACGACAGCGTTTGAACTCCTGAGAGAAGTGACCTTCTATACCTCATTCCTGGTTGTTATCTTCACCATCGCTTATGTCAACCGAGATAACCGCAGCTTTGCCCTCAGACAAAATATCTATAACATGATGGTTAAAAAGCAAATGGACAAACGCCCAGGACTTGAAAACGTGAGTGGACACAATGACTTTAGCTTCTCTTATTCACCCGAGTGAATCCCATTTAGTTCCTGTTTTTCCCATGAAACCTCGAGGACGTGCTAAAGCCAGAAAAAACTAATTTCATGCGTTCCATATTCACATAAATTTCACATGCATATAACACTTTATGAAACAATCTCACGTTACATTTCCGCATTTAAACAGAAAATATTTCTCCATCAACGTTGACCCTGAACTTCAGAAAGTATTAACGCTTCGTAACCTCCTCGAAATTAGCCTGGGCAAAGTTATTTCAAAAACAAAAACAAAGAAAAGAAAAGAAAAAAAACAACAACAAAAAATGTGACTTTAGAAAATGTTCAGAAAATTAGGGGGTCTTCACATAACTTGTTTTCCATGAAATATAATTCTTACTGTAAGAGTAGTGTAAGAGTACCACTATCGGAGAGCAAAATAATAAACAAAAGGCTTGTTCTACTCTCAGCCAGCAATAGACCTTACACAAGATCAAACAAAGACACACGAAGACGCTAGACTAAGTTCAATACATATATTTGAACAAAATAAACAAATAGTACAATTAACAATTATATACAAAATAATATAGACAATTACAAAAATATATATACAGTTTCTTACGGACGTTAAAGTCCCAAATCCGGATGGACTATTCTGGCTTCCAAACGCAAGTCTGTCCACGTAAATACAGAATCCACAGTTCTTCGGAATTCTCAAACTGAAGGATGACAAGTCATGTAGTGACGAACAGCAGAGGGCCCGGTTCGCCGACGATGGTAGATATCCAACTCCTCGGCAAAAAGCAAGTTTCCTGGCCACGGGCTGATAATAGTGTCTGTATTGCCGAGCTGGTGATGTATGTTTCACTCCTCGGAAATATATACAAAGTCACCTTCAGGGTAAACTGGGATGAATCGCACAAAGAGACAATGAGCGATACAATACATCTCACACGAAACAACATGTGGCGAAACACAAGCTAACAAAGTGCTACGTACCGAAAAATGGAGCACAAAGTGACCAAATTTTCGAAAGGCGTGTAAAGCCAATATCTCCAAAATCCCACAAAAATCCTTCTAAGTAGACAAGATCAAATATGACTCGAGTGAACACAAGTAAAACGACTGCTCTCAAAGTGGACGTGAGTATATGTCTGCGAGCTCTGCAACTTCGTCCCTCATATTTATAGCCTAACGTAAAGAAAATTCTGGATGGTCTGTTCGTACACATGTTTACACTATGGGTACATCTTTCTAGAATGTGCGCTTCATGCACAATGACAGGAAACTGATAAACACAGGAGCCTCGAGAACACGCGACTGAATTTCAGCGCAGGTGTATCACGTACACAGAGGGAAAGATGTAGGTCATACACATACCCAGTTAGCTCGGAAACAAATAAAAATATATAATACAATATTTTAAAGATGGGGTTGGTAAAACACTAGTAAGAGTTTACAAAACGACAAGATAACAAGACACTGCAGCTTTCTACGGTAACTTCGAGGCTACCGTGGCCCATTAAACACCAATGTGGCAAGTGAAATAATTTTTAGTTCAGTGTAAAGCAAATAACGGTTGCTGCTGAAACATGCCAGAGAAAAACTGCGTTTTTGGGGGGGGGACACAAATCAGGGCATCCCTGTATTATGATCATATGATGTCGGTTGCTCTTGTGTGATCATACATCTATCATAGATATGCATTTGCATTGACCATTTTTGCTCTTGAACGCTGTCATGTAGGTGCGATCAAGGAAAGACTTCTTCCAGTGGATGAACGAGACTGCACTTCAAGCACTTTTCGAGGAAAACTATTACGAAGGCACGAGACGACACTGGAGGGAGCGACACTTTATCGATGACCTGCAAAATTACCGCGTCGGACCCCCGCGTCTCCGACAACTGCGATCGTCAACTGGTGAGTTTGAAAAAGCGATGTTAAGCTGATCAAATTATTCAAGTTCTTGAAGCGACCAATACTCCAGTCCTGTTCGGTGGTATATTGGAGGGTCGTGAGTTTCTTCCAGGATCTGCACGATTTTCTTCCACGATGCCGGGAACTGTAATATATGTGAAATAATCTTGACTTCGGCGTATGAAGTAAAAAAAACAAAAACCAAAAACAATCAAATGAATAGATATTGCAGTGCTGCAGCTTTGCCTTGCGATCACATTGCATGTTACTCGGTCATAAATTCTGTTTCAGTTATCAGGATTCACAGGAGTTTACTGGAAAAGCCATGACAAGATTAATTACCCCTACTGAAATAATTATTTCTGTAGAAGTTACAACTGCAGCTGAGTTATTAGTTTTGTTCAGTTCTTACGTGCATTGTTTTGTCAAGTTCGTATAAAACAACTACATGATGGCTTTGCTCAATTTTGTTTAAAGACTTTGGTGAATTCAGTGTAGCATGTACTGACGTCATAATTATGATTCAACAAATTTCTTAGTACGCCCCTGCTTTGGTATCGTTAACTGTGTTAAACCTGTATGAACCAATACGTCAATCGACCAATCACACTACTTATGGGTTTATGTTTAACATCGCTATTTACTGCATGGAGTGTCATAGTATTTGATAATGTCAGCGATATCCTAATCAATATCCATTCTCTGTTCCGCAAAAGTGTATTTTTATTTAAACTAGCTGTATTACAATTTTACACATACCCACAAATATGAGATTCAAACGAACACAACCTCTTGTCGAGTCGGCATGTTTCAATATCGGTCAAAAATGTCAAACAAAAAGGTTATTGAAAAAACTCAGTAGGGGTTGCAGTAGCAGGCCCTAAAGAAATAATGTTTCACTAGCCGTTGAAGTTGCAATCTTCATTGAAGTAATTATTTCAATAGGGGTAAGTTAATTCAATAAGGTTTGCCAGAAAAGCACTGTCACAAAGCAACCCCTAATGGATTAACGTTCCAATAGACGTTGCAGTTGCAATCCTTATTGGAGTAATTATTTCAAGAGGGGTTGCAGTTGCAACCGATGATAAAATATTATTTCAATGAGTTTTGCAAGGGCAACCTTTATTCAAGTAATTATTTCAAAAAAGGGTAACTTATTTCAATAAGCGTTCCCATAAAAGCACAGCGAAAATGTTATTAGGCTACAAATAGAATCAACTGATGTTACGTTTGTTACAGACGAGATTTGTTACGTTGGTTCCATGAGGCAATTTTCATGCCAGAAACGGTATGAATTCTTTGACCAGGACACTAACGATTACTGTGTTGGCTGGAAGAAAAAGCCTTGTCCTGACAGAGAATCGATCGACATGTTCAGCGGAGAAGCGTGGACATTCACTTCTGCTCTAAAGATATGGGGGCTGCCGGTCTGGGGACGTTTAAATGTGTACAGCGGTGGGGGGTATATCAGCGAGATGGGAGTAAACTATCAGGTTTCCGCCACCATGTTAACGGAGGAGTTTGATAACCTTTGGCTGGATCGCCGAACCCGAGCCGTAAGTCTGGAGTTCACTCTCTACAATCCCAACGTTAACATGTTTTGTTATGTCACTATGTTGGCTGAATTCCCAGAGACAGGGGGTGCCTTCACGTCTGCAATAGTTCAGCCGTTTAGAGCATACCATCACGTCGGAGCCCTAGGAGTTTACATTCTCTTCAACGAGATCATCTTTTTCTTGTGTCTTTTGGGTGGAACGTTAAAGCTATTGCTGTCAATCTGCAGACAGAAGAGACAATTTTTCAAAAGTTTCTGGAATGTTGTGGACCTGACCACAGGATGCATCTGCTATATCAGCGTTATTATGTTCGTTGGAAGAGAGCTT
This sequence comes from Acanthopleura granulata, assembly GCA_016165875.1. Classification (NCBI taxonomy): domain Eukaryota; kingdom Metazoa; phylum Mollusca; class Polyplacophora; order Chitonida; family Chitonidae; genus Acanthopleura; species Acanthopleura granulata. The sequence goes on along the minus strand of JABBOT010000009.1, from coordinate 14,151,787 downwards.
ATGGTGAAGGCTGCAGTGAAGAAATTTAATGAAGACCAGGAGAAGTTCGTTAACTTCCAGCACATAACAAGGTGGGACGACTTACTGGTAAGCCTTATGGGTCTCATCTGCTTGTGCTGTACGCTTCGAATGATCAAGATTCTTGGTTACAATCGGCATATCAGCAGCATCACATCCGTCCTGAAGCGGGCTTCTCATGACCTGTTAGGATTTTCTGTTTTGTTCTCCATCGTGTTTTGGGGCTTTGTCATGTTGGGTTATCTTCTCTTTGGTCGGTTGCTTTCAGCATACGCTACCATTTTGACCACAGTCGCGACACTTATAACCAGCATCATTGGCAAGACTCCGTTCGACGAGATGAGGAGTACAGAACCCATCCTGGCTCAGGTCTTCTTCGCCTGGTTTGTTTTCTTCATCGTGTTTATTCTGTTGACAATGTTTCTCTGTATTCTCAATGAGAGCATCAACGCTGTCCGTGCTGAGGACCTAGGGGACGCCAATCGTCATAGAGTTCTACTCATTCTGATAGCTAAGTTCAAGGAATCTCTTGGCTTGTTGAAAACGCCTATTAAAAATACATGTACCAGAAAGAAAAAAACGATTTTTACAGATTTGCATTCAACTGATCAGAATCACGTATAGATGGGTTTTAGTAATATTTCATGTTAAATCCCTTCCGCAGTATAGGTTAGCGGCGGGTGTAATTTTTGTCTCCGGACTTATTTCATTACAAAAGTTTTTAGGAGTTAAAATTGCCAGTAAAGAAGTAAATGTAAAATGTGTAATTACAAGAAAGAAGTTGTTCTTTTTACAGTGTAAAACGCTACAGCAATGACGGTGAAATCGGACCGCAGTGTGATAGTGCGTAAATGGCCACATTTTACTGGTGAAATCCAACCTCTTGTTCATTTACATCAATTAGTGTTCTTTTTCTGTTTAACTTTTAATAAAATCTGGCTGATAAAATCACCTGTGTACATGCCGCTTAGGTTGCTTAAGTAATTCTTTCATATGTGAAATCTACAAGTGTGGCATAGTTTGTTGAAGGCACGTTTAGGTAAACAAATAGAAAATGTTATCGTCCAGTCTATAGGTATACGTATTTGTTGACATCATATTTTCTGAGCTTAAAAAGATTAAAATATTCTTTTAGTGCTGTTATATTGTATTTGGACTTTGTATCTTTTCTCATTGTAACAATCGAGTGTTATGCACATGTCTGGTCTAAAAAGTTCTAAAACTTTGAGTTGCACCTTAAGTGTGCTACGTCGGCAAACGTGAAATAAAGTTTCCCAGAATATATGGTTCGTTTTTGTGATTCACGGTCAGGCTGGGTAGATGTCACTGACTCACTGACCACAACAAATATGAACATGTGGATATGTCCACCTTTCAAACACGTAAGGCGGGGAATCGGCTCTAGAGAGGTACCAAAGGTGCAAATTTCAACAACCAAGCACAATTCTATATATTTTCGAATCAGAAATATAAATATTGGTCGAAACGCCTATAGAGTTGGCGTGGCCAAAAAACACATGGTTGATAACTAATAATCTACTGAAAATGCAACTGTCGATAAAATTTTGTGGTCAAAATTGCGCTTTGTTGCTTTAATTGACAACATGAAGGTGATGTTAATCGGAAGACCGTTTTATCTGAAACTTTTTCTGAGTTTGGCTGAAGTTCGTTTGTGTTAACTCTTGTCTACATATATAATACATTCTGCTACATCTGAAGAATTCCTAGGTCTTTTAGAGAGATTCCAAATTCTGGCGGCCATCAGTACCGCTGAACCAGCTCCCTGGGATCGCTATAAACATCAGCACCACCCGAACAGGTTCATGGAAGTGTGTGAACCATGAGTACGGCTTAACCAGTTAAATGGGAGTGTTTTAAGCATCTGTTCCCATGAACCAGCTACATGAGGGTGTTTTTAGGAACAGAACTGCTAAAATAGCCGCATGGGGTATTTTAAGCATCTGTTCCCCTGAACCAGCTACATGGGAGTGTTTTAAGCATCTGTTGCCCTGAACCAGCTACATGGGGTGTTTTAAGCATCAGTATCTCGAGAATACCCACATGGGGTATTTTAAGCATCTGATCCCCTGAACCAGCTTCATTGGGGTGTTTTAAGCATCTGTTCCCCTGAACCAGCTACACGGGGGTGTTTTAAGCATCTGTTCCCCTGAACCAGCTACACGGGGGTGTTTTAAGCATAAGTATCGCTGAACCAGCTACATAGTGATATTTTAAACATCAGCACCACTGAACTACCTACATGGCTGTAAGGGTATTACTAATCTGAGAGGAAAAATATTAAGCAAATATTTAAGCCTTACACAAGATCTAACAAAGAAACAGGAAGACGCTTGGAAGAGTTCATTAACTGAACGAAATAAACAAACAGTACAACATATAATATTATACAAAAGCAACAAGAAAAAACAAAGAAATACAAATAATTACGACATATAATTTCTTACGGAGATTAACGTCCAAATCCTTATGGAATATCGGACGTCTCCAGGCGAGTCATCCATGTAACTAGCGAAATCCTCAGTTCTGGCGTATTCTCCAAGTAATGAACAGTTGTAGGTAAGGCACGCGGACGATGGTTTCTATCCAACACTTTCCAGGACGGACTATTAGACGATAGCGCCCATAATGCCGAGCGAGCGATGTATGTAAGTCACTTCCAGTGTAAACTTGGGTGAAAAGTACGTAATCGCACAGAGAGACATTGGACGATACAAGCTAAGAAATAACGTCTTAGACAAAATGGCAAGTGGCGAAACACAATCTCGAAAAGCGCTTCGTAAAGTAAAATGGAGTAGCAAATGACAATTTATCATATCACGAAGGACTGCGTCCAATAGTAAATCCCAGAAAACCGCTTCCGTGGACGTAAGTAAATGACTGCGAAGTTTCCTTGAATTCGTCGCTCATATTTTTAGAATAACGTCAAGAAAATGCCAAACAGTTTACTTGTAAGCATGTTTACAGAACGGGTACATCTTTTCACCATGTACAGTACTGTCTATGTACAATGACACGAAACAGATACACACAATAGCTTCGATAAACTGTAATACAGGCGATGTTGTACACAGAGGTCTAGATCTGGGTCAGACACTTACCCGGCCAGCATAATGAAAAAAAAAATACGTAAACAAATATACAGTACAATATTTTAAAGACGGGGTTAACAATCAGCATCAGTACCGCTGAACCAGCTGCGTAGAGATGTTTGTAGCATCAGTACACCATGAACCAGCTGCATGAGATATTTGTAGGATGAACACCGCTAAACCAGCTACGTGGAAATGTTTGTAAAATCAGTGCCGTTGAACCAGCTGCGTAGGGATGTTTGTAGCATCAGTACCACCGAATCTGCTACTATGTGAAGACTGTTTATCTATCGTTTTTGTGGAAGGGAAAAAGCCCTGTATATGGCGTATACACATCTCGCTTCGTTGCACATGATGACGCGTGTACTAATCTCGACGATGGAAATCGTCAATGTCAATACACGCTCTAGCACAGACGAGACACGTATACATCATATGCCGAGCTTTCTAAAATATTGTCATCCGCAAATGGGTAGTTAACAATATCGTAACTAAAGGCATCTCTTTTGCAGTACATTCGGCGCGAAACGAAGCCCATGACGTTTTTCTACATGCATATTTACAAAGATGTGCCATCGGGGAAATCAAATGTCTCCTTTAATTCCAGTGAACCGGGGACATATTTCCTTCACTGCTCTGTATATAGGGCTTTCGTCCCGCCATAAATTATTCTATGTGATGTTTTAGTAAATGTAAAGTAGCGGGCCCAATGGAGTTGATTGGTTTTCAGCATACTCTGTCTATAGCCATATTCACAAGCAAGTAAATAAAGGTCTGCTAATGGGGGAGCGCAGTTAGTACCCATATGGATATAATATGTTGTTGAAGAACTGCACCGCCGAATTTCACGAAGATGCTGTTAACCAGAAGTTCGAGTAGTTTTATAATCCGTGCAACATCCCACAATGGTAACCGTAATAGGTTTCAAACTCAAAAATGCTTTGTGAGATTTGACATTTACGAAACAATGACCTGTCTTTTGAAACCTAAAATCAATCATCTTACTAAGTCGCTGGATTAATTCTTGAGGGATTGTATTGTAGATTCTCGAGAAATGCCATGTGTATACATGTTAATACTGCTTTGGACGTTTCAAGTCTAGTTCTTCGGTCATTGGCTTCGTATTGTTTAATATTCACAAGCATTGTGCATTGAAGTTTTCGCGGATAACTGCGCATCTTTCTCAAAATGTTCCCTATAAATCTTGCCGTATATGGCGTTTTATGGATTTTTGGTGTCCATTATGTTTTTGGCAAAGTCCAAGCGATGTACCTCTTTCCGAGAGAGGTATCAAATGTGTTCCCAATTGCACAGCACGTAAAGTTCAGGGCCAGCTCACACTATCTTCCTCTCCGGTCGTACTCGGGAAGGTCCGCCTGCAACCTGTGGATGGTTTTGGGTTTCCTCCGTTCTCTGTCCCGTTTCCCCCCTTCATAATGGTGCTAGTCCTCGTCGTATAACTTAATTTTTTTTAGTATGGGGTAAAAGACGAATCAAATAAATAAATAAATACGAGCGAGGGCAGCAATATGTGAGCGTTATACATACATATATATATGTCCTAGCGTCAAGAGACAAGAGTCAAGAGATGGATACATACTGAATGGACAACTGTTTTGTTTTTCTAGCAATTCAGACCTCGTAGTTTGCATAGAGGCTGATTTAGATCATGGCGCCATCCATATTCCGTTACCTTATTCCACTTTAACCAATGTTGGTTTGATCGTATAAATTGGCACATTAACGCATTTGTACGAACGGCTGGAATTAAACTGACAAGATACCGTACTTCACCGTTTACACGTGACCACTGGTCAATCGTCATACTGTTGTTGCTCTGCGCTTACTCTTTTTGGTGTACTCTTTTAGATTGTTTTCCTAACATCAACGTAGGATAATGGACTAAGCCTCTCGAAGTCTGATCCCTTTGCATTCTTTTCAAGTGATTGTGTATTGAATGAGATGACAACACACCGTTTTTAGTAATTCCATACAACTGCATATATATATTGCATTTAACATGACTATTTTCTATCTATATCTGCTTAATCCATGGTTCTATGGGCCCGTGTGTTGCTGTTATCTGTGCATTTACAGGAACTGTTAGTATAAAACGTGAACATAGACAAACTTAGAAGATACCGTTATTTACCGGATATATGCGACCTTTACCTAACAATCACACTGTCCTCACTGCTTTGGTTCTTCTCTCTATGCTCTACTCTGTCACATCTGCCCTATATCAAAGAAAGATTTTGTGTGTTATATATACTCCTGTGTTTAAATTTTTCCAAACCAGAGCCATGCTAACATGCTCTGACCAAGAAAGCGTACTTGTGGTGTAAGCTTGATCGTCAAGCATACATACAGTATGCAATAGTATCCACCTGTAAATTGTCTAATGTCTGTACTACGCTATCTCACAAAAAATCAATTTACCGAATCTCTTAATTTGTCTTGGTTGTCACTACTTATTTACTTTGATTGAGGTTTAACGCCAGACTCAAAAATATCTCATCCGGCATCGACATCATGGTCACCTTCAGTTTGCTGGCAGATTTTCTCAGGTACGGTCGGAGTGGAAGCCAGACAGTATTTCGTCATTAACTGTTTCGGTGTTCACTAAAACGCAGAAAGGCTTTTACTGTTGATTCAGATTACCGTTGCTTTATTGCCCATTGATATGTTACAATTTCTCATCAATAAAATCTACATAAATTTCGGTGATACCATTTCCAACAATACATAATTATTCCAATGGGCACAGTTGCACATGGGCAAACCTATATATCTTTTTATATGAATAGGACTACATGTATATGCAATGACCGAGGCGAAAGAAACCTATCCGTCTTTGTTGGAAGCAAAGGAAACTACAGATAGTTGGTGTATATATATATATAGGTTTTCATATGACTGTTTTATCATTTGGGATCAGTGAAAAGGCAGTTTAATGAATCTATTTACTACCTTAAACAATTTGGACCCAAATGTCAAGTTCACGTTAGAAACTAGTCACGATAAAATACCTTTCTTAAACGATCTCTTTACTCGCAAAGGGAATGAGACAGTCACAGAAAACAATATCTAGATTATAGATCCTGCCACCCACGTCATACAAAAAATCACGTTCCGTTAAAACTAAAAAAAATTCTTTCTACACCTCGTTGTAACAGTTGGAGAGGAAAAAACTTTTTTCCAACGCGTAGAAAACAAGTACCTTCTTTACTCTTATCTGTCATAGTTAGGGAGAAAAAAATCTGGGGGCAAAGCTCAAAAAAGAGAATTTTTTAATAAACTTTTCCTGTTACTATATATAGAACTCCTCTGTATGGCCAGTAGGAGGGCTGTTTTGTGGAACATGGGTTCAAAATGCTTTTATTTTATGGGTTAATTATAATACTGTTGCTGGCCCCGATTTAATTAGCCAATCAAAAACCACTTTGCATATGGACGTCTACGTGACACGTCTGGCGAGTGTAATGAGAGTTTGTGGATGTAAACGCAGTATGATTGGCTTGTAATGTCATGGTTTCTTTAACTTCTCTTTTATGACTTTTCAAAAAGAAAATATTTTTCTCCCTACCTATGAGAGTTAAGAGCAAAAGTAAACCTTTTTACTCTAACTGTGACAAGAAGGAGTAAAACTTTTTTTTCGAATTTTGCTCTGAAAAAAAGACAGCTTCTCCTCCGTAGTTGTAACAGAGTATGATATTGTCTTTTTATACTGAAAAAAAAAATTGGGGCATGTCCTTTCCACGGTTCCATGTTTTGACGTAAACTGCTTGCTGAATTTCATTTCTGTTACCGTAAAACGCAACAGCATTATCACGTACAGAGTTGATTTGATGATCGAGGTCTTGTCAAACAAACCCTACAAACTATATAGTTAGGTGCGGCCAGGGGCCAATAAGCCCCCAAAGATAGTCCTTGGAAAGAAAAGGCATTTTTTTATGTACGTTTTACGTGGTACTCAACAATTTTTCAGTTACTGGACGAGTCATGTATATTTATACTGTGTCTTCGTGTGGCAGGGTGACTCCATGCCTCCAAAGAGCTGCTGCCCAAGCGAGGCAGCAACAAGGCAACAAATCCCATTTGTAAAGTCTTTGGCATGACCTGATCCAGTAAACGTTTTATACGAATACCTTTCAATGTAAAGAGTTGATTTTCTTATTTTTTGTTAGCAAAAAACACCACAGAAATTATAAGATTTGATGCCTCCAAGGGGTGGTTAACTCCCCAAACATCGTCCAGAAAGGGACTGGTCTCAGAAACTTGGTTTAGGTGTAGACTACATCAAGATACATAAATTGTAGTCTTGATTTTCTGTTCCGATGATACGTTGTCTGTCTGTTCACCCAACATATGTTAACATCTCTTTGAAAATGATACTAGTTACTGTTATAGTTTTTGTCCAGTTTCTTCAAAACTTGGTAGAAGTGAACCAAGATACTGTACATATTTCGTATTATTGACTTTCAATTTTGATTGTGTCCATTGTGCATTATACATACACAATTTTGTCATCGACTTTGTGACAATTTTGTCCCAACCAGTAGAGATAGTGTCTCATCATAGGCTCTGGTTATTGGACATATTACTGGTGCTGAAAGCGAATAGGAAACACATTTCCCTCCCAGATTTTGTCGGAAAATTAAAGATATGGATAATTTATTCATTAGATGGACTAACTATGTGAACAAAGAGAAACTGTGTATTCCTGACGTGTGCGAAAAGCAACAGATCAGATGTCCCAAAAATTAGAGTAATTAGGTTAATGTACTCATGGGCCTACTCTTAAGGCAGTGCAGAACGAAGCTTTGTATAAGACGACATCTACTAAAGTGACAACAGGACTTTAACTACCTACTCATTGTTACACTGTGTAGAATTACAATTATGGTTTTTGTTCTGAACTGAAATTTGCGCACAAATACACTCCCGTAGTTGTATACACACCTTGTGGACATTTCAGTGCACAGGAAACCGCAAGTTTCGTATTTCTCAACCTAACAGCGTGAAGATAATTGCATCATCGAGGAGATGCTTTTGAACATACATTGTGCTGAGTTTATGAACTCCACACTCTGCGGAGCTTTGTGTGGCTGCTGAATGCTTACTTACATCGTGGGTTTACTTACATGTATGTATATATATTTTATACGATTCCAGAATTCTTCTGTATTGTTCTGTGTGCTCCGGTGGATGCTGAATATAAGTTTGTCTATGTTGACATTGGAAGTTACGGGTGTAATAGTGATGGTCGCATATTTGCGTGTTCCAGCCTTGGTAAGCTTTTAAACCAGAGTTGGTTACAAATAGCAGAGCCGCAAGTCCTACCAGGAGCACAAGCACTGGACATCCTTCCATGGTGATCGTTGGGCATGATGTTTCCCCTTGAAGGCAAACCACATGAAACCATACCCTGCTAGAGGACTTTTAGAAGATGAAAAGGTATTTAAAAAGGATCAGACATATAATCAATAATCCTCATTTAAAAGTATTTTACACTCCAATAAAAGCTATACATACAGCAGTTTAGTATACTGTCACCCCCTTTTTGTAGTACCATGAGCATGTATATCCATTAAGCGTGTACCTAATAGTCTTGACAAAAGATACACATTACGGACTTGTTTATCTCCTCTAAAATAGCGAAAGAGGGAAGTGGGGCTCCATGGCTTAATTGGTTAGCGCACTAGCGCACCGTAATGACCCAGAAGCTTCCCATCAATGCGGTCGCTGTGAGTTCAAGACCAGCTCTTCGGCCGTGGGAAAGTTTCCCTGCAATCTAAGGCTGGTCATGGGCTTCCCCAGGACTCCGCCCGGTTTCCTGCCACCATAATGCTGGTCGCCGTTGTATGAGTGAAATATTCTTGAGTGTAGCAATCAAATAAATAAACGGGAGATATTTTGAAAAGAAATCTGGGCGAACTTCGTCAGGTCATTCTATAGTCGGGTTCCTTATGTCATAAAATGTATAACTGTATCTCCTATAAATACATTTGCAGTGCCAAATAAAATGAAACTGTACGTACAGATTGTGGGACAGTTTAAGTTAGACTGTTGAACATGTAAACATTTGTGATTTTAGGTGTTCAACTGTTGTCTGAATAGAGCAAGAAGAATCTCTGACAATGCATGTGGTATTCTCGTGCAAAAGATTTGCCTCTACTTTAGAACAATATCACTTAGTGCCAGGAAACATAAGTACAGAAGTTTTCATAATAGATAAACTATAATTATGCATCTGGTTTGTTCTAAATGTGAGCCTTTCTGTTTTAAATCCGACATGACCTTCGCCTAACAGTCGGCACTGTCTTGGGATTATTGCTTTTCTAGTACTTACATTTCCATTTTTTCCCATTTTCACTGGGGCCTTCCAGATAATGATCCGTTAATGGTGCTTCAGCTTGTGGTCTTTTACCCTTGCTGTATGGCATGCCAGTAAGTATATTCCCACACGTGAAAAAGTGTGTTAGTAAATTCCCAAAGGTGAGTGGTTTACCTCCAGTTTTCTACACATATATGTATAAACTGAATGTATGCCATCGGTAAGGTAAAACATCAGTAAGGAAGTGCAATGTTGAAGAAAAATCAAGCAGTAATAACTGTAGTTCCAATTTTGTTCATCCATACAGTTGGGTTGTAGGAAATATGAAGATGTGTGTCAGTCCACCACCCCACCCCTTCCTGGAACTCACAAGAACAATATACTCGCATTAAGAAAATGTTGTTTATTTCACAATTCACCAATAACACTGATACTATTTTTAAAAATATTTTCAGTTATATAGGATAGTTAAGGCAACGTGTGTTCCACAATTGTATGTGCAATGAGAAGAATGAGACCCCTATAGAGGAGGAGGAGCGTTGTACAGAGTGCAACACTGAGAGTCATCTTCGTCACACAAGTCCTAACTGGTCAAATAAGGAGTCACTTAGGGTACGCGGTGCCTACAGGGGGTATGTCAGCTCGGAGGCTGGGCAGGCACCATGGCAGCTTGGCACAATCCGCAGAGGGATTCCACAACAGTTGAATGCTTGCCATTGGCATATGTGATTTAGAAAGTTATTTAACAGTAATACCGTTACAGGGACTACACTTCCTGTATGCAACATAGTGTCTAGTGTTGAAAGTTTGCCAAGATCACTCCAGGTTTTGAACCAGTCCTCCGTCTAGATCACCTTACAAACAGGTTTCCCACAAAAATTTGGAGGTACAGTGTAGTTAACTAGGAAACCTGACAACAAGCATGCAGATTACAGACATCACGTGAAGTTTTATTGGTGTTTGATTGGGGCCGTACTTAAGGATATTTCACTTTTACGATGGCGGCCAGCATTATGGTTGAAGGAAACCGGGTAGGGCTGGGGGGAAACCCACTACCATCTGCGAATTGCTGGCAGACCTTTCCAGATACGGCCGGAGAGGAAGCCAGCATGAGCCGGATTTGAACTCACAGCGGCCGCATTGGTGAGAGGCACCTGGCTTATTAAGGCGCATTGGTGCGCTAACCCCCTCGACGATATCACATACAACAGAGCTGCTCTTGCTGAGTGTGTTTGATTGGTACCTCACGAAGTGTGTCGGTCTGCCACTTCGTATTATACGCAGACTGAGTAATCCCTGTAATAGTGATCCTATCAGATAATTTTTTTATGAAACCTTCAATGCCCTAACAGAAATTACTTTATTTATTTATTTACTGATTACTGTTGTACGCCGCATTCAAGAATATTTCACTTATATGACAGCCGCCAGCACTGTGGTGGGAGGAAACCGGGTAGGGCCTGGGGAAACCCACGGCAATCTGCGGGTTGCTCGCATACCTTTCCAGATACGACCAGCGTGGAACAGCAATGAGAACACTTGGATGAAGTAGTATACGTCATGTGAAACTAGGCGTCGAAACCGACATTCGTATACCAGCCGTCTAACAAAATAGGCGTTCCGAGTCAATCATCGCAAGACCAGTTTCCAAAAGAGGCAACTAACACAAAGTCCCACAGAACTAAGAAAATATATAAATATAAAAACAGGAAGGATTCATACAAAGAGAAACAGTCAGAAGTTTTCAATGATGGCCAAAAGACATACTGAGTGTTCTAGGCGGATGACTAAATCAGTGTCCAAATCGTGTATCACTTTATTACATGTGGTGTCGATAATCAACTATTTATCTCAGTTGCGGTTTGATTGCAACTGTTCATATATCCAAGGTGGCGATCACACTCAACACGATGAACATACGGCCCCTAGCCAAAGGTTAAGCGGAATTAAGCACAATTGTAAAGCATAGTCCCGGAGAGTTTGAAAACTCCGTCCGTATTAGATCAAATTTACATCAATCTATTAGACCAGGTTTAAAAGACCATTAAACTCGACATACAAACTTAATGTGTTATCCAGTTATATGTTCATTTACTTCTTTCACATTTTTCCAACTAATTAAAATGTTTGTTTTTTATGTGGTTTTTTTTACCTCAGTGTGTATGATTGATGTACGGTACCTGAAAGCCATATTTTTCGGGTTGAAACCATATATTGCTCTGAATGTATATGTATTTTGAATGCAGAAGTGTTGGAGTCTGTCTTAAACGACAGATCCCTGATGTAACATCACTCGCCACATTATGGTCACAAATAGTTCCCAAGTTTCTCAATAGTCCAAAGAGTATCAAAGGCATTCTACTTCATTGATAAAAAATTCTAATAAATAATCTGAACTGTTCTCCTGAATAGTATTTAATGGACTTTCATATGAAGTATTACTTCATGTTACTGTGCTTTTATTAACAATTCTAAGTGAAAACCTGTGAAAGAAAATTCGACCTCTCCTGTAAATCATTTGCATTCGTTTGGGGTTTATTCCTCGAGAAAAATGAACGAAGATTAAACCCTTCGTTTACCCATTCGGCTTAAAAGAATCCCGTATCGGTTGGTTTCCACGTAGTGACATGTCTGAACATCGCTGTGCAACCCCGTGGTCGGTAAAGAGGCAATAGCACGAAACTACACTAGAGGAAATACATCTGAAGAAACAACAACAGCAGTACCTATTGCACTCGTGAAAGAAAACTCAAAATGCGTAAAATGTATGTTGTGTGTATATTCCTGAGCGTATTCCCAGTACATAAGCCTAGATATGATTGTAAATGTATGCAACAGACCCATACTGCACGTGCTTACAGGCTGCCACGCTCCTGGCAGTTATGGGAGTCTTGTACCGGTCCATATCGAGTGACCAGTGCTGAGTTCTTGTTTTGTAATGTGAATGATTGTTCATCTGGGAAGAATTCATAGAGTGAGGTTTACTAAAAAATAAACGTGAATAGCCCATATCAGCTATGAGACTTCATGTGGTCCGACCAGTCTGGTGTTGGATAGTCCCGCTGATCAAGCCCTGTTTCGGGTGAATTAAAAGCTTGCATTGTCGTAATAAAAGTCAACAACTGTCAGCACCTACTCAAACCAAATCTTGGTGAAAAGAAATCTGCAGGTTTATTTCACAGTAGGTGGTCGTCATTTATTAGAAACATACGTAGGGTGATCCAGTCAATGATTATGAAAAGCTACTTGGAAAAGTGATACATTACTGGTTGGTTGATACCTTTTTGATGGTTACTACATTATCGGTTGCAGCAAGTTATTTCGTCTGGGTCTTCTGAAAGGGCCCTGTGAGGTAGGTTTCGTCCTTGTCTTGTGGCGGGGTCTTGTGGGGTAGATTTCGTCCGTGTCTTATGGTGGAGTCTTGTGGAGTAGATTTCGTTCGTGTCGTACAGCAGGGCCCTGTGGCGTAGATTTCGCACGGGTTTTGTGGTTGGGGTCTTGTGGAGTAGATTTCGCCCGCTGTTTCCTCTCCAGCCCTTACGGACAAGTCCGTCTGTGTTAAAAACGACTTAATTCGCTTGTAAAGCTCGCAGTCATATTTACTCACGTCCACTCGAGGGTTTCGGGATTTTATTCGAGCTCGGCTTTCACACCGGTCGGCATACGTCAAGTTGTACTCCATTTTTCTGTACTTGGCACTTTGTGAGTTTGTGTTTTGCCACTTGATATTTGGTTTGAGACATTCTTTTGGACCTTTCATCACTCATTGTCTCTTGTGCGATTACATACATTTCATCCCAGTTTACCATGAAAGTGACTTTGTGTATATTTCTGAGAAGTGATACATACATCGCAAGTTCTCTCTCACGGACGCTACCGTCAATCCGTCCCCCCTAAGAAGTTGCACCTTCACGGGTAATTGGATGTGTAACATCACCGGCGTGTCATACCCGCTACTTTTTGTCATTTACGGGACTGTCATCCTTCGACTGGAGAATTCCCATGAGCTGTGGATTCTGTATTTATGTGGACTGACTTGCAGTAGAAGTTTTTGAATCAGTTTTTGAATCAGCGAAAATGTTATTCAACTGAAAAAGCCTCAAAATTAAATATGGTCAAATTCGTACACTTTGGGACCTGTTCAAGCTCTGATTAAGGAATCCAGGAAGTAGAGCCCCAGAACAAAACTTGCACAGGACATGTATTTCAATGAAATTGATCTTGATGCAAAATATTTTGTTGGGACTCCATTTCCTTCATGGTTAAAACAGAAAGTTTGTCTTTTGATTTACACGACCTGCCTTTCACCTTGATGTGGACCCAATTAAATGTCGATGTAATTACTTGTTCAGTTAGTATAGTGGTTAGAGAATCAAGGTTGGGACCATGGGATCGCGGCTGTTTTTTCTTATTTCTATATATTTTGTTTAAAATTCACAATTTTGTAATAATATCAAATAATTAAACATTTCAAAAAGTAAAAAGTTGATGAAAATACCCATCGATGGTATATATACATGTTCTTTCTTATCTATTGGTATCTGACTTTCCAGTGCGGAAGACATTGTACACTAAGGCTGGAGTTGTTGCTATGTAAATATGTGTTAGTGTTTTAAACAATATGTTGCGATCTCCACGAAGTATCTGCTTGAAGGACACAACCATTGTGCAAAATGATGCGTGCTAAATGTGTCTCATTCGGCAAGCAGAAGATAAAAGGCTAAACAAGATGTATTATATTCATCTTATCTTAAAGCGCGATTACATCCTTAGAGCAGGGGACGTCAAACCTTGCATGAGATTATACGGTGTCCAAAGAAAGGCAAAAGGTCAAAGAAAATGTTGGAAACCAAACAACAGTCCATATGTGACCTTCTGTTCGGATAACTCAAATGTGCATGACCCAGTTGACGGTTGATTGATGATTGACAGTCGTCACCGACAAATTAACTGATTTCTGTCTGCAACGGACAGTGTTAGCTATGGGCACCTGCAGAGCTTTATCATTTATATCCATCGTCCCTTAACATTCTAATTTGAAAGTGTTCCGAAAAACTCATAAAACCATATCAAAGCTCATACATCTTTTAGGAATTTAACTATATTCATTTATTTATTTTTTTTTGGCACCCTGTACATTCAAAGGACAGGATTGCAAACCTAGGTCTTTTACGCCGTACTCAAGAATGTTTCACTTATACGACGGCTTCCAGCATTATGGTCTGAGGAAACCGGGCAGGACTCGGGGAACCCACGACTATCCAAAACAAAAACACCCTTCCTGTCACATTTTCAGCACATTTTCCATCTTACTTAAATTTTCTGAACAACTCTTTCACTCGTGTGCTTCTTTATTCACCTGAAGTATTATTACTTTGACGCATACAATTTCATTTTAGTGATGATGACAATAGATAATTAAAGAATAAATCAGCAAAATTATCGGCAGTTAAAGACACCAGAGGTTAGAGTTTAAGATAAAGATACACGATATACATTGTCGCTATATATATGCACAACACCTGACGGTAATTTTCGATAAATAAATGTACTGTAAATACTTTACAAAAGAACATGGAGTAGATCTAGAAAATTAATATTAATTAATAATAAAACTACCTGTTGCAGAATTAAAGTTTTGACATACCATTGAATTAAATGCACTGAAATTAAACTGTAACTCTGTATCATGCTGGTATTTATTTTTTCACAGTACATTCTTGAATTTGTTTTGCTGGTCATCAAATAGTTGATATTCATTTTACAAACATTGATAGGAGAGCCATATAAGTATAACAACACGATTACCAGCTGGACTTTAGTGTTTTGTCCATCAACTACCACAAGTGTTTTTTCACCTCATTTTGAGAATGATCCACAACTTCTTCCGAACAGCCGGAATCCTCGTTACGAGAAGAATAGGATCCAATAAGCAATTTACAATCTGAGGAAGGATTAACAGGTTGAAGACCATGAGTCCATTGACGGTTGGATCAACCTGCCCTGTTGTGGTCAGGTACAAGGAATATAGCGGAGCCGGGGCCGTCAGGATTACGGTTGTTAAATGAAGCAGAAAGTAGGAAATGGTTAAAGATAAAGAATTTCCAGAGACTTCACCGTGTTTTTCTCTCTGGTCAATCACGGTTTTCCGTTTCAAATATATGAATGTGAAAGTGTACGTGGCAAATGTACTTAGGACATGGATTAGCAGAATGATAGGCCGAGCGTCACGGGTGTACATAAAAAAGCCCGGTATAAGCCTTGTGCAGATATCTGCGGATGGACTCTTGACGTGGAGTGGCAGAATTACGGCGGGAAGAAACAGACAAGTGGTAAATAACGTTTGGGAGAATAAGATAATGCACCTCGCTAATTTGCTGTACCCATCAATTTTGTAAGTCAGCGGAAAGCAAACAGCATAGACACGATCAAAAGCCAAGGAAAGAGAACTAAAACCTTGAAAAACATTCGCAAAGGAAGGCAGGAGAAGCGTCGTTAAATCCAAACAGGTAAAAACTACGGCATTTTTCAGGTCAAATGCCATACACATCCAAGTAATAAACGCTGGTAACTTCTGCAAAAGCGGAAAGCTTACGTCTGCTATAAGGTTGCTCGCCAGAAGAAACTTAGCTTGTAAAGTCTCAGCGGGAACCTTGGACAATGCCGTCAGCACGAAACCGTTGATTAAGAATGCTAGCGACAGCAGAACCAGTGAAACGCCGTCAACGGGGAGAGTATTTAGGCTCATTAGATACAAGTCAATTATTGATCTGCCCGGATTTCCATGTTCCGTTAGCGCTGTGAAATTCAACTGATTAGTGTTGTTGCTAAGGTCCGACTGGATGCTATGTGCACTGGAGCGGTTCATCTCTCTTAAGGAATCTGAAATAAAAATTGTTTATTTTAAACTGCGTGTAATTTATTAACGAACTCATTCAACTGGCAACGTTTTAGTGATTTGTATGTGTTAACGTCCTCGTAGCAACTTTTCCTTCTCAGATATAAAATGTTCTACAGGCACTTAGTATTTTTTATTTTGGATACGGAATTTTACAACACATGTAGGACACTTGCAGGCGAAACATGCAATACTTTACAACAAAAGGCGTAATGATAGAAAACTTTCAAGTCTCCAAATTTAGTATTTATTCGTAGTTAGCTACCTCTGTATACATTGTTATATTGAGATTAAAAAAATATTTAAGAAGTGTACTTTAATCTTAGCACAAAAAATCGCTAGATAATGAGGCCGGTCTTATGCATTTTTACCGCCAACACTCGGTAGTCGCCGTCGAATGACGTCATCCAAGCACAACATTTACGAGCTCTCAGAGCTTCACCATTTAGTTCAGTGTTAAGTCAAAGCTACGAGAGTGACAACAAGCATGGTTTGAAAACCGAAAATCCGAGGATATCAGTGTCATAAATGGGAACTTCAACGTCGTCCACTATAGGTTCAAATTGATACGGTAGTGTAGTTGCTTCCGTTTAGAACCCATCTCGAAAATTACATCGTTTGAATAGTACGTCCCAGGTTATATGGCTCTGTCAGTCTTGGAATCGCCGTCTATGACGTCATCCGCCGACCTGTACCGGGTTTGTGTTCGGCTGGTGTAGTGCATATATTTCCTTTTGGGGGATTTAAAGTCATTATTACGTTTCTTCAGAAGCTCTCCCAATAATGTACTGTGTAAATGGCTTATCATCTTTGTAATTAGGACCAGTAGCAAAATTTGGGCACTTATCATTTATGGTGGACCTAAACAATGCACCCCCGCCCCTCCCCAAAAAACAACGGTGAGTCCAATTATATAAAACTAATCATTAATTATGTCATAATAGAACAATATGTAGGCAATAACACGTTTTAAATCATATACGATACACACATAGTGGGAATGGTGAATAAAATAAATCCTTTCACACCCTGATACTTCTAAAATGTAAAATCTTAAAAGAACAGTGAAAAACAATAAATAGCAATGGCTTTGGTTGCAAATTTGTTGTCTGTAAAATATATAAACGAGGATTTTACATCTGTGCTATAAGCAATGCGTTTTTGTAGCAATACTGACTTATTTGTATACCACATATTTCAGATTCACAATACAAAGACGACAGCGTAAAGAGCAAAACCAGAGCTGCGACGACAGTTGTTGGCAAATGGTCACAGGTAACCCATTCCTCTTTCAGGTTTTATTCTAACCGTTCTTGTAAACCGAGACATAAAACCTCACTGGTGTAGAAATACTCAAATGCTGTGTTGTCATCACACTTCACAATAACATGAAAACAATGTACTTACAATGCAACCTCAAAATTCGATTTAGCTCTCTGCAGAAGAGGAAATTACTAAACAAAGTATTCACGGAGTGCAAGTGTGAAATTTGAACTGGATTCCCCGTTTATCGACTCTCATGTTGACATCGTTGAAAACGAATCACTGCCTCTCTCGTTCTACATTACCACGAGAAATCTATATCTACACATTATTTCTGACATTCTCTTTCAGAAACACGTGTTAGCGGTTTTCTTGTATTTAGTGTACGAGATGTTTTTGTCCTATTTACGGCTAAAAATCACCGTTGACCTGGGAAATTTACATTCAAAAATCTCTACAGGTATATTTTAAATCATTTATGGACCTCAGTGTTCTGTTCCAACTGATGGCACGCATGTAGTGAATGACAACTGTCAATACATGATATCATACTGCACATGTGCAAAGACGTGACGCCATCTGATTGTCCACCTCAGTGCAGAGGAGGACGGATGATTTTGAACACTAGCCAGAAATACAGGAGACCATGACTACATCAAAGGTATTTCAAACCTTGCTTTCATCACAGCACCCCTACGACAACCCCTACCCCTCAGTGTCACCCAGCGATGTTGCCCGCTCCAATTCTGTTTCAGTAGGTTACCACTTGTCATTTATGACACTGCCGTCGCTTATCTGGTTCCACTCTCTGTACTGTAGTCTTGTATATTGTATTGCCGCACATGCTGGGATTCTGCTGGTGGACTAAGCACCCACGAGGCCTGTTCCTTTGTATTTGTATATACTTGGTTATAATGCTCAGCGGCAGCGATCTTCGTGTCGCTGTCCATGAAGGACCAATCGTTTTCCGTTGTATTTGTATGCTAATAAGTCTTTATGATATAAGGCCGATCTGGTCAAAACACAGTGTTCAGCTCTCTGTACGTGTGTGTCTTGTTCGTTACCTATATACAGTCGTTTTCCATGTGATTCATTGCCCGTGCCCGACCTGACCTGAGACCATTACATGGGCGACGAGGAAGTGTTCCAACCTGCTCTTTCTGCTTCTTCAATATACTGAGATCTTATACTATATAAGATCTGAGACAGTTGATCTGTATTGCACGAAGAGGGCTTTACATGGCATTACTTTTTTCTCAAATTACCGCGTTTGACGCATATGGTGATTGCAGCACCTCGGCCCAAAGCTGGAAATCACTGTTTATATTGTCATGATTGTGGACGTTTTATAGGCTGTTGTCCAAAACTTCATTTTATTTTATTCACAATTAAATTACGAAATAACCACGTAAATACACATTTGAAAAAATATCGCGTGAGTTTACTCTGTCTCATTGAAAATATAATACTGACTGTTTAACCGATAAATATGTCGATGATTCATATCATAATGCTATATATAGCAACAAAACATAGTAAAACAATCATGAATCATATAATGTATATAATCACATATATAAAACTTTTAAGATATTTTTGGCTAACCTAGGTGTTCATTTATTTCATATGACCTACATGAGCAAAATTGCGTCCTTAATTAAGGTTTCCAAGAAGATGCAATTTAAGTCGAGATTTGCAGAGAGACATTGAATTAATACCGCGGAGAGAGGCAGATAATTAATTCCATTCTCGAGGGCTAATTGTCCTTAGCGGGAAATTAGCTAGATTAATTGTCTACATAGATCTGTAATAGTGTAATCACACTGCTCCAGTGCTATAGTGATGGGTAACAGATTGTCTAATTAGACAGGCCTCGAAACTGGGAGGAATAACTTCCTGATGATAAAGAAACTTGCGTGCAAAGAGCGATACAGAGAGGATGTTCATCTCTCGGAGTGGAAGAATACATATTTGACGAAATGAAGGAAGCGTATGTTCGTTTCTTTTTGAATGAGTGATTTGTTTTCTGCATGAGCTGAAAGGGTATAAGATGAGTATGATATGTTTTACCCTATACAAGGTTTCCATATGAGAGATAGGGATGGATGAGAGCAAAATAGAGAATATGCAACGTACTCCTGGTAATAGAATGCTTAATATGGCTAATCAGTCATAGGTTTCTAGATACCATTTGAACTAAGATAGTCAATGTGGGGTGTCCAGTTAAGTTTGGAATTGAAAACTGTACCAAGAAATTGGTAATTTATCATGTATTGAACACGCAGCCAGTGACGTGATTAACTCTGAAACCATACTGGTTTTCACAGAGAATAATATTACCCTCTTCATAACTGTTTACTGCATTCGAGGCCATTTTTCTTGTAGTATTTTACTAAAAGCAGGGAACCAAAGAAATAGGTCGGCAATTTTCTGCCAAATTAGCCTTGTCACTTTGGTAAACAGGTGACACTTTTTCATACAACCAGGAACTATACCTGAGGAGAAAGATAAGTTGATACGAAGCGACAAAGGGGTAGAAATTTGATCGCAAAAGTTTAATACTAATTAATTTCATTCTTGTTTTACGCCGTACTCAAGAATATTTCACTTATACGACGGTGGCCAGCATTATGGTCGGAGGAAACCCACGACAATCCGCAGGTTGCTGGCAAACCTTCCCACGTACGACCAGAGAGGAAGCCAGCACGGGCTGGACTCACAACGACCGCATTGGTGGGAGACTTCTGGGTCATTGCGCTGCGATAGCGCGCTAACAGACTGAATCACGGAGACCCCGGAAACCAGCTGAACGACTGACATTCTAATTCCATCAATGGGCGGTGAGGTTGAGGATTTGGTTTTTTTGTTGTTGACTGATGACTGTTCTATTTTATAATCTTCAATTGTAAGGCTCTCCAAAGCATGTTCAGTAGAGTAGATCGCTAGGTGACAAAGGTGCAGAGATACTCATTTACCGTTAAACATTATCCAGGCAATAAAAAATTCAGTGACTATTTGTCGAGACACCCAACTGCCCCCCTCCCCCTCCACACGCCTTCTGACTAGGCAATGAGTGTGTCAATAACATGCAAAACCCAGAGTGTCTGTCGGAAATCCACACAGCCACATTGGCTGATCCATCATTGTATTTCTATTTGTATTTGTATTTTGTATTCACCATACATAATTGCAAAGCATGTTTACAGAAATAAAGCATGGTGGGAATAGTCACACAAGGCTGGATCTATCCCGGGGAAGTATAAGTGTATAAATGGCACTGGTGATACGTGAATTATAAGTAAATAATAACAGAGTAAACATTTTACACATATAAGAAAAACACACAAAAAGTCAGAATTGTTTCATCAAGTGATCTTTTGTTTTGGACTTAAACAGAGAAAGTGAGTCAATAGATTTGAGAAATATCAGTAGCCTGTTCTGTTCCCGGGAAATCAGATTTCGAATTGTGTAGATAGACAGGTTGGAAGAGTTGAGGGGCCTAGATAAGTTAAGATATTGTGTTCTGGTTGGATAATTGTGTATGATTGTGTTTGAAACATGTTACGGCAGTTCAGGGGTATTTTATAGGGATGATATGTATATATTTATGAGCCATTAAGAAAGGACTGAAGAACAGAGAATTTCAGTGGTAAAATATTCAGACATCTGAAGAGAGGGGCTTTATGCTAGAGTCGTTCAGATAGGGTTACCGAACGCACTGCGCGTTTTTATAACAGATTCAAGGGTCTGAGATGAGAGGGATAAGTGTTGCCCCATAAAACACAAGCATAGTTCAGAAAAGGGGAAAGTAAGGTGTAGTAAAGTATTGATAGAGTTGGTTTGTTTATGAAGTGTTTAATATGGTTAATTATGCCGATGTTGCGAGATACTTTTTTGCATATGTAACTGATATTGGATAGTAAGGAGAGTTTGCTGTTAACCATTATACTCAAAAATTTAAATTCGAAAATATAATTTATAACTGACCTTTATATGGAAAGCCGGTGAATGTCCTTAGGAGGAGAGGATACTGATCCGATTACCATACATTTGTTTTTATTAACGTTCAACGACAGCCCGTTCTAAATCATCCAGTCGCGAATCTTTTCGAGTTCAGCTGACATGGTAGTTACTGCTTCGTTTATATTGCTGGATGAGATACACACACTTGTGTCGTCGGCGAATAATACATATTTCAGCACAGTAGAGGCATGTCGTTGATATAGCAAAGAAATAAGATGGGCCCTAAGATGGATCCCGGTGGGACTCCAAAATCGACATGAAGAGGAAAGACAAAAGAGGAAACTATGGAGTCATATTGAACACACTGAGTTAAAACTTTGACAGCCATAGAAATGATCTGGAGTGAAAGCCGTAATGTTTGATTTTAGTCAGGAGTATCTTGTGATTCAGGGTATCAAATGCTTTAAATCTAAAAAAGTAACAAGACTAGTTTCTCTCTTTTCTCTGGCAGATACAAGAAAATCGTATAAAGAACATGCTGCACGCATGGCGGAACGATGGGCACGAAAACCATACTGATCAGGCGATATGATATTATTTTCTTCGAGAAAATTTGTAACATTAATTGCAACAGATATTTCAGATATTTTATGTATCGGTCGATAATTTTCGATTAGGTTGGATTCTCCTGGCTTATTAAAGATTGCTAAAATTACACCCATTCATGAGTCACCCCGGGATGTGACCAATTTTGAAAGATAAGTTAATGATGTGAGCTAAAGAAGTAGAAATATGCTCGGAAACGAGTTAGAAATCGGACATATTGATACCGTCAATTCCAGATGCAGAAGACTTTAAGGAGTCAATTGTTGAAGAAATGGTTACATATGAGACGGGAGAAAAATTGAACGTATCTGAGATTGGCTGGCCAAGGTACTGAGAAAAGTTGCATGGAACATGCGGTATTTTTGATTCAAGATTAGTGCCATAACAGAAAAATAATTATTCAAACTGTCGGCTATATCTTCTTAGTTAGACACATCACGACTATGTATAGTAAAATTTTTGGAAGCGAATGCGATTTACCACTGGCAAGTATTTTATTGAGAATTTTCTAAGTGGCCTTTGTCATTATTGCACTGTACGAATTTATTTTCAAAACATGGTTTGCGAGAGGATTTAATCATAGTATTCAGCTTATTTCTGTATTTCCTGTATTTAATTCAAGCGTTTGAGGAGAGAAATTTGCTCGCGGTGCAGTTTGTTTTGTTTTTTTCCCTTTAATTGACGTAAGGAGAGATGGCGTTATCCATGGTTTGCGTATTCTTTGACAGAAGAGGCGACAGTCCACTCTGGAAAAACTTCATCACAAACTTTTTCAAACTTTTCTACAAAAATTTCAAGGGCCTGGTTATCGGTTGTTTTTTATGATTTCCCGGTTAATGTTTTTGGTCATTTCCTTGAACTGACATATCTGAGCAGGTGATTTAGGTCAGTAGGTAAAACTCCGAGGCTGTTTTGCAGAAATGGGTGTTTTAAAATATTGAACACAGGTAAATGATCAGAGATATCAGTCAAAAGAATACCTGGAGTGATGTCAGAATCAGAAAAGTTTAGGAAAATATTATCAATCAAGGTTGCTGAGCGGGTTGTCATTCTAGTCGATTTAGTTATTAGAGGGGAAAAAGTCACTACATTTCATGGTTTCCAAGAATTCCTTGTAGGCGACATGTTTATCAGTGTGAAAAAGATCGATATTAAAGTCGCCCATTATAATATTTTCTTGGTGGACGGAATTTTTCTGAGCGTTAAACAAAGACGCTCGTTAAATATCCCTATATGACGGGATGGGAACCTGTATACGATACCCATAATGTAGCTACCACCTTCAAATTTAATTTGAGTGATTCGTATTCATCGCGAAAAGCTTTGTCACACCGGTCGTGTCGTGTGACACACGACGAAACGATATTGTTAACGTACAAGACAACATCCCCTCCTTTCTTATTTTGACGTGACTGAAAACATTATATAGCCGGGAATTTCATAGATAAATTTAATTGATTCTGTTAGCCATCTTTCCGTGAACCCCAGCACGTTGAAGTTAAAATTAAGATTCTGCAAGAATCAAACAGTTTCATCAAAGTGTTTTCTCATGCTACGTATGTTAAACTGAGAGACAGAGAATAAGCCTTTGCTGTCATAAAAGATTGGAGCAAACTGAGTTTGCGTGAAATAACTAGACTGGTAATCGGCTATTTTATTCCAATGCGATATTTCGTACTGATTGTCTTCATATATGATTTACTGGGTTCATTTTCATTGAGGTCTGACGCACATGTTGTCGATGAAATCAAGGTTAACATCACCTGAGAGCGGAAGCTGGTTATTGGAGGGGAATTCAGGAAGACAAGATTCATTGTGAAAAGGTTGGATGGAAAGAGGGTTTGGGAGTGGAGCAGGCTCGGCGTTTATGATATTATCCATTACGGGTACAAGACTGATTGTATAGGAAGTAAGTCCAGGTAGATATATGTATGTAAGTGACACCACGAACAGGCACGTTAAATCACAAAAAAAGAAAAAAAGCAGAGCATTAAAGAAAAAGAGTCATAAAGAACAAGACAGTAAATGCTGAGGCATTGTTTGCGAGAAGAGGCTGACTATGACGGAAAAACAGGTATGTGCAGTTTAGCGGGAACAGATATGATTTTCAGTAATTATTAGAAATAAACGCGAATGGGGCTATAGGGTGTTCATTAGCCGAGTGAGATGAAAACCAAACGTGTATGTATGTGTACTAGCCTCAACAAAATAATTTTACAATAATACTGGAAATTGTGACAAATAGGACTACACACGTGCTACTATAGTTGACTGACACAAAAGAAAAAGAAAGCAACATAGAAAAAATGTCCATAAACGTCGACAGATTTTACAATAATAATAGAAATGTTGATAGATGGGTCATTTCTAGGTAAACTTAAGGATCTATGTAGTCACATAAGTAGCCTCTCTATCAGTGAATGATGATGGGACAATAACGTAGAGTTGAAGAGAAGGACTGCTAATCTTACATTAGAGGTCACGATGGCATAGCTCATTGGAACATCGCATGAACATAACATGGGAGGCGATATTCAACAGTATCTGGTTGTGAGAAATCTGCACACGGTGTGAAAACAAAGCACCAAAAGCACGGGGACGACACTGAAAAGGGAACACATAGTTATGCAACTGTTAACATAGGGATCGGTAGAGAGCGACGAGTCGGAGTCACAGTACATGCTTTCCTTGACTTCCTGCAAGAGTAGATGCGAGGATTCGAGTTTCCAAAGAACACAGTAGAATACAGTCAGGAACAGATAAAGCGTTTTCACACACAGCAACGCGGAGAAGGTAGTTCTCGCATGCAGAAGTACACAAACAAGTGCGCTGCTGTGTTCAATGACAGATTCAAAGCGCACAACACATGTAAGAACAAGAAATACACAGAGCCGCACAGAGCTTCTGAAACGAGCACAACTTACAGCTTCATGTCCCTCTCCTTTACCTCTTGACCATTGACATACGCCTTACCACGTGTAAATCTCACCATTTTGCCTTCCATAAAACATTTTTGCATGAAGGGCTTACATTTGTCTTTTGCCAGTTTATCCGCTATAGTTAGGTCCTCGATCACATAAATCGGGCTGTCTTTCAATTTTCGACTGGGAAAGAACTGCGTTCTGCGTTGCGGCCTGTAAATGAACTTCGCGATTATGTGCCTGGTTTGACCATATTTTTTCAATCCGATACCATATGCGTTTTCGATTTCCACACCAGGGAGCTTAAGATTGGTTTGCACAGTGTTATTTGCTATATCTAAAGGATTTTACCCTACTGTTTCGCTTACACCCCCAAATCGGAGGTTATATCCTCTGCTGTACCTCTCTAGTTCAACAAGTTTAAGGCCAGTATTCTCTTCTTGCACTAATTTCAGTGAATCTGTAAAGGTTTTCACTGTAGGTTTCACAAATCCAGTAACTGTTTTCTGTATGGCGACAAGGTCAGAGTCCGTGTGCTCGAGGCTAGATTTAAGTTCACGTTCTGAACACTCCAGTTTTACCAGGCGTTCATGGAGTAAGACTTTCCGTCTTGCCACACTATTTAGAGTTTATTCCATTCATGATAGCTGGTTTGTCACACCAGACCGAGATTCCTTTATAAAAGATTGAGATCCTGCTCAACTTGTGTCTCATTAGATTTAGAAGCCACACCGGGTGGTACATTTTGCTGTGGGGAGTGGCTTGGTGATTTAGTACCGTTCTCCATATTATCAGTTACCTGAGTGTCCACAATACGTGTGCATTTAGCTCGGGAGTTTCGTGTAGATCGTGGCATACTCCTGTCTGGTGCGTTTCAGTGTACACTGCACGATGTTGGGCGATGTTGTTGTTAGTTGTAGTCCTGTCACCCGGTTCCACTACAGCCGAATATTTCACAATTTCCGGAAAAGTACTAGCACACATGTATACAGACATTTATCAATCCTTTTCGCAGCAAAAATCAATCCATTGCCAGGCATAGGTCAGCGTATTTGACGGCGTAATACATTTTGTAGCCCCAGACAGAGAGAGAGCTCACACACACGTCCAGCTGCTAACCGCCATGTTGTCACAAAGTCATTGACATTTGTCCTTGAATGTTTGCAATCGGAAACTTTGAATCAGTCTGACACCTGTCTTGAGCCTGTCAAAATTTACCAACAAATCAAGGATGAGCTTTGTTTTGCCGATGGACTCCTGTTGAGGTTGTCCAAAATAGTAATTCCGCAGCAAATTAGAGAGACCACATGACGGTCACTTGAGGATGGCAAAGACAAAGGCGTTGATGAGAGAGACGGTCTGGTTTCCTTCCACGGATGTAGAAATTAATGGTGTTGTGCGCAACTGCTATGAATGCCAGTTTAAATTACGATCAAAAGTTCAGCGCAACTGCTATGCATGCCAGTTAAATTACGATCAGAAGTTGAGAGAACCCTTAAAAAAGTCAGATACCGAACAGACGCTGGTCTGACCTGGTGGCTGATATGTATGTTCCCCTGCCCTCAGGCCCATAGGTTTAGATCACCAGTTCCACGAGTGCGGCGTCCGTCATTCCCAGACTTTTTAAACGCATTTTTACCTCTCACCGTTACCCGGACAATTTGAAAACCGATAATGATCCGCCATTTCACTGGGGAGTTCAGGTCATATGTATGTGAAAGTAGGTTCAAACATAAGAAAATCACCCCAGAGCATACGCGTATCTAGCTGAGCTCATTTTTGGTAGAACGTGAAAGAGTAACATTTCGGTAATTGTGATGTACAAATCATACAAGTTGGTCAGACAATATCATGACCGTCAAATGTCCAAAAACAAAGTCTGTCACGATCAAAACACAAAGGTTAAAACGCAGAAATTTAGCATGGTGATGGTGTTGGTAAAACAAACCCGGAGGTCCAAATATGATTCCCTTTTCCGAGATGAAGTATTTGAAGTGGTGGGGATAAAAGGGTGTGGAATCTCCTATAAGGAGCGATAAAGGGAAAGTTATGACCAGGGCTAATCCTTTTTCAAACCTTTCGCTCTGTCGAGTTCACCGGATGATGACGCCGAGTTCAAAACGATCACTCATTTGAAACGACTGAGGGTCCGTTAGTCTCAGTGGATACAACCGTCTTCCCAGTAGAAGGGATGGTGGGCTTGCTTGGGTTGCGTCGATCAACCAGAGAAACAGTCCGCCAGAAAATCAGGCTTCTTGTACTATTGAGTTAATTGATGAGTTCCGGGTAGTAAATGTAAATATATAGTAATGTAAATTACTAAAACTCAATGTTTTTAGTTGTCTAGGTCCTATGGATATAAAAGGTTTTAAATAAATGAAATACTTAAATTAAGAAAACAAATTGTAAACGTTTATTTCCTGTAAGAATGTTTTACAAAAATGTATATTTGTGAAATTGATGTTGATGAATTATAGGTGAGGGAATATGTAGTGGCTTGGCTATAATAGCCAGTGACATCGGCCGTGTGACATAAGGCCGATCCGGTCAAAACACAGCTAATGTTCAGCCCAATCTGTGCGTGTGTGTTTTGTTCTGTACCTACAGGTAGTCTTGCCCATGTGTTTGACTGTCCGTGCCCGACCTGACCTGAGACCATTACAGCTTTCTTTTCATGCTATTCTAAATACTTGTATTGACCTATATTTCTGTTTACACCGAGGGTTTTATCCCACAATCACAAGCCTTCGATATCAAGAAATACCACTGTGAGTTCAAATCCAGCTCAAGCCGCGTTTCTATCCAGCCGTACGTGGGAAGGTCTGCCAGCAACCTGCGGATGGTTGTGAGGTTTTTCCCGGGCTTTGCCCGATTTCCTCCCACCATAATGCTGGTCGCCGTCGTATAAGTGAATTATTCTTGAGTACGGCGTAAAAGACCAATGAAATAAATAAATAAATACCAACTCACCCTTTACAAAATTCTGCACCATAAGACCTCAGCCGTCGAGTTACACTCGGGACCAGCAGGAACTACGCGTTCAGCTAAAAGCTTACTTCCACTGTACCTCTGACAACGTCGGAATGAAGAACACACGACTGGAACAGAGTAAGACAAGATATGCCACTAATGGCCAAGCCCTTTTATAAGATAAAATCAGAAAGGATGTCGCCTTTTGATGTTTTTCCACTGGAGAAGGAGAGTAGCCTTCGTAATGAGCTTCGGTATTTTTCTCCACATGCATTAATTTTACATTAAAAAGACGCCCAGCTTCATCATCTTTCTATATATCCTGTACAAAGTCATTGTAAAAAGCCACAACAATAAAACTATTTAGATGTCTGCAGATTATTGATATCACCGACAACTTCTCAACACACTGTATTTTACGTGCTCGGTGCATGCATGCATGCATTTATCAGAAAAGTCCCAGGCACTAGGCTACAAACAGTGATGGTGCAGGATAGAATTCTGCGCTGAATTGTTGAGATGGAAAAAATGCTTCCCTTTTTTTACATGAAGACACGATTTACGGTAAATAGGTTCGTAGCAAATAAAGCATGAAAAGCTGGTAAATACTGGATCGTACACCTGTGTTGGGACTGTATGAGAGTATATATATATCACAGGCCAAAGTGCTTCTTTCGTACAGTTAAAGATATATCTATATAGGTCAGCATTGGATACGCGCACCCTAAACGAATTAAGTAAAGTAGAAACATCATAGTTTACAAGACGATCAACAAAATTCAAAACCAGCAACTCTGTTAGCTACAAATCTACTACAAACCAGGCTTTGCTGTTGAATTGTAATGTAAATTCTATAGTATTTGGTAACCAAGAAAGAAACTAACCATGCTGAAGCGATAAATTAATCATTCCTGTTATTTTCTGATTCAAAAAAACAACAACAAGGAATAAACTCCTTTAAAGTCCAGGCCGAAACTTTACCTAACTGGTTTTAAAAAATATTCGTGTGATTCATTTGATTTTGAATGTTTTCATCCTAGCGAGAATCTTTCAAAGCTTTCCAGTTTTAAACTGTTCTCGAAACATGGTTTGCCAATGTGGCATTAAGCCATAATCATTAATCCATTCATTCGAAACCATAATATTATAATTAATATGCACTACTTTCTCTTTCTTTCAACTTGATTAGAGGAAAATGCGCTTTCAAATTCAAAAAACTTAAAAAAATATATATGTACGTTACCAAATGCCTGTTAACTATTCCACGTGCGTGTTAAGACATGTGGGCATTTCAGACTTTGGCAGTACAAGTTATATGCAATTTAACACAGTTCCTCTCCAGCGTAATTATGGAAACAGTTGACAGGTTAAGCGAATCGTAAATGAACTACGAATAACGAGTGAAGCCATTGTTATTTGTGTGTGACGTGATACTTGGCAAATTGAGGTCGTGCCGTCTGCTGGGTTTTTTTTTTGCGAGCTGAGCGGTATTTACTCGTTATGAATTTCCCAGTCAATAGTTTAAAATGTTAAAATGTGAAATAAAAATGGGAACCTTATAGCATTATTCTAAGTTAAGTACAGATGTCGGCAAAAAGTAAAAATTAAGTCAAGCATACGTCATCAGTTTAGCTGTATGTGTTTAACGGCTACGATTAGCGGCGTAGGCCCAGTGTAAAGGGCTGCTGCTTTTATAGTCCTATTCAACTTTACATCCGTGCTGTAAATATTACAAAAAGCCTTGGCTATGCCTCATTCTTGATTTATATTTTTGGTGACTTCATGAAAATATAAAATTAGTCTTTGTAATTTTGGGGTCCTTCTCGGTGTTACTCGAGTATCTTCGCCTGTCTGACTTGCACGGGTCGTACTCGTAGCTCGTTAACGAGTTGCTAAACCTCTTTATTAATGTGAGAATGTAAACAAAGGGCGGTAAAAAATGACCTTGGTTTTTTAGTATAATGAAAAGCACAGAGCAAAGCCAAGCTTTGTAATTAGAATGTATTGCAGACTGTCAAGCGAGAACTTGAAATGAGTGAGTTAGTGCTTGGCGTTTTACGACGTATTAAACCAGAAGACCGTGGAAGTATGACATAAATTGCAGTGAAAAGAGTTGGGTTTAAAGACTATAAAAACACCATTGGATAATTATTTACACGCTTTCTAAGAAAACATGTGCTTCATCACCGTATTATAAAGTTCACATAGCTGTTAGAAGACGCCGACATATTACCGACCCGATACTGGCCGATTGATATGAATCGGGCACTTCACTCTCAAGCAGTCAAATGTTAAGCGAAACTGCATCTCGTCTTTTACGTGCTGTTCATTGTGCAGCCAAAATCTGCACACTCTGTATTGTCTGTGAAGTGACAAAACAAGGGGCAGCAGTAATCAGGTTGAATTCGCATCCGTGTAGGAGTAGTGTTGTGTACATTCAAAAGACAGAATGATAAGCATTTAAAGGCCCGATTGATGTCATATCCTCTATTCGGATTTTACATAATCCTGCATTGTGATTGATTAAAATTTTACAGTTACGTCCCGTTTTACAAGGAGGCATTTGTTATTCGCGATTAAGTGTGTCTTGTGACTTATCTTAAAATTTGTTGCCTTGGGACTGAAAAAATCTAAAAAAATAATTGATGTTCGTTTTTAAATCTTCAAAGTATACTTTTTTTACTACAAATTGCCCAATACTTCCCATATGACAAGGAAACTTGAAAAGGAATTCTACACGTCCCGAGGGCCTGGCCTCTTTGCATTGTTTGCATGTAATTGTGTATTAAATGTAACGACCACAGAGTACTTTGAGTAATTCTAGACCAGTGACGTCTAACTATTGGTCCTAACACCATTGTAATTTGCCAACTAACTCTGCTTACTCAATGGTGCTAAGAAGATGCTGAAGGGTGTGGGGAGATGTGTTTTACTTTGTAACACTTACATGAACAATCAGAATGAAACCCTAACTGAGATGAATTCACAAGAGGCCGGATGGCATCGGTAAGAGGTGACTGTTTGCCAATTATCGCACCCTCGTCACCGTTCTGGTTTTCCTCTCCATGTTGTTCTTTATGTCATAACAAGCAAGGAAGATGATATCAATAAATAGTTCAGGATCTTTAAAGTAATTATACATGTACATTACACAGATAATCAGAGTACCTTGATGCATTCGCTCTACAGACTCCTTATTATATTACAGTTTCACTTTTACGTCTTTTGTATTCTAAATGAACAACTCAATTTCCGTGTAAAAGTTTCTTTCATATCATGCTCCGTCCCCTAACGAAATACGATGAAATGACAGTCTAACCTGGCCTTCAGTCTTCTTTGGATCGTCATTTGTAACTATGGTAACGTGTACCATGGTTTCTCGGGTTTTGTTGCTCCCAGACGAATGTCCCTAATTGGTGCATTAAGCATTCTAGTTTCGCCTCCGCTACGCGGACAACATCCATTAAGGGTGCTGGGAGACTCATTTATCAGCGGCGTTTACACAAGAACTGTACCTCATAATAATACATATAAATCGGGCACATTTATCCAACTAGAAACGTTTTATTGATTTGAATATGTTGTGTTTAATGTTCTAAAGGCACTTTATATTTTTCATTATATTCACAAGAATTTTAAAATGCATCAAAGATCGATATTTATAAAAGTAAAACGAAATACTGAAGAACAAAAGTGATAATGAAAGAAAACTTTTAAGCATTAGGATGGAACTGAACAACGAAAAAATTGAATGGTAAGCTTAATTATATAAAACTAATCATTAATTATGCCTTATAGGTCAATATATAGGCAATAAAACCTTTTAAATCATATACAGTGAACACCTAGGCAGAATGGTGAATAAAATAAAAACCTTCTCACCCTAATACTTGTAAAATGTGAAAACTTAACAATAACTAGCAGTGACTTTGGCTTCACGTTTGTTGTCTGTGAAGTTCATAAACGAGGATTTTAGATCTGTTCCATAAGCAATGCGTTTTTGTAGCAATACTGACTTATTCGTATATCACATAATTCAGGTTAACAATACAAAAGAGGACAGCAAGAAGAGTAAAACCAGAGCTGCGACGACAGTTGTTGGCAAATGGTTACACGTAACCCATTCCTCTGTCCTAACCATTTTTATAAAGTAAGACATTAGACTTCACTGGTGTAGAATTACTCAAATGTTGTGTTGTCATCACACTTAACAATAACATGAAAACAATGTAATTACAATGCAACATCAAAACTCGAATTAGCTCTAAGGTATGCTCTCTGCAGAAGAAGGGGCTTACTGAGTTTGAAATTTGAATTAGATACCCTGTCCAGAATATCAACTGTCTCAATGACACCTTTAAAACTGACTGCTCGTACGATACTTCCAGGTTCATTCATTGCTTATACATTTTTTCTGACTTACTCTTTCAGAAACAGGTCTTTTAGGTTTTTTGTATTTGGGTCTTGCTGTATCGATTTGGAACGCTATGGTTCACGAGATGTTTTCTCCCTATACTTGGTGCTAAAAATCACCGTTGACGTGGGAAATATACTTGCAAATATCTCTACAGGTATATTTCAAATCATTTATGGACCTGTGTCCTGTTCCAGCTGATGGCACGCATGTAGTGGATGACAACTGTCAATAAATGATATTATACTGCACATGTGCAAAGACGTGACGCCTATCTGATTGTCCATTTTAATACAGAGGACGGGCGATCTTGAACACTAGGCGGGATTCCATGACCATATCAAGGCCGTCTCTCCACACATGGTCTGGTATTTAAAGCCTGGAGCTTGAACGCCACGTTGGATATATGAAAAGTTGTAATCAAAACGCAACTGAGATACCTATTTGATTATTACACCATATATAATGAAATGGTACGCGTGATCTTTTATATTCCGGCACAAGCCGGGTGTCTGCTAGCAGACTAGGCATCACCGAGGCCTGGCCCCTTTGCATTGTTTTCATGTTATTCTGTACACATGTGTTAAATTTGATGACAACACAGCACTCGACTAGCGAGCCCATTAACGATGACGTATGTCAGCATGGTTACTCGGCACGAATGATTTCGAAATGGATCTACCGTCGAGGAGTTTTGTACCCGTGTGCATTTACAAGAGGCTATCCGATAGGACAACACGGGACAACGAACAGCTTAGGCATGTGGGTCTACGGAAAGAAAAGCTTTATGGATGCCAACATCAAACTGAGAGGGACAGCTTGGTATGTTGGTAAAATTCGGCTGCAGGGGGTAGGAAGGGTCTAGGGCTAAGCCTGTAAAGATAATAATCTATGTGTAAACCCGCTAGAGCTACTGTGGTCGTATAAGTAAAATATTCCTGACTACGGCTCAAAATACCACTCAAATAGATATATAAATTCTGAGTTACGTCATGACGTCACTTTAAAGAAGAACATATAAAACCGTTGCAAAAATCAGATGAAAGAGCGTCAAAACTTATTCACAAATATGGTCTGTAATATTTTTTTTTTCATTTTTATTTCTCAGGAGAAACGGTATTTGAAAATGGTTTGGTATTGTGGGTATTTGCGATCAACTTTTGGTATTGATCGTTGTAGCATAATGTTCTAAATAAGGATGCGTGTCTAATATATTTATTTCAATGTAAATTTGTTGTTTATATCTAAGCAAATGCGTTTAACCTGAAGTATGATAATATTTATCAGTATCTTAAAAATATAAATGTGATACAAATCCCGGTAGAAATCACACTTGTTAGCTGAAAAAGACAAATTTTGGTGCAAAAAATTGATTAAATGTGTTACATTCTCATTTATAAAATTATTACACGAAGACTACACATCAAAAGGTGGTCCGAAATACGCACCATACAAAAAATGTTTTCAAATGTCTTTTTCTTCTTAAAAAAGGGAAAAAAATATTGAAGACCACATTTAGAACTAACTTTTCGCACTCTTTCATCTGAACTGTATGTGTGTATTTTATACTTTTTCTACAGGTTTATTAATGTGGTTGCAAAATGGCCAAGATCTGTCCACGACAGTTTTATTTTGGCAAACAGTCAAATACCTGCCTCTTTTTACCAGGGATCATATTGATGATTGGCTATTGGGAAGACCCTAGATATCCTTTAAAACCCTGGTTGTTCACCCCTGTCGCCATATTGGCCAGATGCAGTGACTCGCTCTCCTGCCTTTTGGCAATGCAGAATAATAAATTTAAAAACCAGCTTATTCTGGAAATTTTAGCCTTACATAGAAAACTGATTAAAAGAGGCAAAGATATTATATTCTGTTGGATACCAAGCCATGTTGGTATCCATGGAAACACAGTCGTTGACAGGGAGGCAAAGGCTGCCCTAAATAAATCCATATCAAAAGTTAAAATCCCGTATACTGACTTTAAATCTAATATTCTTAAGTATATTCGTCGCCTTTGGCAGGATGAATGGGACGTGCAGGTGTGTAATAAACTGCACGCTATTTACCCCGTCATTGGCCATAACTCTTATACACTGGGTATGCCTCGTAGAGACCAAGTGGTTTTAACAAGATGCCGTGTTGGGCATTCTCGTCTAACACACAATTTTATCCTGGATGGGAGCAGTGCTCCCGAGTGTGTTGGATGTGGTGCTGAATACGGCATCAAACATATCCTGGTTGACTGTGTAGACTTTGCCCATGTGCGGCAAAGATTCTACACAGTAAACTCTATATTTGATTTGTTTGACAGCATTGCTGGTGACGCTGTCATAAAATATTTGAAGGCCATTGGCCTGTATCATAAAATATAAATTTTATTTTCATAAATACTTGTCATAAAACTTCCTTAATATGCTGGTTTTCGCGTTTTAGCTGTTTTGGTTTTCTTACCTGATTTTAATCATGTCCATACGATTTGGGTTTGTTTTTAATGTTCTCACATCCCTATCGAAAACCTGAACCGTGTCGTGTTTCCACCTTGTTCTCGCCACGATATGGCTGAGATATTGCCGATTTGGCGTTAAGCCATAATCATTCATTCATACTGGCCAGTGGAGACGAGGAAATGCAATCTCCTTAACAAAGGTTTAATGCATCCTTTGTTTTCATATTTCTGACAGAACAATATCAAAGGACCTTTATTCTTTTCTTTCCTTTTTTTTCAAAAGGGGTTTTGATAAAATCTTACCCTTTATACCCGGTAATGGATATAATCAAAGTAATGGATTGCAACTATAACAATCAATACATACTGTATGTCACCTCGTTGCATTAACGTTGCATCGCAATATACCGGTAATTGAAATACCTGTCATAAAGCAAATATGTTGATTAATATATATGTCTACAGAGCCGTACAGACTGGTTCTTTTTTTGTTGATTTTTTAAAATTTTTCTCTTTTTTTTCTGGTAACAAGAATTCATCACATATCCTCGTAACAATAACTAATACCGGTAACAGTGCCGTAGTCTGTCTGTACTTCACCAAAGTGAACACAAGGGATATCACAAACTCAAACATTTCCATAAACAGTTTAATCTTGGTGTAAAACCGTTACACATATATCTGCTTTAAAGGAATTGCGATGACCTAGTTCATATACATGTATAAGAAATTCTATAGCTTACTTGAAAAAGGTAGGGACTGACATAGCTTATTGTATTACTGTTTTAATACATTTAACCATGCAATGTTTCCACACAGGTGTAACAAATGTCACAAAAAGACGAGGAACATCGGCGAGCGGGCATTTAGTGTTGGCAAGTCCAGATTTAGGCCTTTGTTCCGGAAAACATGACATACTTTAAGCATTGCAAGAAAACCATATAAACATCCATATTTAACTCTAGTATTGTACCTGACTGTGTACAGCATGTGCAGGGGTTTACTTTCGAAGGGAATCTGGAAATCGGATTCTCGTCATGACTCCCGTAAACAAATTCTACAAGGAATCTACTTGAATTCTCGTAAAAAAAAGTCAAATTCAGTTTTAAAATAATAGAAAAATTCATTACTTCAATAACTAAAGTTAAGAACATGGAATCCCCCAATCCTGGTTGCTTTCATATGCTTTCAAATCTTTACTTGGATCAAATTCTTGTGGTACTAGATTTGGACAAGATTCCGGAGGATCCCGGCAAAAATAATCTACGGGAATCCATCTAGGTTCTAGTAAAGAATGAAGAAATTAAAGCCCTGTGTAATGTTATCATGCGAAATAGCATTATAATGGACATTACTTTCTCTTCTCCTCTCCATCCCATTTAACATACTGCTGACGTTGATATATTCTGAAGAATAACAAAATATCGTGATGAAATATTCAGAATAAAAAGGCTGAAAAAAAGAACAAAACATTATGCCTTTTATGAGGTGGCAATGTTAAATTGACATAATTTTTTCCCAATTGAAGAAATACCCGCCTAAAACAACTCGAAACATGTTAGAACTGTTAACTGAATATAGTTTAAAAGAAAGTATGTATTCGTAATTCCAGACAAAGTTTTCAGGTTTTATGCTGACTCACTTCATTCTATTTTCCGTTATATCTTATAGATAAACAATGGAACTTGACGGGCTACGTGTCCTACGCCCAGGTGTTTACACATATCAGCTGGACACCTTATGTTGTCTTCTGGTAGACACTGTCAGGTTTTTCATGCCTGTTTTATTTTACATAACGTATGTCTGGGCAGAAATGTGCCTGTTATAGAGCAGCTGAAAGAGGAGGATAATGATGATGATTTGAATGTATGCCAACATGAAGCAAGGAATGGAGAAATAATGCTGGGATTGGTGTTTGAAGGACATTGATACAGCACAGATTTTCCTAGGTATAATTGCATTTAATGAAGCCTGGTTTTACCTATGGCATACAATTATATTGTACTTTCAGGAGGCCAATAGATTTATATCCTCCTGTTCAAGTCCTACCTGTAGTTAACATTTGGTTTGTATGTATGTCTGGGTTTTTCGCCTTGCTCAACATTTTCCAATTATATGACGACGAGGGGGTCCTTAGAGTGTATATATCCTGTGTCTTCTGGTGGCAGTGCCAGTCCATGCCACCCCACCCAGACACCGTGCTGACCAGTCCTGTTTCCTGGCTCTAACCTCTCAGTGCTGTCAGTGCCAAGCGAGCCATCAACAAGTACCACTTTTTATAGTCTTCTGTCAGTTAACATTAAGTATTCTGAATAATACATATTTAGCTGCAAATGTAACACGCTACTGGTAGTCA
This sequence comes from Acanthopleura granulata, assembly GCA_016165875.1. NCBI lineage: Eukaryota > Metazoa > Mollusca > Polyplacophora > Chitonida > Chitonidae > Acanthopleura > Acanthopleura granulata. The sequence goes on along the minus strand of JABBOT010000009.1, from coordinate 14,114,482 downwards.
ATACGAATACACTTCCATTGGTAAACAATAAGAATTAGAAAACATACTGTCAAAATCAATTTGTTGCACGATGACTTGACTGATACAATCTTCTAAACATTGTAGATGAACACAGCGCTATATTCAAAGGTTATATACGGTCTTTAACGTACTGGACATGGCAAACACGAACCTACCTGTACATAAACTTTGATTATAGCTATGGAATAAAGCTTCTACGACTCAACACGAAGATGGAGAAAATTCATATCTGAAAGCTATACAAGACATTGTCAGTCAAGATTTTCATCTCAGGACTACATAAACAGAGCAGATAATAACTATGAGAACTGTTAAAGAAATTTAATTGTTGGAGGCAGGAACACAAGACCAAGACTGAGAAAGAGAGACCCTCAACAGTATGATGGGAGAAAACCGGACTCTTCAGGAAACATTAACTTGAAGACATGTCTCACTATTTGTTTCTTCTCTGGTGGGAACTGTAATAAGATGATAACAAACCCCAGTTAATATTTAGTAACACCTCAGCGTCACCGTATCATTTCACTGAGCTCTACAGTAACTTTGCTTTCTGATCATCAGCTTTGGCCTGACAAGAGATTTGGCTGATATTTGAGAAAACAGATATTTATGTCTTATTTGCTCTTGTAAACTACTGATTAGATATGACCCATGTATTTTTTTATGCATAATACCTTGAACATTCACAGCTGCCTCTATCATTTCAGCAGGTCCTGGATTCACTATACCTGGAACTAAAAACAGATAATTCTCCCTTTAGTTTTGTTAGTGTGCAGCAAGCACAAACACAATTTAGAGTATTAACAAAAAAATCAGAGATGCACCGGTGCCTCATCCTACACATAGTCGTTGTTAAATTATTAGACTGAGCTTTCTTTTTTATTAATATTTGTTGTACGTACTACCTACGCAGTAATGTATTATTCTCTTTTACCAGGTGGCTGAAACGGTACAGATATATCTTCAGATGTCCATATCACTGTACATGCTGGTTGGGCAAGTTCCATGTACTCACCTTTCGACTCTACCCCACTTTCTATCCCTTCAACCATAACCGAAGGGATCAGGCTTAAGAACTGAAATATCCCAAACAATGAAATGATGAGTTTGACATCTTAGTAGGGCATATGATTTTCTTTTATGATGTTCTTTTCTCAATCTATCGACTCTTTCGTATATCTTACATTTGTAATGTAAGTGTACTCATGTTCCAACTAAATAAAAGTAGATTTCTTTCCATACTGAATCAGAATTTTGTTAGAAAGATACCAAAATAAACTAAATGTGCACAAGTAGGTGTGAAGGTCCTCAGGAAGACCAGCAACAAATGTTTTCTTGTCCCTGTACTGGGGAACTTGAACATAAGAGTCATTGATTGATATATGGGATGGACAAATGCACCCTAAAATGAATTACATGGAATGTTAAAGAAAAAACTTGTTTACTCAAGTCTGAGATCCCAGTAACTTTATCCGGCATTGTATTTTGTCCTGTGCTATCCAGTGGATGACTGTTGTAGAGCCTATATACATGTACTATTGCGCCATAAAGTGATATTTTATGTAGCTTAATGAATCCAACCGTCTCCTTCACTTCCGTAAGTGAAGGGGAGCGCCTGCCACCTCCTGTCGTTCTCATCTGCACCGCCTGGCCATTGACACCGCATCATGCCATTTCCGTCTGACCTTCTCCCTCTCTGTTAAGACTGCTGTATTCCCAGCATTGATTCTGTTGAATAAATTCTACCATTACTCTTTTGCTCAGCTTTGTACGACATGTTTTTTATGAATTCTACAAAGAAGTAGTGTTGACAACTAGCTGTGATGTCATAATAACAAAATGCTTTTTAAGCCATGATTTATCAACTTGCCTAACCCATTAATTCCCAGGCTTTCCTATTATGAATTGGTTCCCTGTTGAGGTAAATGGCTCCTAGTCTCAATGGTATGAGGTGGTACACTGCTCTTTTTTACATTTGCACTTTTTTTGTAAAAAAAACAAAAAGGACAGATGTTTACTACCACTGTATGAGACACTGCTTCCTGAACTCTTTATTACTTTTTTTTATTTCAAGCAAAACTTGGCAAATTCAAAATCTGTTAAAAATTTACGTGTAAGTGATCCGCTGCCAGACTTGGTTTTTTTCTAGCAATGGAGATAGAAGACAACTTATTTTGAATAACTGAAATATTACCCTCCACCTCCCTTGCCAGCACACTCACTTCTATGTGAAGTTCTGTCGCCTCTTTTTCTTTACAAGCGTAGTTTCCGTTCTGTTTATAAATTATTTAATCTGTTAAACTGATACAATCAGTTTATTTAGATCATTTTTACAGTTTCTGTGCCCTGATAGTATTATGTTAATATGATGGTAAATATGGCACTGTCAGAAAGACTTTTTAGTTCACTAAAATTCAGTTTTTGTACGCCTTTTCATCATGACAGTGTTAACAAAATTATCAGACAAACAATACTATAGGTGTGGGACTTATCCCTTGCTATTTCTACTTACCCCTCTCTGTACACTGTTCTAGTAATAGGATAAGTGTGAAATCGCCACCTATGGTTTGCATGACACAGGCATTAGCAGTACTTTGAAAATCTTGACAGTAATAAAAATCATCATACTTTGTTAATTTACAAATTTCTTTTTACTGAGAGTTTATAACTCAACTTGAAAGGAGTAAACAATATACTCAGATGCAGACTTTATCGGTGATACACCCCAGTAGCCTGGCTGGGAGAAGATTATTACTCTTGATTTGTGATGATCACAGCTGTATTGAAGATTCGGACTTGTAACATTGGCAAGGCAGACGACGCCTACTAGCTGCGCGTACGTCACATAGGTGCGCCATCTAGTGTCACACAGAAGTAAGGTAGATAAGTCCGGTCACGGTTCGTTTTCCGTACTACTGGAACGATGCTTGGAAGATTGACATGATCAACCATGTCGGAGTAAATGCCTAAGCACAAAACATCAAGCGTAGCCTTCTCGACGAAAGCATCCACAAATATTCCATGCATTCAGTCACAGGTGGTTGTTCCTGATGTCTGTGACAGTTTTGTAACATAATGGGGGTGGAGGGGGGGGGGCTTTTTGATCGACCCAAAAATGTTTTGCCACATGCACCTGTTGTTGTCGTTGTTATATGTACTATTCTTAACCCCTTTCACCAAAGACTTCTTCTTCCGCTTCATCCGCGAGAATCAAATTACCATACGTAAGTGACTTTCGCACTAGTAAGATACGTGTAACAATGCAGACGGTTTTGTGAAACGCGCTACACGTGCGTTACATACAGAAACGTACGTGCTTGTAAACGCATACACTGACTTGTAGCTTATACCCTGTTCGTGAAACGATGTCCAGCTCTCAACCAGATGTTCATTCATGCATTGTCAGCTGTGAGTAGTTTTCTGATTTTCACAGAGCTTTACAGGCAAAAGCTCAATCCTTTGAGACAGGCAAAATTTGTTCTTATCTCCTAGTGTGGAAGATTTGAACGTCAAACACAGAGGTTTTGTATACGATATGTAGTGCTACTTTTCTATTTGACAGTGCACCATATCTACAGAAACTGCCACTTGCGAAAATTTTCTCCAAATTTTACATAGAAATTGTTGATTTGGAAACAGAAAAACTTCTGTGTAGTAAAAGCCATTGTCTTTATCTTACTTGAGAGTGGAGGATACATTTCTCCAATTTTTGTGACACCAAAATCTGATGTGTCCGTTCGAACGGTCCTGGACTTGGAAAAGTTAAATGAACATTTGTCATATTGTAACTTTACAATGGACACGTCAAACTGATGACACCAAATTGTTTTATGTCTTGAATAAATCTGAAAGAGGTGTGTCAAAAGTCTATAAATTTTTTCTGGAGAGCAAATCTTTCTAAAATTTGTCTGTTTTCTTAATGGAGTTTTTGTCCCCGTAAGTTTACAAAGTTACTCAAGTCAACGAATCTTGACTTCTCTGCACAGTCGTGGTAACTTACAGGCTGGTTAATGTGCAGACTCTAGCCTATAATCAGTGTACACGGGCCGTCTTGGAGACAATGTAATCCTTTGATTCATATGGGCGTCCATTACATCCCCAAAAATCTGCCATAATCCCAACTAGTGAACAGAAATTTTGGGACTCTATACTGAATTCAGAAACGATGAACATTTCCGTCTTACGAAAGAAAAGGCTGTCAAAGTAAAAGGTACAAGTGTGTCTTAGTGTAAGACTAATGTATGGCTCAGTGCACTACAGACAAACCGGAAAGAAAAATCAGCGGCCTTAAAAGAACATTAAGATGACTTTCACCGCCACGTTTTGTTTTTTGTCTGAAAAAAAGCAAGTTAGATCTTAAGTGTGGGATTGAAAATATTCAAACTTCTTCAGTGTGGTGTCCCACAGCCATCCTGACATTATTGTCCAATCGGATGCATCAAAATCAGGTTTTGAGGGGGAGGGGGGATATTGTAGTGGGGCTCGGTGTGTTGATCCATGGACTGAAGTGGAGAAGTTTTTCCATATTAATTACTTGGAGTTAAAGCAGCCTTTCTTTGTTCTCCCAGTTTGAGCATTTAGCGCATAACAAATGTGCCAGTGTCATATAAATGTCTGTTACGACATATACACTGACGAAATTATGTAAAAACATCAGGACTTTCTTAAAGGAATACTTGTGCCTTCTCGTAATATCGATACACTACAACTCTACTGGTTTCCCCAAATGCGTAAATCCTCATATAAAGCTAGCTTTATTCCGAATCAAGAAGCTGTGCCACAAAACTTGTATCTGTCTTAACGCTAGCACTCCACGAAGTACAGTAATTTTTTAACAAGTAGTGTTGTGCAGACGCCCAAAATTCAGACGAGAATTATATGTGGATTCTTAGGAACTGAAAGTGTATCAATGAATAACTAGACGCTCATACAAGGACATTTTTGGCAGAACATGCCATTAGCTATGGTTGAAGGAACAGATTTACAAGAACTACTGTCCTTTCAGAAGGAGTTAATGCAACTAAACACACACAAGCCTGTCAAATACTTGCTCATTATCATATAAGAGTCCATCAACTACAATACCACATTTAATAGCTAAAACAAGCTCACTGAGAGGATGAAAAACTGCTTTATTTGCATTATGGAAATAAGGAGTAAGTTATCTAAAAGTTTCTAGTTTTCCGTGGTCAAGTGGTAAGGGTGCTAGCACTACACAATGTTTCCTTTGCCTCTCATCGAAATGGTCGCTGTGAGTTCAAATCCAAGTGAGAGTCCAGTTAAACGTGAGAATGTCTGCCAGCAACCTGCGGATGGTAGTGGTTTTGCCGGTTTCTTCTCATCATATGATATTGGTTGTCCTCGTATATATATATCACATAATGTATTAACCACATTAATGTATGAACCAAAAAATAAGTAAATAATCACTGAAATTTCCTGTTTCAAGAGTAATTTGATACTTTCTTAATGATACAATGTCGAGTTAAGCCTCTGGGGCTAAGACATGAATCCGATTGAAATGACATCAATATCATAAAATGACTTGCTACGGGAGGTTTTTATCGATCAATTTTGTTGTCATTTCCATGTCACAAGAACTTATTAATTGTCCTTTTCCCAGTTGGTGGAAACCCAACGCAAATATTTCATTTGGACTCACTCATTTTTGACCAGCCTGATTATCAGTCCTCTTCGTCTGATGTATGTTAGCACCTTGGTATAGCTGTTTAGCAAAAACCACAAACTACTCTAGTGTGCTATCCGTTGCTCTATGACCTGTGGGCCGCATTTCTCAAAGAGATACAGAATGCTGTCGGGACATCTTCATGTGTTCCTGTTATTCGAGTCCGTCTGGTGCCTACCTCAGAGGATGCTTTCAGAAACTAATTGTTTCAGGCGTGACATCACTGCCTTGAATAACAGCGACTGTCCATCCACTATCATCCAAACGGTTCCTAAGCACACTGCGATCTGTCACCTCAACCAAAAATTACAAGTATGCGTCCACAACTGGATGCTTGGCCGCATATGAATATTTATTTATATTTTTATTTGACCTATTCTTTAGCTGCTTACACAGGGTTATCGATCAGTTTTCAGGTACATGTATCCTGCCCAAGAACAGCAATTCCGAGAACTTGAGCTCAGTTATAACAGCAACATTGTAGTTTCTATCATGTTTAATAATTAACACTACTCTGTGAACACGTAATACCAGCACACCGTGTTCTTATCCAAAGAAACCTCGCTTTGTTTCAAAATGGTGGTGTTTTGCAGATGTTTCAAAACAAATCCTCTGGTGTTTTGCAGCGATAAAGTCATTCTCGATTTTTTAGAAATTGGTACATAAGAGATGGTTACATGCATTGTTTATTATAATCTATATATACTTCAAGAATGCGATACTAAATTTTATCCTGTTTCCTAGCGAAAATATCCCACTGCGAATAACGAATTTATTTCTACGAACAGCTCTAAAATCAAAAATATGTAGGCTTTAACGCGACAAGGGTGTCGGTAATGTGCAAAGCTGGGCCATAATATATCACAAAAGATCTTGATTTCTGAAAATCAATTCAATGGTTCAGATATTTGACATTAGCGGACAAAATATGGTCGTATTTCAATGACGGTAAAGCGCACAACTTAATGATATTACAATGAAACAAAACGATATTCGGGACATTTTAGAACGTAAACTTCGTTCATTTCAATGCAGTACAATAGAATTAGGCTTAATAGTTTCTGCAATTTAAATGATTAAATTTTTATTTAAAAATGTTTTATAAATGTAATACGATTATGTTCGGTTTTAGTTTTAATTTGGAATGCATCGGATGTTCATTTTAGTAATGTTACATCCAGAGAAAATGGACAACGGATGTGGTGGGTTTGAGGGCCGAAGTAGATCACAAAAGATGTCGTTTTGTTTACTTCACTGAAGTTAATTTATCCCGAGTGCGAAGTGTTGTTGTAATCGTAACTTCTGTTAGTTAATATCCAAAGCTGGCAGAGAGATTTTCTGTCTGATTTCTAGACTGGTGTGGGATGTGCTGAGGTCGAGACAGGTAAGCCCTATCATCGCTTTTACTACACGGTCAGACATTAAGAGAGTAATCTTTGCCGAGGTAGGTCGAGGTATTTGCAATTCGGGTAAACATTTTCAAAACCGCTGCAGTTAGCTGCACGTTTCAATAATAGGGGAGTTTCGAGATCGAACTCCTTTGTCGCTAAACGTAAAAGAAGCCGTACTGTACGATGTGATCTGTCAAAAATGTTAGGCAACTATTTCTGATTACATTTACTATAACATGGGCGTTTAAGAAAAGTTTCCCAAAAAGTTATTTTGACTAGACATACGATAGGCAAAATTGAGCAGCTACAAGTGTTCTTAATTTAAGAAGCTGCTGATTGAAGGAGAGATCGTTTGTACCTCCCTAACATGGCCGGACAAGTGATTGGTAAATTAAAATCAACAAAATTGCCTGACATTTTTGACAAGTCACATGACACAATTGAACTCTTTTTACCTTCTAGGACAAATGAGTTTGACCTCGAAACTACCCTATTGCCACTTTTCCGGCTATAAAACCTAATTATTTTCCGAAAATACTCGGTTTTGGGTTGTTTGATGGTACTAACCGCTTGCAGACACTTAGTTTCTTCTCTATGTGGACTTTGGGGAGGTAACACAGGTGCAGTGTGAGGTAAACATTTCACCCAACTGCACGTGACTGCTCTCGACCAATGACTAGCCTGGAATCTATTGCGCGTAGAAATAAACTCTTTTGTTTCGACAATCGTAGATAAAACCAGACAGGAGGCGCAAAATTTAATACATAGCCTAGACCTACTAGAACGCATGTGGATTACGCACATGTTCACGAGTTATCATGATTTCTTTTAATTTTGAGTTGAACTATATTACTTCAATTCTCAAGGGTTTAACGTGTTGCAAAGGTAGTAATGGAGATATTAAACCACAACCTTCTGAAGACAAGGCGTGTTACGAAATATGGTAAACACCCGAATGTGTTTCAAAAGTGTATCAGAAATGGTGTTCTCATGGTGTGCAATATCGAAAGATTTATTTTTAGTGTGTAATTAAGGCAATTTTACCACCTATTATCAGGTGTTGGGGGGGATAAACTCCTAGCACAATTAGTGCAACTTGTAACAGTAATAGTAAACATTTTAAATACGACGGACATTTTTCAACATGACAGCCAAAGTCATTTGAACATTGCGGCCTTGATATCCATCAGCTATGTAATTCGCATGTGCAAGACGAATTTTATTAACATAGTGGCATGCAAGCCATATACAAAATGTTTATAGGTACTGTTGGCAGCTGTCTTGGGGAATGGCTGCCATTACTCTTACAGGAAAAATCTGGGAAGGCCCTATGTCCAAAAGTCTTCTCCATACTATAATCTGCCGGTGTGCCAAATGTTGTGCTTCTATCATCAAAAACCAGACCACCTCGGTGGCCTAGTGGTTATAACGTCCGCCTCCAGGCACAAGCCTGAGTCAAGTCATACCAAAGACTTTCAAAATGGTACTTGTTGCTGTCTCACTTGGCGCTCAACATTGAGAGGTTAGAGCAAGGAAACAGGACTGGTCGGTCCGGTGTCAGTATAATGTGACTGTTTGGGATGTCATGTCTGGTGTCTTCGGCATGATGTTCCAGTTGCGGCAGCACTTTGGCGGCATGGGCTCAAGAAGACACACGATAAGTACACCCAAAAAGGACTCCTCGTGGTCATATGACTAAAACATTGTTAAGTACTACATTAAACATCAGGGACCCACTCACTCGCTCAAAAGCCCTATACAACGTACCTATCTGCTGTACTATGATAGAATTTGATCATTAATTGTTTTGGTGTTTATCGAGTTATTTGAATTTCTCATTAATAATACCTATGTGAAATTTGGGGCAACTGTTTGTTAAGATGTGTAGGTATTTCGATGGATACAAATTGTGACCCACTTTTAGCAGACCTATGCCTGTTCTCGGATAAATACGATTATATGCAGAAACTATTCAAGAGTAATTGGTGATTATGTCTACTTCCGTTAACCAGGGCTTAGGGACCGTATGTTCATGGTGTTGAGTATGATCGCTACGTGGGATATATGAACAGTCGTAATCAAAGCGCATCTGACATATTTGATAATCGACACCATATATGATAAATGGTACACGATTCGGAAACTGGTTTTATTCATCCGCCTACAACATACATGACGTCTTTTCATCTTTTCATTATTTCAACACTGACAACTGTTGACTGCTTCCCTTTGCATGAATCCGCCTTAATTTTTATATTTCATATATTTTCATTGTTCTTCGGTCGTTTATGTTAATTGTCGTCTTTGGAATGTGATGTCGCGATTAATGGCCCGTAATGCCCATTTTGGGTGACGACTGGTATACGAATGTCGGTTTCGACGCCTTGGTTTACAATGGACACCACCACTCCAGTATCCTGCACTACCCACACGGGAACAAGTCATTAACATCCATGTAATGATATTACCAACCAGATTTAGTATTGGTGTCAATGCAGAAATGTTTAATTGTCTGCCACTCACATTGCTGGCATACTGAACGTAGACCCTGATCAGGAGTCACGGGAACATAATCTGAATAAAGAATGCATGTTGAATCCTACTAGTTAAGTTCTGCATTGAAAATATTCGATTTTTCCCCTGACACTGATTTGTCTGTGTCAAGGGTTAATACACAGTTCTCTAAGTTTGTCTCATATCGCCCTGAACCAGGTGCTATTCATGCCTTTTCTATTGCTTCGCAAGATTTAAATTTTTAAGCATTTGCTCATTTCAGCATAATTCCTTCAGTTCTGCAGAAACTGGAGGGGAGGCGGAAACGGTTGTGGCGTATTCCCTATTTTCCCGAAGTAACAATGGTTCTTCAAGGCACTTCCGGTCATGCCCAGCCCTATCACCCAAGGGAAAACAACTGTTCCCGCCGCCAACACATCGCGAAAGGATACACATTCTGTCTCACAAACTACAGCTGTTGGATTGTCTTTTGTCAGGAAACACTTACACTCAATTTGAATTTTACCACGAGCTTCAAAAATCATCATCGCTTTATGGAGAGACGCCAGCAAGAGAGAGTACCAAACTTACCTGTTGTAGTGGAGGCGGTATTGTGGTGAACGAGGACCTTGTACACATTTGTACCTTGTGGACAGAGGCTTAGGTTATTCTTCTGCACGATTAGTGATCTCACCTATGTTATGTGTTCACAATTATTTTCTTGCGTTTGGTGTTCACCATGCAGTGAAAGGGTTTCGGAAGTGTGTCGGTGATACAAGGCCATCTTTATTACCTAGTTATATTTCTGTCGTCGCTAACTTACTATGAAGAATTTGACACTTTAATTAGTCACATTTTTGAATCTGTTAATTGGCCAGAGGTCACAAACTTTGCATTCTCTTAATATTTCCTCTTTGACTACTTGAGGACAAATGGGTGTTTCATGCATTGCTGCATCAGAGCAGGGCTGGTCAACCCTAGGAGCCGATAACCATTGAGGCATTACAATGAAGACACAAGACTATGTCTTTTCAACATCTGATAATTTATTTGGATAAGACTGCCTGTAACAGGGGACACAACTCTCGGATCCTCATTAGCTATCAGGAACTTTTCCGTTCAGTGTCCAAGGACACGGTTTTAAGATGGATAAAGACTGTATTTGACAGGATGGGAATTGAGAAGGCTCTATGAAGGGGCACCCCAATAGATGTTGCTTTGAAGGGTACAGACTGGAGTAACTGCGAGACGTTTGCATCGGCTATGTAATTCATATGGCTTGGGATATATGTTACTGCATCCAAACAACTCGCATTAATGTGTGTCAGTGGTAGTAAACTTACGTAAACAATGAGTTTCGGATATTGTACAACAGGCAATGTTCTACTTAATGGTCAGGGACTTGTCTGCTTTTCATGTAATTGTGATACGTGTTAGAAATAGTATTGTAATATGTATTGAAGGCATTACACTCATCTATGATCAGATTTGCATAAGAGAGGAAATTTTGTTTAAATGCACTCTGTAAAACAGTCTGCGAGGCCGCGTGCTAAAATGTGGTGTGTCGTGAATTTTAAATCTCTTCATAGACTGCCAAAATGGGCTTCGATCATTATGTGATTAAGAGGAGCTTAAGCCTATCTACTGGGTATTGACCTTAAGACATACGTTGCTTTCCTTTATTGGAAGGACTCAAATATCATAAAAGATTTATGGAAGAATCGTTAAATTTTATTGGTATCTTAAAAGATATGGTTGTTATTAACATTGATACATGTATTTCCGTGAGTTGGTGTAAGGTGATACCTGTGGAATAAGCAGTTGTATCTGTTTTGGATTATTTCTATGACAGTTACAAATTGAATAATTTATTAAAGTTCATTTGATTTGGTAATTTGTTTCTAGACTTTCTGTTGTGTGATATGAAGGTCAATGCCACATGGTCTTTAAGTCTCACGGGATTCTGTTGTGACGTAGACAGTAAACTTTAAAATTTAAACAAGATTTACCTTGGCAAGTTGATTTGTGATGATAATTTTTACCTTATCACTGTCCGGAACGGAGGAATTACATGACACCCCTGATATGTTCCCATCTAGTATTTCTGTACATGTGACCTTTTGCATTTGAAGATTGGCCTATTTAAGCTAGCACGCGCTTTCACGTAATTCCTCCGTGTCTGATAGTGATATGGTAAAATTATGATCAACACTCAATATCCAAATGTAGGTCTCGCTTAATTTTAAATCCAATATTATTACAACACAGCATTTGAAGTAATTGTAAGCTAGTGGTTTCCAACTATTTTTATTAAAATCACTCCAATGTTTTCCTAATTGTGATTAAGCCATAGATCTAGGGGGGTGTAAGTTGTTACGTTTTAAATACTTTCGCGAACAGTTAAAATAAAACCCTAACTCTTTGCATTGAAAAGAGGCCAAATTGCAACAGTATAAGGTGTGACCATTTGTCAACTGTATTTCTAACGAAATACGATGAAAACACAGCCTGATTGAGCTTTCAGTATTGTTTGAATCATTTAACTAACTCGTAGCGTTGCTAGTGGGGTATTGTTGCCCATTCAGACGAATGTTTACAGTTGGAGCATTAAGCACATCAATTTTCGCCTGCGACCCAGAGATAACATCCATTAACGATGTAATTTCAAGTGTAGCAGATTTTATTTCCTATGGTCACGTCGACATCAGTCGTCTCTTCGATGCCCTTTCAGGTTGGGTGTTCCATGCAACCTTTGTAGGCTCTACAGCTAGTTGGGCCCCATGCACAATGCAGCATGCCCACATCGTGTAAATGATGTGATTGATCCCGAAGGCGCCTTACACTCAGGAGTCCCGGAAATTTCATTTTGCTGGGTGTAGGACTGCACTGCAAAACACCCTTGAACCCAGTCTTCGGTTTTGTCGGCGTTGTCATATTAGGGCAGAAGTCAGCTTTACTCTGTTATTGTTTTCTGCTTGGTTCGCCTACAAGAACGTTCTGTTTCCAGTGCGGTGACTTTGTGAATGGGCAACAATATCTCACAAGCCACGCTACGAGTTACAATAGCTCTAGATGATCCAAACAAGATTGAAGGCTCAGTCAGGCTCTCTTTTCACCTTATCTCGTTAGTATCTTATGCACGGGAAATGGGCTGTTGACTTTGAATACAAAGGATGAAATATGAATCCAGCAAAGCCTATAGAGCGAACGTAGTATGTTACTCTGATTATCCGCGTAATGTCCATATATAATAACTTTCAAGAAACTGAAATGTTTAATGGCACACTCTTTCGTGCCACAATAATAACTTTCAAGAACCTGAAATATTTAATGGCACGTTCTTTCTTGCCTGGTATGATATAAAAGACTACAGCACAGAGTATAGCCAGAGCAGCGAAGACAGTGTGATAGTTGGTAAATGGTCATGACTTGCCATTGAAGTCAGGCCTCTTGTCAGTTTACCTCACTTAGTGTGTTTTCTAACTGTTCATATAAGCAGTTAAAAAGTAACTACTCAGAGTGATATAACTCAATATTGAGACGTCACTCGTTTTGAATTACTTAAAATGCTGTGTTGTCGTCATATTTAATTGAAAACTTAAACGAGACCTACCATGGGAGGTTGAGTCTTGGTGGTAACTTTCCCTTATCCGTTGTCACTGTCACAAACTGAGACAAACAAATAAAGAAAAGCAATGTATGTCTTAAGGTTCATCATCACTAGATAAGCTCAATGTTCCTTATGACTATATAATGAACGAAGTCCATTTTGGCAGTCTATGAAGAGATCTAATACAAAACTATTTCTAACACGGGCCACAATCACATCAAAAGCAGACGAGTCCGTGATCATTATTTAGAACACTGTTTCTTATACAATTTCTGAAACCCATTGTTTACATTAATTTGCTGATCTGATCTTTGAAGCTTTTGGTAAAATTCCAGTTGTTTTTAGGTGTTTCTTGACTAAAGGTAAACCAACAGCTGATTCTTCTGAGACAGTGTGTGTATTCTTTGTGTTGGCAGTTCGGGTAGTTGTCTTCCCTTGAACAAAAGTACCTGACACACCAGGAGCGTCATCGACTTGGAGAACCACTGTTGCGTCTGCCATTTAACAATTATAACCACGCCGGTTACTGCCTCCCCTGCCATTTTCCGCAGAACTAAAGGAATTATGCTGAAAGGTGGAAATGCGTAAAATTTAGATCTTGCGAAGCGATGGAAAGGCATCAATGGGCACTGCACCTGGCATCCATTTTTATTTAGGTTATGTTCCGGTGACTCCTGCTCAGCCTCCAACTCTGAATGGTATTATTGCCTCAGCTCAGCCTTCTGATACCAAAATCAATTCTGAATGATACTATTGCTACACGATTTCTCCGGTTAAATGTGGCCATTTACCAACTGTCACACTGTCGTCGCTGCTCTGACTTCACTCTCTATGTTGTAGTTATTTACGTAACAGATAGAGAAAGCAAACCAGATATCGTCAAAACATGTCGCCCTATATCAGGCACCTCACATGGGTAAGGGTGTAACCCAACCTACAGTAACATGGGCGCCCGTCATTCTGGTTAGTGTTCGAAATCGTCCCTGCATTGAAATGGACCTTCAGATGACGTCACGTCTTTCCACATGTGCAGTATTTTATATTATTAACGCCCTCACCAACTAGTCTATTATTTCAAGATTGATGGAAAGCAATTTCTTAAGATAAACTATGTACAATAGGCAATCTCATACATTGGTGTTGAATTATTGGAAAGTTTTCATATAGAGCATCAGACGTGCACGAATGAAAGTGGTGAGATTCACCTAGATCATATTGAACATCCTATCACCGAAAATGCCGAAAGTGAGATAAAAAAAAAAGCCACCCAACAGTTTAAAAAACAGAAAGTGCCCTGGAGCTGACTAGTTGCTTGGCGCATTTTTAAGCACTCCCTACGAAAAATCGCTCTGCATGTGATTACACACAGGTGGGTTCCCATCGTAATGGTGAAAAGACGTTCTTGTCCCGTATTTAAACCTGGTGACCCCCCAAAACCTAGTAATTATCGTGGCATGAGCCTTCCAATCTTTACTTCTGTAATAAATAAGAGAATCTCACAATTGGCAAAGAAGAAGAGGCTGGATTCCAAGTTTACTATTTTACAATTGATTATATTTTTTCTCTACTGCAGTAATGCAAAGTTTTATATCTAAAAGTAAAATTTTTATAGCTTTCGTAGATTCCAAAAAAGTTTTTGACTCACTTGATAGAAATAAAACTTTCAGGAGTATTAGCTGGAAAAGCAATTTCACCCAAACTCTTTAGCTGTTTAATATCACATTGTGAAGGATTATGTTAGGACAAACAACGGTTTAACAAACACGTTTGATTGTCCTTTCGGTCTGAGTCAAGGGTGTGTCTAATGTTCTTTGTTATTTTTTATTTTCATGAATGAACTAACAAACGATGTGTGACGCGATAGCTCAGTTGGAGTAGTGTTATACCTTGGTATAACACAAATTTGGATATTAATATTATACGACGTAGCATTATGTTTGTACTTACATAAAGGACTTCAAATCCAGTCAGTCATTCTTGACCATTCCTGTCACAATGCAGATATTAACGTTAATCTTGAAAACATAAAACTAGCTCTGTTTACAAAAGGTGGTTCATTAAGTTCCCTAAATGGATGTATCATTGGAAAAATATAGTAGCAGTATCAATACAAATATCAAGTATCGATATTTTGCAAGTAGACTATGTTTGAATGTCACGATTGAAAAAGCAGTTATTTGCATCGGGGAGTAAATACGTCACATGTTTTTGCCGAGAGAAAAAGTTGGAACGGCAGGATTGGCAATTGCTCGCGAAAGGCGTTATTGTGTTCGCTCCAAACGTAGCTAACTTACAACATAAATATCACTTCTTTATGACTTGTCCACAACTCAAAAGTCTTCATCAGCGTTATATTTTCCACAAATATCTGGTAAACCGAAATATACATAAACTGGATATGCTTTATGTTTAACAACAATTATTATATTCTCATAGGATTATTGGCGTTTTGTCATCTCGCTCTGAAATTTAGATCTGTTTCCCCGGGCTCCGCCTGCATGGTTTCCTCCCACTATAATGCTAGCCGCTATCGTATAAGTGAAATATTCGTGACTACGGTCCAAAACACTAATCAAATAAATAAATAAATAAATAAATAAATAATTCTAGATGTGCTATGAGTGTTGAAGATTAGCTACAAACCGATGTCCTTGCCCACGTATCATGATTTCCTACAATATATATATATATATATATATATATTAGTTTTGGCAAGTAACAATGTATAAATAATAACTGAAACTGATAACGTAATACGACAGAAACAGTCAATTGTTATTAATGGTATCAGACTGACACTCCATTTCTTGAATGGGTATCCAATCCAAATTTCAAATTTACACACCCCGTGAATTACTTTATTTTGTAAGCCCCGTATTCTGGAGAGAGCATTCCGTAGAGATAAGTCGATGTTAAATGTAGTATTGTAAATACATGCTGTAAATACAAATACTGTGGTGTTGTGAATAAATTAGTACCAATACAAAAACGCATATCTTATGGCACAGATTCAAAGTCTTCGCTTATATTTTGCAAGGATTAGAAATGTGCAACCATGCGAAGTTACTCCTCTCTATTGTTTTGCAAAGTTTTACCATTTTCCAAGTATCAGCATGTTAAAGGCTTTCTTGTTCACCATTCCGACTGTGTGTGTATCGTATATATGATTTCAAACGTTTAAATGTCGGGATATTGTTCTCTTGTGGTATAATTAATGATTGTTTTTATATATTTAGGCTTACCATTCATTTTTGTCATTGTTTAGTTACATCTTAATCCTTGAAAGTTTTCGTTTTGTTTCCCTTACCAGTGTACAATGTTTTTCTTCTACAAATATCCTACTTGTGTTTTGAAATTCTCTAACGAAACTAAAAATATTATGTGCCTATTATACCTTGAGGGCACGTTAATCACATTCAAGTCAATGAATCTTTGCTGCTTGGATAAATGTTTCCATTAAATAAAAAATACGAAATTTAAACGATCTTCCTTTCAGATTAAGAAAGAGAGATGGACCACTCCAGTACACGGGGCACCCACTCAGACGGCAGCAGCAGCACAATTCAGTTGAATTCCACTGTGCTAAGGGAACATGGACTTCCGAGTAGATCAATATTTGACCTGTTTTTAAGCAGCCTGAGTAGTCTCCCCGTTGAAGGCGCTTCACTTGTTCTGCTGTCGCTAGCATTCTTAGCCAACGGTTTCGTTCTGACGTCATTGTCCAAGGTTCCCGCTGAGACTTTACCAGCTAAGTTTCTCCTGTCGAGCAACCTTATAGCTGATGTAAGCTTTCCGCTTTTGCATAACTTTCGCACGATTATTATTTGGATGTGTGTGTCGTTTGACGTGAACAACGGCGTAGTTTTTCCATGTTTGGATTTAATGGCGTTTCTCCAGTCGCGTTTTGCGCGTGTTTTCCAATGTTTTTGTTCTTCTTCCTTGGCTTTGGATCGCGTCTACGCTGTTTGTTTTCCGCTAACTTATAAAATTAGAGGATACAGCAAACTAGCAAGATATATTATATTATTTTCTCAAACATTATTTACCACTTGTCTGTTTCTTCCCGCCGTAATCCTACCACTCAACGTCAAGAGTCCATCTGCACATGTCTGCACAAAGATTAAACCGGGCTTTCTTGTCTACGCCCATGAAGCTCGGAACATCATTTTACTGACCCAAGTCCTGAGCACATTTGCCACGTTCACATTCACATTCACATATTTGAAACGCAAGACCGTGATTGACGTAACAGAAAAGCACAGTAAACTCTCTCCAAATTCTGTATGTTTAACCATGTCCTACTTTCTGCATCATTTAACAACCGTAATCCTGACGGTCCCGACTCCACTATATTCCTTGTACCTGACCGTCAAAGGGCAGGTTCCAGCTGGCAAAGAGGTCGTGATTGCCAAGTTGTTAAACCTTTTGCAGATTATGAATTGCTTATTGGATCCAATCCTTCTCGTAACGAGGATTCCGAATATTCGGAAAAAGTTGTGGATCGTTCTCAAAATGTAGTGAAACAGCATTCATGTGGTTGATCGACAAAACACTAATCCCTCTGGTTACAGTGTTGTTGTACGTATATGGCTCTCCTGTGAGTGCTTGAAAAATTAATATTAACCTTTTCATGACCAGCACAACAAATTTTGGAATGAGCCGTTAAACTAAATAAATACCAGCATAATACAATGTTACAGCCAAATCTTTGTGTACTTAACTCAATGGTTGTCATTATTGTAATTCTGCAGCAGGTATTCAGTAAAAACCCTTGCCTTAGGTAGATTACTAGTTAGTAATTTTCCACTCGTTTTACCGCGGTGTGCGATTTAATTGTCTTCGGTTTTACGAGAAGTCTTTCACATGTTGTTGTTAGCTGCTGAATCACGATGAAGTATAACTCTTTTGAAAATGAAGACAAGAAACGTTCTTCACTGGTACATTACCCATTTACCCAGATCACCTTTTTGTGCGAGTCAATTTTGGCCCACGATCCGGATTTTGACTTTCCAATCACCTTACAATTCTCCTGTGCAAGCTGCGGAACTTGATTTTACAATCCATTGTAAAGTCAATTGTAAGGTTTACAATCGATTGTAGCAAGCGGATCCTGCATTTTGCTTACCTGTTCTCATGTAGATATGTGTATTTTTGGAATGAATGTTAAAAATTCATTTATATGACGTGTTTAAAATTATTCGTTTTTTAAAAACACAACATAGATATCATCAACCTAGGTTCGAACGCAGGGCCTCCCTCTCCAGTCAAACACTTTGTCTGTTATCTTTGTTTACGTTCGCTAACCATTAGATAGTTCAATTCATTTTCAGTGTTAATGTGTCAAGTTGTGGTAAAATAAACGACAAAGTTATTGTTTTAAACGTGAAGAAAATCGTGCCACAAAAAGATTTTTTGCACAAGGTCACAATTACTGACATACTAGTTCTGGGGAAATTGTCTTCTGGGGACCAACTCATTTTCATTCCTAAAAACCAGGACATAAAATATTCCGTGAAATTCACCGAACTGCACATTGGGGAATTTTCAGTTGGCCATAGCATCTGTAAAGGTACCAAAATTAATGCTTTATTACGAACACATGCATATTAATATTATATATTGGAAAAATTAAAAGAAAATATTATTTTAGACATATTAAAGGCATAAGCTGTTGGAATTAAACGTCTCTTTCTGGTCTCTTTCCACCATAATTATGCTGGCGATCATGAAATATCCCTGAGTACAAACATCAATCGAATGAATAAGTAAACTAGGTACATCTTGATTAATCTTCTTTCTGTTCATGTCGTGTACATTTCCTATGTGGAAAGGACTGTTCCAGTTAACTACATGTTTACTTAATATTACATATTATTCTTCACATATTCCTTGAAGGGCTAGTATCATAGCTTGCTTGAGAAAAGGGGTCTTGGAGATGATCAACTTGGAACGCGTCTTTATGGTTTACAAGTCCTCGGCGAATGTCGGACTTGAAGTGTTGGTGTAGCCACTGAGCCTTGACGCGCTCTCCGGCAACATACTGCCCTGACGATTTAATTTACAATTAAACAGCAAAGCGTGATTTCTGGTAGGTTTGTGGCTAACAGATCTGCTGTTTTCGACTTTGTTGACCGTCGTGTAAATCATTGTCTTTCTCCTTTACTTACTTAGCTTAGCCTACGTATCCAAAATAACCCTTGATATATCTTTTACCGGGGCCAAAGAAGCACTTGGACTTCTGATATTTATACTCTTACGCAGAACCCAGACACTCCCGTTCGGGAAAAATTGCGTCCTAGTGGTACATTCATTGTACGTTAGAGACACAATGAAAATAAATGTCACTGACACATGGATGTGAGTGAAAGGCCATCAGCAGTGACATGGGTATCAGTGAAGGATATATATCACTGAAAGACAGATGTCAGTTATACATGGCTGTCAATGATACTGAAATGCCACTGAAAAAGAGTATACGTCACATGTACATGATCGTGAACCCAGGCGTCAAAACCGATATTCGTATACCAGCCGTCAAACAAAATGGGCGTTCCGGATCGATAATCGCAAGAACAGTTTCCAAAAACGGCTATAAAAAATACAAAAAATTAAGACATATGCATGCAAAAAGAAGCAGTCAAAGTTTCCAATGATCACAAAAAGACGTCATGTATGTTGTAGGTGGATGAATAAAATCACTTTCTGAATCATGTACCAGTTTAACATATATAGTGTCGATCACATGCGTTGACAGCCCCATCTCCGTTTCAGCGGATGCAGGGTCCAGCAGATTCTGGACACTCCGTTCCTATTTACTAACTAGGAGGCGTTTGATGGAATATCCTTGACACACTACTAATTGAAGTAACAACTTGATATGTTGACTAAAATCAATATACATTACATAGAGTTACACCCTATTAGAACGTGATTGCCACGATGATATGCGTGATGAAACATAAGTACCTGTGTCAGTGACTTCATTTCAGGGCGATGTGAATATCAGTGACAAATAAATGTACTGTACATAAGTGACATGACACATAGGTGTTTATGTCAGAGTGACACAGATATCTTTATTACCCTCAGAATGTTACATAATGGCTTTGCAGTCGGGCACTTTCTCTTGTTACCCCATCATGGGGAAGGGCGTGATACAGTTAGATCTGTGTCTCTGGTTATATATTACCGTTATTAATATAAAGGTATGAACTGTCTTTATATTCACTTGTTTGACGCCACGCATGATACACCATTGACTCTCTCCGAGTGGAAAAGCGTTAAAAGGTCTCAGACTTCCTGATTTTATCTTATAAAAGGGCTTGGCCATTAGTGGCATGTGTTCACTTTCTCCACAAATACTACAGCCGTTTGCTCTCTAACCCAACGTTGTCAGTGTGACATTCTTGGCTTTCTGCTACACGCGTATACCCTGCTGATACCGAACATATAACGCGTCAATCGGTGGCTTAAAACTTGTGTGGCGAAGAATTTCCTAACAGGTGAGTTGGTATTTTTTATTACGAAATAATTTCATTTCTTTTATACTTCCAATTGCATGTAGGTAGCAGTCCTTTTTTCTACTTGCTCAGTTAGACTATAGAATTCACAGCGAAAGGTCCAAAGGCCCATCCCAACTGCGGGCAACAACTAAAACTGCAGCTACGTCCCCACTGCTGACGACATGAAAATAGTCACTACTATTTCGCACCTCACAGGCACCTCACAGGCACCTCACATGAGTAAGGCTGTAACCCACCCTACAGTAATATGGACGCCTGTAATTCTGGTTAGTGTTCGAAATCATCCCCGCCTTGAAATGGACCTTCAGATGACGTCACGCATTTACACATGTGCAGTATTTTATATTATTAACGTCCTCTTCAAGTGGTCTATTGTTTCAAGATCGATGGAAAGCAATTTCTCAATATAAACTATGAACTATTTGCAATCTCATACATTCGCATCAAAATTCTGTATTTGTGAAATGTATGCATTTTAGAAATGATGTTGAATTATTGGAAAGTTTTCAGATAGAACATCAGACGTGCACAGATGAAAGTGGTGAGACTCACCTAGATCATATTGAATATCCTATTACCAAACATACCGAAGGTGAGGTAAAGAGAACCACCCAACAGTTTAAAAACAGAAAGTGCGCTGGAGCTGACAAGTTGCTTGGCGCATTTTTAAGCACTCCCTACAAAAAATCACTCTGCATATGCTAAAGGTGTTAAATAAAATCTTAGATACAGGTGGATTGCCATCGCGGTGGTGAAAAGGCGTTCTTGTCCCTGTATTTAAACCTGGTGACCCCCAAAACCTAGTAATTATCGTGGCATATAAGCCTTCCAGTCTGTACTTCTGTAATAAATAAGAGAATCTCACAATGGGCAATGAAGAAGAGGCTGGATTCCGAGTTTACTATTTTACAATTGATCATATTTTTTTCTCTCTATGCAGTTATACAAAGTATTTTATGTAAACGTAAAGTTTTTATGGCCTTCGTAGATTTAATTTGATTCACTTGATAGAAACAACTTTCAGGAGTACTAGTTGGAAAAGCAATTTCACCCAAACTCTTTAGCTGTTTAATACCATATTGTGAAGGATTGTGTTAGGACAAACAACGGTTTAACAAACACATTTGATTGTTCCTTCGTTATTTTCTATTACCGTTATATCTTGGTATAACACAAATTTGGATATTTATATTACACGACGTAGCACTATGTTCGTACATGAAAGGACTGGATATGCTTTATGTTTAACAACAATTATTATATTCTCAGAGGATTATTGGCGTTTTGTGATCTCGCTCTGAAATTTAGATCTGTTTCCCCGGGTTCCGCCTGCATGGTTTCCTTACACTATAATGCTGGCCGCTGTCGTATAAGTGAAATATTCTTGACTACAGTCCAAAACACCAATCAATTAAATAAATCAATAAATAAATAAATAAAGTTAGATATGTTATGAGTGTTGAAGATTAGCTACAAACCGATGTCCTTGCGCATGCATCATGCTTTCCTATAAAATATACATGTATTTTGGCATTCATAATATAAACAATATATACATAGTATGATATCATTTAGTGATAGTTGTCATTGACTGCATGTCATAAGCTGGAATAGAACACTGGAGGACATAAATGATTTCAAATATGCATGTGGAAATTTTTGTAGCTACATTTTCCCTGGTCAACGGGTATTTTCAGCCGTAAACATAGGACGAAAACGTCTCATGAACCAAACACAAAAAACCTAAAACACCTGTTTTTGAAAGAATATGTAAGTAACAATGTATTAATAATAAATCAAGTTGGTAATGTAATACGACAGAAACAGTCAATAGTTATTAATGGTATCAGACTGACACTCCATTTCTTGACTGGGTATCCATTTCAAATTTCAAATTTACAACCCGTGAATTACTTTATTTAGTAAGCTCCTTCTTCTGGAGAGAGCATTCCCGAGAGCTAATTCGGTGTTAAATGTAGTGTTATAAATACAAACTGTCTATACAAATACTGTTGTCTCGTGAAGAAATTAGTACTAATACAAAAACGTATAACTTATGCCACAGATTTGAAGTCCTCGCTTATATTTTTCAAGGATTAGAAATGTGCAACTATGTGAAGTTACTGCTCTCTATGGTTTTGCAAAGTTTTACCATTTTCCAAGTATCAGCATGTTAAAGGATTTCTTGTTCACCATTCCGACTGTGTGTGTATCGTATATATGATTTCAAATGTTTAAATGCCTAGATATTGTTTTCTTATGGCATAATTAATGATTGTTTTTATATATTTAGGCTTACCATTCATTTTTGTCATTGTTTAGTTACATCTTAATCCTTGAAAGTTTTCGTTTATTGTCCCTTATACCCTCTTGCAGTTCAAATTCCTTTCCAGTGTGCATGGTTTGTCTTCTACAAATATCCCAAATGTACTTTAAAATTCTCTAACTAGAGCAAAACTAATAAGTGCCTATTACACCTTGAAAGCACGTTAATCACATTCTAATTAACGAAACTTTGCTGCTTGGATAAATGTGTCAAGTAACTAAAAAATACGAAATTTATACGACCATTCTTTCAGGTTCCGAAAGAGATATGAACCGCACCAGCACACAAGGCATCCAGTCGGACTCCAGCAACAGCACAATTCAGTTGAATTCCATTGTGCTAAGGGAACGTGGACTTCCGTACAAATCAATATTTGACCTGTTTTTAAGCAGCCTGAGTAGTCTCCCCGTTGAAGGCGCTTCACTTGTTCTGCTGTCGCTAGCATTCTTAGCCAACGGTTTCATTCTGACGGCATTGTCCAAGGTTCCCTCTGAGACTTTACAAGCTAAGTTTCTCCTGTCGAGTAACCTTATAGCCGATGTAAGTTTTCCGCTTTTGGAGAAGTTACCCGCATTTATTACTTGGATCTGTATGGCGTTTGGCCTGAACAACGACATAGCATTTACCTGTTTAGATTTAATGGCATTTCTCCTGTCGCCTTTGGCCAATGTTTTTCAAGGTTTTTGTTCTTCTTCCTTGGCTTTCGATCGCGTCTACGCTGTTTGTTTTCCGCTAACTTATAAAACTAGAGGATACAGCAAACTAGCGAGGTATATTATCTTATTATCTCAGGCACTACTTACCACTTGTCTGTTTCTTCCCGCCGTAATCCTACCACTCAACGTCAAGAGTCCATCCGAAGATATCTGCACAAGGCTAACACCGGGCTTTTTTATCTACACCCGTAACGCTCGGAACATCATTCTGCTAACCCAAGTCCTAAGCACATTTGCCACGTACACATTCACATTCATATATTTGAAACGCAAGACCGTGATTGACGTAACAGAAAAGCACAGTAAACTCTCTCCAAATTCTGTATCTTTAACCATGTCCTACTTTCTGCTTCATTTAACAACCGTGCTCCTGACGGCCCCGGCTCCACTATATTCCTTGTACCTGACCGTCAAAGGGCAGGCTCCAACTGGCACAAAGCTCATGGTTCTTAACTTGTTAGTCCTTTTACAGATTATGAATTGTTTATTGAATCCAGTTCTCCTCGTAACGAGGATTCCCACTATTCGGAAAGAGTTGTGGATCGTTCTCAAAATGTAGTGAAAAAGCATTCATGTGGTTGATCGACCAAACACTAATCCATCTGGTTACAGTGTTGTTGTACGTATATATCTCTCCTGTGAGTGGTTGAAAAATTAATATTAACCTTTTCATGACCAGCAAAGCGAATTTTGGAATGAGCCGTTAAAAGTAAATAAATACTAGCATAATGTTACAGCCAAATCTCGGTATACTTAATTCACAGGTACTGAATTTGTGCCGCAGGTATTTGTAAATTAATTTTCTAGATCTACTCCATGTGCTGTTGTAAAGTATTTACAGTACTTTTATATGTGGTAAATTACACCAAGGTGTTGTTCATATGTATCCACAATTTAGAGATCTTTTTGATCTTTAATTTTTTTAACTCTGACCTCTATTGAATTTACTTAGCAATTTTCTGGGTGATTTACTCTTTGATTATCTATACCAATGTCATTATCTCTCATTATGAAATTGGATACATGACTGTGATTCTGTTTCATATGAATAAAGAAGCAAACACACAAACAAGTGGAAGAGTTTTTCAGAAAAAAGGGTAAGTTAGAGTTAAGGGGGTAAGGGGCCACTTGCACGTAGGTTAAGGGAAGACTTGGCTTGGTGCGGTTCATGAAAACGGGGCCATATCATAAACAGTACTCAGGAGCATAAGGAAATCAAGTACATGAGGGCTGAGCTGAATTAAGGTTGACGGCTCAAAAGTTTGAACATTTTATATCTATTTATATTTAAGAATAGACTGGGAATCAAAAGAACGTGCAGACGGCTTGAAAACTTAACGATAGTTAAGGCTGTGGGTACTCACAGCAGCAAACAGCATGGAGTAATCTTTATCTTCACCCAGTCGTGATTTATTTATTTATTTGATTGTTGATTTACGCCGCACGCAAGAATATTTCACTTATACGGCTGCGACCAGCATTATGGTGGGAGAAACCGAGCAGAGCGCACGAGTATACGCAGGTTGCTGGCAGACCTTCACACATACGGCCGGAGCAGCCAGTCGTTGTTAACACAGGCCAGCTTGACGATAAGGACAGGAGCGCAGGAAGCAGGAGAAATCTGATCTACAAAACCCCTCCACAAGATTTGGACGAAATGTACCCCACAGAACCCTGCCACAAAATCCGGACGAAATAACTTTTTGCGAACGATAATGTAGTAACCATCAAAAATGTATCAACCAACCAATATTGTATCAATTTTGGACCGATAATGTTACAGCGACCGATACTCTTGTAAAGCCGAGCGACAATGTGAGAACTCTTTAAACCGATACTGCACTTGATTTTTTTACCGATAATGTAGTTAAATTTGATCGATAATGTAGTAATTTATACAGCACAAGTCGGAAACGTTTTTCAACGTTATCGTTGGCTTATGCCACAGTACCGATCGTTGTAACATCGGTCCAATCGTGATACAATGTCGGTTGGTTACTACATTATCACTATTTACTACATAATCCGCAGCAACATCATTGTTGTCGCATGGCCTCATTTTAATGTTATTCACAGTTTTATGGTTGGGGTAGCGCATGTTCAGATGTAGCTGTGTGGCTGGTGATTTCAGTGGGCATCATTAAGGCAATTGTAGACATTTATATACAAGAGCTGCACACGCCTTATGATATTGTATATGTTATACGTTGTTTTGGAATGGGTCTAGTTATCATCGGCATGAAATGTCCCTTTAGATGTTTTCAACATTAAGTCAAAACATTTTCTCCTCGAATGACAAATGTTGGGATAAAATAATTGAGAGCTGAAAGAGGTCCCAGTTTACCACTTTTGGTCATAGTGGAAAAGAATTTTAAGTTACCGGGGTATATGTCCGATTTACAGTCACAAGACCCTGAAATAATGCTTGAGGTAAGCGGTTTTCTCTCGGCCAAAATCAGCAACCTAATGTCCACAGAAATCCACAAACTCAACAGCAGTTATACTTTCATGGAAGATATAAAGCTGTGACCTGCGCATACAGGTCTTCTTGGCTAACGAACTAATTTAAACGTAGGCGTCCAAACCGACATTCGTATACCCAAATGGCCATTCTTGGCCAATAATTGCAAGGCCAGTTTAACACAAACAACTAAAAAGCTAAAAAGTAAATAAATTTTTAAAAAAAAGAAAAAAGATTGATGATGTCTTCAATCAGTTGCGCCTTGATGGCAACTGTTCATATATCTAACGTGGCGCTCATACTCATCACCATAGACCTATGGCCCCGTATGGTCCCTAACCGGAAATAGACATCATTATGAAGCAGAATTCCAGAAATGCTGCATACTCCGTCCGCATTTATCATCAAGATGTGTACTCACATCCGACAATCGTATGCTACTGGTAAGCTATGAATGCCCGTCCACTATAATGACCGTTCCTGGTCAATAATCACAATGTAAATTTCCTAAACCAAGTCCATCAGAACCCACCAAAGAACTAAAGAAGATAAAGTAAGGAATTCTGGGGAATTCATGCAAAGAGTATCAAAGTTTTTAATTATACCTGAAAGACGGAAGGAATGTCATAGAAGAATGAGTTAAATCAGTTTCCAAATTCTGCAACATGCCAGCTGATAAGTTGTCGTTCATCAAAGTATACATGTCCAATGCGGTTTGATTACAACTATTCCTTTGTCCAACGTGGCGAACTTAGTTAACACTGTGACAGTGTTCTGGACAGTCCTGCCATATTTACTTTCAAGAAAACTGTAATGAACTCTACCCCAGAATATATGATCACAATCAATGCTCGGTGTCACACAGGCCTGTTTAGTGGAAGGGGAGTCTGGAAGTTAGCAGCACTTTATTTGGTTATTCGAGTGTAGAATATGGTGCTATCGTTCGACATTCGAATAACGAAAAACGAAAGTGGTTTTAACTCCAGTCCACTCATGTCGAGTTCCATGTAAAGATGTCTTGAGTCTGTGTATACATAGTTTCTGTGAAGGTTGCTAAGGAGGAACAGTAATCTTTCACTCCTTCCTGAGCTGTGGTTCTATGGGGTACATGTCTAGCTTAAATATCCAGCAAATGTTTGTTGAATGTTGCCATGAAATATGCAAGATATCATCGATCGTATCTTTTTACATTGCTAACAGGGCAATGAACAGTTTCTTTTCACCCGAAGATTCTTATTTCCGAAGCGTAATCCTGTGGGTATATATGCGGCTGTAAAGCTCGGCATAGCCGGGATCATTGTACGCACAACAGGGATTCGACTCAGCTCAGCCGTTACCTGTATGACGGTCAGTTTCAGGCTCGACCGACAAGAGACTCAGCTCAACTCAACTGGCACAAGCGCAAACGAAACGACTTTATCAACCGATTGCCATTCCAGATGGCACGAATGTGCTCCCCCATTAGCCGCCCTTTATGAGCGGACCTCCGTGGCCTACTGCAGCAATTACCCAGGTGCCTCTCATCAATGCGACCCTTTTCAGTTCAATCCAAGCTCACGCTGGCTTCCTTTATGATTGTACGTGGGAAGGTCCGCGAACAACCTGCGTATGGTCCCGGATCGCCACCGATTACCCATAATGCTGGCCGCCGTCGTGTAAGTGAACCATTATACGGAGTAAAACTCTCATGAAATAAATAATACATTTATTAGCATATGAATACGATTACATTGAAATGTTAAAACAAGTAAAAAAAACACAACAAATTTCTTGAAACCTTTTCTACCTTCACCAAACGTTATATAAATCCCTATACATACGAAGCAGTGAACGAAACACATTTAAGGAATTGTGATTGTAATTTTATTTATGAAACAAGTCTTCGGGAAATACGACCATCACAGAACCCTTTATACATACACATTGACTAGCCTGCAAGCAAGAGGTGTTTTGAATTCACCGTCAACCCATCTCCAGGCTCCTTGGTCATGTCGGTCTGTCAGATCAATCCAAGCACAAACGAAGCGGTTCCTTGGCAGCGCTGATGTGACCGTAGAATACTCTTCGGCCGTGGACAACTTCAGAGGCTGTCAGCCATATTTGTCACGGATATCCCTGTTCTCTTCTCAAGAGAGCTCCACTTCCGACACCCGAACACACTTCTGATCCACCTGGGATGCTTGTTTGGGTTGAAAATTCCCGACGATGCACCTTGCCCCGACACCTGTTGAACAGAATTTCCTGAATCCATGTAGACTTGTGATGCAATCCGATAAAACTGGATATCAACAACTGTCATACTTGAGCTCAGAGTAACTTGACCTACTGTCACATGATGACAGAGACTTTCAACAACTGACCAAGCCATCCTTTTACACCGGAAGCATCGTTGATTTTAAAACAATGTCTTGAAATAATTTTTCTACAATTGAAAAAATTCATCTGCGCTATACTGACACTGGGTGGCTTAGGGCCTTTAAATAAGAAAAAAAAATACAAAATTTACATCAAAGTATATTTATTCAGAAATAGGACATTCCGTTGTGTGATTGAGTGGCGATTTGACTTACGAAGTGCCATGAGCAAACAGGACTGTATACATCTACAACGGAGCTTAAAGGCACAGCATATACGAACGCACAATTTGTGGTCACCTGGTGGTGATACATTCCTAGAGGCTCAATTGCCGTGGGATATAAAGCATATATATTTGTGTCCCATTTGGCAATATGTAAAATGAGCTCAAAGCCAAACTGGTCACATATTGGCAAAGAAATACATAAATGACTTTTTTTCCGTGATGTTACCGATAGACGCGCAATCAAATAATCGACAGCGAAAATATCGCCTCTTTGACAATGCTATGTACCAATAAATGTCACATATCTAGAAGTGTGCCGAAGTCGCGAAAATTGAAGCGGAAAGACCTACAGTTTGCCATTAAATGTTATATATATGTCGTCAATTTTACCGGTGGTACTAATTAACAAAACCCGCAAATGACGTGCTTTGCATAAAAGCTGAGATGAAAACCTGCTAGATTGTTTGTCGTAGAGGTGAGAAGATTACAATATCAGCATATGAGTTTAAGATGATGTGACAGAAGTACAAAAAAACTCTGATCTGCAGTAAGTGCAGAGTTATAGGTTATAGACTATGTAATGTCTTATACAATATGTGAACCGATTATAATTTTTGTTAGACATGCAAATGTACATGTTGGCTGTCTTGTGATCTGGAAATTGTGATAAACGGTTTAAGAAATACCTGCATTCAGATTTAGATTACCATCAAGGCTGAATGGCTTGGCTCTTGACTCGAAGTCAACGTGCGCGATAATGGCATTCCGGGATTTTAGCGGACAATATTTTCCGGATGGCAGATAGGATAGAATTACAGATGAAAACCGTCGGGAAAGACATATCCTTCAGGTCGGAGATAATAGATTTCATGCTGCTTTTCGGCGTGGAACGGTGTCAGTTTTTCATGAGTGCAAAGAAACTGGCATTTTTATGAACGCTTTCAACACCTTTGACCTGGATGCCGAATGAGTGATATGACAACTGTTCGGCGCCTAAAACCACTATCCCAGCAATTACAAATATAGTAATAACTGGATATATAGAAGGAATGCTATTTTATGTCTCATATGTGAATGCATTTTAAAGCTCATTCGGAATTGGGCATGTATTTTTTTACGGATAACAATTAAGGATTGTCTTAGAAAGCAACACTAATCGTGGTTGTCTCCCTTTATTGATAATCTCCTTTTAACAAAAATCGCTTACCGACATTGCAAGTTTGAAATCACTTAATAGCTGAGAAAAATAAGGAAATATGTATACTTTTCCCAATTCTTTTCTACTTAATTTCTGTTTTCATTGTTTTTTATAGTTGCACCTACCAATTTTGCACAGTATACAAATGGCGCTGATCTTTTAATTTTTCAACGAAAAATGTTTACCACGTTGTAAGGGAGATTTTGTGTCTTACTGTACTACAACAACATACACCGGTAACAACCAATCTTTTGCAATATTTTCTTCATTATTTGGTACTACTGTTGAAAAATTTTGCAATGCCTAAAGCCAATCAGAAGACACGGGGTGTTATGACAACGGCTAAGAGGTAGTAAACCTCACCCCACGGCCATCAAGGCCTTCACGATTTTTTCGCCCCCCAGCACTATATCCCTTTACCACCGGTGTACAGTGGTGGTGGACTCCTATCCCCCAATCCATTCAGCAGTAGGTATCGATATACAAACCCAAAATATATGGGCATTCGGCCCACCTATCAAACCCGAGGTCCCCGATAAATATCTAAGAATATATCCAGATAAAAAGGACTCCAGTTTCCTGTCAGTAGAGTTTCACGGCGGTTTTAAACATCGTTATGACGATCCCAGAGTGCACATAGAAAGTAGGAAGTCTCCGCAAGTCAAAATGAACTGGAAGCCCAGAGAAAAGTCGACAAGGAATTCAGTTTAGGAGGAATATGTCGTCCATTTACTACATTACCATTGCCTAATTTACTATTTAGGGGTAGTACCAAAATCAGATGGGGACTGGACATTAATTGGCCATCTTTCATACCTAATAGACAATAGTATAAACTCATTCAAAAATCCAGACACATCTTTCGACTTAGTGATAGAAATGATAGCGGCACTCGGGCAAGGGGCAGAAATTGGGAGGCTTGACGTACTTTCTGCAGAAAAAGAACGAACACGTGCTTGGTTGATGGAGATTTTCACTATAATTTGTGAAGAAATAGTTGCACCGTGGTCCATGAAAGCACTGTAGGCCCAATAACCAGTCTGAAATTCTCAGAATTCATTTTAGATTCTGTGTTAATGACTGAAAGCATACCAGCTGACAAATTACATGAAATCATCGACATTTAGCATAGTTTTTTGGAAAGAAAGACGATCACTTTACGGCACTTACAGTCATTGATAGGATAGTTAAGTTTTTTTCTGTAGAACTATTCGACCAGGTAGGACATTTATTAGAAGGCTGCACGACCCCACTTGCAGGACAAATAAGGCGAATCACAACATAAACATTGATCACAAAATGCTGCACCACTTGCAGATGTGACTGAGATTTGTCGCTGATTATAATGGCTCAGTTTTCTTTCCTGATTATGTGTGGACACCTAACTCTGACCTGCCATTGTTTACTGCTATTGCTGGAAGTTGTCAACTCGCTTGTGGTGAATATCTGAGTGGAGAAGTGGGCTTTGTTCTCGTGGCCAGGAGAGTGGTCACAGACGATGTTCATGGTTGACATAATTTTTTTTCGAACTTGTACCTGCCATTCTAGCTCTTTTCCTGTGAGGAAGACCGTGGGCAAAAGAGTGGGTAGTTTTAAACATAGATAACCAAGCACTAGTTGTCATCATAAATAAACAAACGTCAAAATAGGGAAGAATCATGTATTTGATTAGAGCATTTGTCCTGCACTCTATGAAGTTCAATATTACCTTTAAGGCAGTGCATATTTGTATGAAAATAAATGCAATTGCCGATGCTGTCTCTCAAAAACAGCGGAAGAGATTCAGGGCGGTAGACCCGTCCGCCAAGGCACTACAAGAGACCATACCAGCAGAGTTTCTATTAGAGCCTCGTCTAGGACCGCAGGTTAACAGGCTGTCTGAAAATACACATGCAGTGCACAAAATTTGACTAACATCCTACCTTTGCAGGCAGTCTAAGGTATCAACCACCTAGCCACCATGTCAAGATCTGCGGGTATATTACATTGCTCATTTTAATATCTAACAAGCAAATGGCATATTCTACCCCCGGGGCCATACTTATCATGCAAAGCCTATAAATGTAAGCTGGAAGGCCATGTGGATCACACCTCTGGTTTTCTGATAACAAAACTTATGCAATGAAGCGCCTCAACCATTCGAAAGACGGTAGACAACCAATCACTAAACAGCTTTTAGAAAACAGCTATACTGCCGTCGGTATCCTCCAATAGATTTGAAGCTTGTCTGTTCCAAGCTACATTTTCTTTTGTGTATTTTGGCTTTTTTACGGGTAGGGAGATCGTGGGTCCCAAAGTTACCCTCTGCAGTTGTGTATTACCTCACTAGTTAGTAGTGGAGGGACAATGACATTAAAAGTGCGCTACCCCAAAACTGATCAAATAGGTAAAGGTGTACGCATTCAGATTACTCGTGAATGTGGCGTTGTATGTCCATTGTCAAACTAATATCTGGATATAAGACCATCCACAACCGGACCCCTTGTTAATTCGTTTTAATGGAACACCATTAACCAGGTATCACTCTTTGTAAAGTATATTTCTAAAAGCACTTCTAGCATTTCAGATTATGTCCATGTTTGGCTGATTGGCTCGTCGTTCATAAAGTGGGCATTTACTGCATCACTCGAACATCAAGCAGGGCACAAGTTAAGTTTGACTAACATTGGTGTGAAGCTTTGGTGGCAGGGTTACAGTAGAATAGGCCTACTCAACGTACAGTCAAAACTCAAACACATCAAGGATTTGGGATCTGATCTGGCTATGGTATTGATGCACTGTGGAGGAATGACGGGTAAAATATCAGTATGGAAGCTTAGACTCAATTTTATATCTCTGCTTAAGTATTTATTCAACGAGTCCCCAACTGTTCATGTGGTGTGGTTTAACATTCTACCTATTTCACCTTAAATGGTGGGCAAACGTTTCCACCAAGAGAGGCCTCATATTGCACAGTTTGTCACGGCTGATTGCATCTCGCTCCTCCCCGTGCAGTGAGTTTGGCGGTGTACTGGTTGATCCACTGACTGACGAAAGGGTGGCTGGAGCGGTTCTTAATTCTGTCGTTGACTCAGTAGGCTATGTTGTCACTCAGGTGATCAATGATTCATTTGATTTCTTTTGGTGATCAAACTCTGATACAAGAAACTTTGACGATGGTTATTTATCAGGTTGTTTCTAACTGACGCTGGTTCGATTGAGGCCTTAATTCAAGAGGTTTGTCGGGTATACACTATACAACCAGGATTCTGCTCGTGGACGAAGCATTCCCAAGGCTTGGTTCCTTTATTATTTTGTTACTTTGTTATTTTCATGTTATTGTGTATGCGTGTGTTGTGATGGCAACACAGCACTCTGAGTAATTCTACACCTAGTGATTTCTAATAAATAGCATTTAGCATCACTGTATTTGTGGTACCTAAGTCTGCAAAAGCCATGGTGCAATGCGGGGGGGGTGTAAGTTGTTACCTCTTAAACTGACACTGT
Source organism: Acanthopleura granulata (assembly GCA_016165875.1). NCBI lineage: Eukaryota > Metazoa > Mollusca > Polyplacophora > Chitonida > Chitonidae > Acanthopleura > Acanthopleura granulata. The sequence goes on along the minus strand of JABBOT010000009.1, from coordinate 14,080,990 downwards.
AATGTGTGAGCCTTTGCCAACTATTACACCGTCTTCGCTGCTGTGGTTTTACTCTTCGTGTTGTAGTCTTATATATTGTATTCCTACATAAACCGGGATTCTGCTGGTGACTTAAGCATCTCCCGGCCTGGTCGCTTTACATTGTGTTTACATCATTGCGTATACATGTATTAACTGTGATGACAACACAGCACTCTAAGTAATTCTAGACCACCGACGTCTAATCAAAAACATTTAGCATCACTGTATCCTTCGTACCTAATTTTCTGAAGCACTGGTTCTAGAAGGCGTGTAAGTTGTTACCTCTTAAATCCGTACATGAACAGTTAGAAAAAAAAACCCTAGCTGAGATACCCTGGCTAAGACCCTAGCTGAGGTAAGACCCTAACTGAGGTGACAAGAGTCCGGATTTCACCGGTAATGTGTGACCATTTGCCAACTATCAACCTTTATCCACGGTGCTGTAGTCTTTCATACTGCAAATTGTGGCGGTGAAACATACTACCGTAACAGCATAGAGAGTCTAACCAAAACAGCTATGACAGCGCGACAGCTGGCAAATGGTTACAAGTACCCGGTGAAATCCCGTGAAGTCAATTATAAATGGCCAAGGAAGTGTCTAGAGAGTAACAACTTACACCCTACTTATATAATGGCTTTTGTAGAACTATACGAAAATGCAGTGATGTTAAATGCAATACTAAGATGCCAATGCTCTAGAATTACCTAAAACGTGAGTTACACATTTAAATCACAAGTACATGAAAACTGGTAATTGAGAAAAAAGCTAGAAATTACAATACTTTTTTCTAGATTGTTTTACCTCGGCAGTAATCTGCCTCCTTACAATAATAAAAAGCACGCAAAATGAAAAACAAAAACACGTAAAGTATAGGAAAGTAATTCATTAAAAATCTGAAACATCATATTTAATTGATTTTTTAAGCAGATTGTGCATTTAAAGTATCAGATGATGCATTTGAAATAATAGGCTAAAACTTTATCTCATTATGGTAAAGCCATATCATCATTCCGTAGTCGATGACAACTTCACGACAGATGCTGTCAACTTGAAGACTCCATTGCCCTATATACAAAGACAGATAGAAAAACGTCGATGCGGAATTTAAGTTGTCCACTGTCATGGGCCATGTTCTGGTGAAAAGAATAACTGTACTCAGGAGAGTATATTAATATTTTAACTCCTGCTTCTCAAGGCTGTGCAAACAAAGACATACATTTTATTTAACATGCGGTATGAAAACGTGGGACTGGCGGTAGAGCCATTAATTTTTATAAATCCCCTAGCCGTTTAAGTGATACCTTGTCTCACGTCAAGATCCGGGCGGTCATGAGTATGTCACTAATTTAGTGATCCGGGCGATCATGAATATATCACCAATTTTGTTAATAACAGCACTTCATTTTCCTATCCTTTAATGTAATATTTATTATTAAAGAATTCACTTGAGTTAAAATAAAACCCAACAGCCTGTTGCTTCTAATTTATTCTTGTGTTTATTCGGTGTGTTACGCATCACTCAAGAATATTTCACTTATACAACGGAGGCCAGTATTATGTGATGGAAGAGGAAACCCACGACCATCAGCAGGTTATTGGCGGACCGAGTCATGTGCGGCTGGAAAGGAAACCAGCATGAGCTGGGCTTGAGCGCACAAGGACCGCATTTTTTGAGAGCCATCTCAATCATTACGCAGTGGTAGCGCAATAACGTCTTGGCAACGTCCACACTCTCAAATGTTTCCTTCAACTTGTCGCCTATATTATAGCTACCAAAATTGTCATGAGTCAGTGACATGTAACACCTCATTCTCTACACATTGATATGTACTTTTTCTTTTTCATATTGTTGGACTTCAAAAGTTTGATTTCGACACCAAGAACTTATTGCCCCGGATGAAACATCAAATAAATAAATTACGAGTCTGCACTAAGGACGGCTCACCAGGGTAAGTTCAGACCCGTATATCGAGTCAAGTCGACATGGAAGTTTGCATACAGAATAAAAGCAGACCATTTTAACCATTTGCATACTTGAAAACAATATTTGCTTCGAAGCTTCTGGATTGTTTGAACAATCAATATACAAACATAGGAGTTCTGGCTCAGGCACTCACGCTTCTTTGTCAGCATGTTTTCACTCTGTTGACACCCATGGTTTGCCACCATCAATTATCCATAGAGTTCAGATATTAGTATCGACTGGTCACAAATGTTCATATCCTAGGATTTGAAGTCCTTGGACAACTGAGTCAGCAGGGTAGGGAATAAAGCCTCATTACTGGGATGTCAGTATTTTGTGGTCATTTTTCCATGTGATTTATTCTAACGATGGTAAGTAGATATAGGTATATATGTAACGGGTACTGGCGGACCAACTTGGCTCAATCAGTCTTCCACCAAAGAAAAAGGCCAGCAATCATGCCAGGCTGACCCAGATCTCTAGTGGATCCCTAATGTCCCAATACTGTATGATAACGGTGTGTTAAGAAAGAGGACGGGGAGGAGGTCATAGAACACAATTAAGTCAGACAGTAATTTATTAAACTTAACTGAAAACATGGTTAATTGAGTCGTAACAACTGACTAAACGAAAACTATAGGAGATCCCATTTAACGAAAGAAAGACAGAAAATTACATGAGCTAGTCATCATCAGGACCATGGCTTACTTCAAAATCTGCAATGGCCAGACCATTGGGCAATCCCCTGCTGCCTTCCAGAGATAACTGCTCGTATTTCAAATCATTTTCCGTGAAGCTAGAACCAGGTGTTACCCTCTGTTCCCGTCCCGCTGGTTACAAACCAACTATAATTCTGACGGCTTACAAAGTTATACCTCAGATATACCCGTATTCACTAGGCTGATCTTGTACAGAAAGGGACTTTGTTTTGCGTTTTAACCGTTGTCCGACAAACATAACGCTCTTTGTTTTCTACAGAGTCCCGGGGTACTATGCTATAATTTACTACTTACATTATTCACCTCTTCTTACATGTTGCGCAGCTGTGCTGTGCTATGTTGTTAAAGTTGCTGAAGGCACAAGCTTGGCGAGAGTCTCAGAGCTAAAGGTTGTTCCACACAACCTATGCACTATAAACGACTTGTATGTATGGTGGTTAATCTAATCTATGTGTTAATGACTTCATCATAAGTTGTTTCGTAAAACGGCAAAAGATAAATGTGGATAAGACAGGTGGTGAATCAAATAATATTTACCATCTGTTTTCTTCGATACGAGTGCTACTCAAACAGGAAATACGTAGTACATATTAGATCGTTGAGTATTTTCATCAACTGTATACTTTTTTCAAATTTAATTGTTTGATACTATTACAGAATTTTATATGTGAGACAAAAATACATTTTCATGCAAATGACTCGACAGACTCGAACCCAAGATTTCTAAGTTCAAACGGTGATTCGCTAACAATTACATTAAACTCAACAGAATATTTCTTCGACATGTATTCGGTACACAAGGTGAAGGATAGGTCGTGTAAGTCAAAAGACAAAGTTATTGTTTTAACTATGAAAGAAGTAGACCCACCAGGAGATATTTTGCACAAAGATCAAACTGATTGAAATATAAGTCCTGTGCAAATTTTGTTCTGGTACCCCTCTTACTTCATCCGAGCTTGAATAGGTCCGAAGAATTTGACCAAATTGAACAAATGAGCATTTTTAGCTAACTAAATCATTTTTGCTCATTCAAGAATTTATACGTTATTGTAAAATCATATGCACATTATATATTGTGTACGTCGAAACTAAAGGGCAAATTAATGTTGGATTTTTCTTTTCCTGATGAATTATGGTACCCGCAAGGGGCAGCTTTGTCGCCTTATCATGCCTCGTCCATTGCCACTTTTCTGATTGTCACCATAGCGACCAGATCGTGCACCGGCTCTAGATAACATTCAAAACAACCACAGATCTAGATGTTGTATGGGTAAATCCCCACTCTGTAGAGAACTGTTTGAATTCACTACTGTTGTAACATGGTCCATTGTCACTAAGAACTTCATCTGGTATGCCGTGTCTAGCAAATACGGATTTTAATGCTTGGATCACTGGTTTACTTCCGGATCCACTAAGCTGACTGATCTCAGGGAATGTGGAGTAACAATCAACCACAACTATGTAGGTTTTGTTATTAACATAACACAAATCAGTGGCAACCTTTTGCCAAGGCCGTAAAGCTACTGAATGTGGCAACAGCGGCTCACTCTGCTGCTTTGCTCTGTACGTAATACATAGTTCACAGTTTTTCACTACACTGTCAATGTCTTGATTCATACGAGGCCAGAATAACACTTCACGGGCTCTACGTTTACACTTTTCTTGACCAAGATGACCTTTGTGAATTTTTGTCAGCATAAGGTCACGCAGTTTTTGGGGAATCACAATTCTAGAGCCTTTAAAAACCAATCCATCAATGGTGCTCAGTTCATCTCTGTAGTTCCAAAATTCAGAGATTTCAGCTGGGCAAGCCTTTTTGTCATTAGGCCATCCATCAAGGATCACGTTGACAAGAGCTGACATCACAGGATCATTAACTGTTTGTGTTCTGATGTCATCTAAGCGTTCATCAGACACCTGTAGATTTGACAGTATGCCATCAACATATGCTTGTACATCGGTCTCTGTACTGTTAACTGGCACTTCCTGTTTCCTGTATGCTCTAGATAAAGCATCTGCTGTGAACATCAGCTTCCCAGGGGTATAACACACAGATAAGTCATACTTCTGCAGTCGCAGTCGAAATCGTTGTAGCCTTGGAGGGCAATCATTCAGTCCCTTTTTGAATATGGCCTCCAAAGGTTTCTGATCTGTTTCAATTTCCACAGTCTGGCCATAAATGTACTGATGGAAATGTTCACATGCATAGGTAATAGCAAGAGTTTCTTTCTCAATTTGTGCATACCTACACTCTGCTTGTGTCATAGCTCTGGATGCATAAGCAACTGGCAACCACAAGTCGTCATGTCTTTGTAAGAGTACAGCACCAATTCCGTTCTTACTTGCATCAGCTGATACTTTGATTGGTTTCGTTTGATCATAAAATTGTAACACAGGCCCACGGGAAATGGCTTCCTTAAGATCCTTCCAGGCCATCTCCTGTTCACCTGTCCAATCCCATTGTATGGTTTTGTCCAAGAGCTTACGTAGTGGCGCAGCTCTCACTGATAAGTCTGGAATGTAACGTCCTAGATAATTTATCATACCAATGAAACGCTGTATATCTTTTTTACATGCTGGTCTGGCAAAGTCATTGATGGCTTCAACTTTCTTAGCGTCAGGTTTCAGTCCATCTTTTGAGATTGTGTCACCTAAGAATGTCAGTTCATTCACACAGTGCAGACATTTGTCGGGGTTGAGTTTCAGATTATTGTCTCTGACAATTTTCAACACCTGTCTTACATGGTTATCATGTGGCTCTTTGTCATTTGTCCAGATAATGACGTCATCCATCGACGTATCCACTCCATCAACATGTTCAAACAGTGTATTTGTCGATGATAAATTTCTGGGGCGCTGGAGATGCCAAATGGTAATCTTAAGTAACGGTATCGTCCAAATGGTGTATTAAACGTGCATAACCTTGAACTTTCCTCATCAAGAGGTATCTGCCAGAATCCACTGGAGGCATCCAGTTTTGTGAAGTAACGAGCACCAGCAAACTTGGACATTACCTCATCTCTTGTGGGTAATTTATAGTGCTCTCTTAAGATGGCTTTATTCAAATTTCTAGGGTCCAAGCATATGCGTAGCTTTCCGTTAGGTTTATTAACTACGACCATTGAACTCACCCATTCTGTAGGTTCACTTACTTTTGTGATTACACCCATTTGTTCCATTCGTTCAAGTTCCCCTTTTACCTTGCCATGGAGTGTGAATGGGATTTTACGACATGGTTCTACCACAGGGGTGCAGCCTCCTCTCAGCTTTATGTTGACTTTGGTTTTCAAGCATCCAAGTCCCTGAAACAATTCTGGAAATTCTGAAAACACATTAGTTTCGTGTTTGTCAGTGACAGCTAACACTCGTTTAATCAGTCCCATACTGTCACTCATTTTCCTGCCTAATATTGGCTGAACATTTGCTGGGCTGATAATAAACAAAGACCTTCTTAACTGCCCCTTGTGTTCAACAGTTAGTACACATTGTCCAATAACAGGTATCTCACTGCCAGCATATGCCGTTAGTTTAACAGTTGTAGGTTTCAGTTTTGGTTTGACAAGTAGCTTGTTAAATTCAGATTTGGGCAAAATATTCACATCTGAACCAGTGTCCAACTTTAGATGAACGACAGTCTTGTTCACCAATAATGGTACAATCCATGGCTCCCTACACGACTGAGAGTCTATGTTATCAACAAAAAGTTCTGACTTAGTGCATTCTGAGTATGATGTACTATCCTCTTCTTGATGGCTGTCTTCTACAACATGAACATTTTTGGTTTTACACATTTTCTGAAAATGTCCAATTTTCGAGCACCGATTACATGTTTGTCCATATGATGGGCACTTTCCATGTACAGCGTGGCGATATCCACATCGGCTACATTCTGGGCCATTATGTTTTTTCTTCCTATGATCTGTCTGTTTATCTGTTTTATTTCCACTGTTACTTGTACTGCTTTTGTGTGTCTGTCCTGTCTGTTTACCCTTGTTTTTGCTAACTGCATGGGCTACCGCTGCTGACTGATCATCACTAGTCATAACCCTCAGGTGATTAGCGGCCGTTTCAGATGCTCTGCATAGCGATATTGCCTTCTCGAGAGATAACTCAGGCTCACGTAACAGTCTTATTCTCGTCTGTTCAGAGTTATGTCCCTCTGTAATTCGATCCTTCAGGATACTGTCTGTTAACTCTCTGTACTCACAATTCTTAATGAGTATCCTTATGTCTGTCAAGAAGCTATCAAATGGCTCACCTGGTTGTTGAACACGATGGCTCAGTTTGTGTCTCTCAAATGTGGCGTTCTTCTTCGGCGTGCAGTGTTCTGCGAACTTCGCTATCAAAGGTTCAATTTTGTCCCGCTCGTCTTCCGTAAACGTGAACGTGTTATACACTTCAATGGCATTTGTGCCGGCAAGAGTCAAAAATGTTGCACACTGTAAGGCTTCAGCTTTTTCCGTCTTCTCGGACGCTACCATGTACAACCTGTACTGCTGGATCCATCGCCGCCAATTCTCCGACAAATTTCCGTCGAGATTCAAAGGTTTCGGTGTTGGCAAGCCGTCTTGACTCATTTTGTAGGATGGAAGAACTTCTGTGCTCCACTTCTGACACCATGTAATGATTAAAGAATGTCCATTATCCGTGTTAAGGATGTTTATTTGGAGCAATCTTACGAACACTTTGCACTACATAAAATTGGCGGGACTGCATTCTCTGTAGTGGCGCTCTGGCGCGTATACATATAGGGTTGATATGAAAACATGCATCGCGTCAAACACACGTAAGATTATGGAAGTCTATCATTACACGGGTCATACCAAAGGCATTAAAAATGGTACTTGTTGCTGCCTTGCTTGGCGCTCAGCATTGGGAGTTTAGGGCTAGGAAACGGGACTGGTCGGCCCAGTGTCCGCATAATGTGACTCGGTGAGGTGCCATATCTGGTATCTACGGCATGATGTTCCAGTGGCGGCAGCACTTTGGCGGCATAGACTCGCCCTGTCACAAGAAGACACACTATCTATACACACAGCAGAAGGACTCCTCTACGTCACAGGACTGAAACATTGTTAAGTTCGACTTTAAACCCCAAGCACTCACTCACTCAAATCTCTTCACCCGTTAGGGCACAGGTTCGTGCCCAGCAGGTTTAGAGTTTGTGTGTAAGTGGGGATGTCCGCCGGTGATTAATTCAATTAATGAATTGATTAATCAATCGACCTTCCCAATCATTTAACAATCCTACGTGCTTATAGATATGTTGTCGACCGTGAATCCTCGCACTAAAGGCGACACCCAGCGGACGTGTCATGCAAATGCCTTGAAAACAAATTACAGAGACAGGACTGCACTAAATGATGATAGTAACTTCTATTTATTCCGATTGGTGTTTTCCGCCGTTTTGAAAATATTTTACTTACACGAAGACAGCCAGCATTATGGTGGGAGGAAAATGGGCAGAGGCCGTAGGAAACTCCGGGCCATCCGCACGTTGCTGGCAGACGTTCTCACGTACGGCCGGGGAAGAAGTCAGTATGAGCTGGGCTTGAACTCACAACAACCGCATTGGCGAGAGGCTCCTGGGTCATTAAGCTAGGCCTAATGGTAATGGTGTAAACTCCACTGAATTGTATTTTGTGGCGTCAGATAAAACATATGTGGTCCTTTTAACCAACCACAGATATTCTTTTATCGTTTATCTCCCACAAAAAGTTCCATGACAGTTTGATAGGGTCATTCAATTGACCCGGTATCCCGGCAATAGTTTGCGTTATGGTAACATATAACACGCAGTGCAGATCCATTATTCTGTGCCTGTTCAAGTGCTGGAGAAGTTTTCTGTGTCAGCTATTAATAGTCTGTTCAAATGAAAAAGGGGCAGTGACCGATGGAAAGCTTCGGTAAGTTTCTTTCGGACATTGCAAGCTACAAAGGACTTTGGGCAGAGCTTCTTGACTAGTTCAGTCATACAGGTCGCTGTTATTACATAACATTTATTTTCTTTATTACACAACTCGTTTTGAAATTAATAATCAAATAACACAGATTTTTATTGCATAATTCGGATGCTGGATTATTACATTGCACGGTAAATTTTATTACGTTACGCGGTGATGTTACATGACAGAATTTTTTATTACATTACACGGTAGTTGTTACATTACTCTTGTATTATTACGTAACACTGTGTAACACACCCTGATAGTAAACTGCTCAAAATACCCTAATCTCGAAACGAACGACCTGATGACACTCATGTATTTCAGAACTTGTCCAGTCTTGTGGATCTCACTCTAAATATATGCTGAAAAAAAATAGGAACGAGAGATGGACACCTAAATCGTGGTAGCTGCTTAGCAAAGGGGTTGGGTTTTGTACATTTAAGGAATAGTGGCTAGTGTCTTGTTATCCAGGCTATTTTGTACATTTCAAAAAAACTGCTGTTTTGTCAGCCGGGCGCTTTTTTATTTTCCAGGAATAGTAACCGATGTCTTGACAGCCAAGTGATTTTGTATTTTCGGGATTAGTAACTGCTATCGTTGTCAGATGGTCGATTTCAGAAATAGCTGTCCTGTGGTAGGAAAACATTTTCACAATTCAGGCATTTTGATTTGCTAACTCGTCAAGCTCATCAGTATATGCATTTCAGGCATGTTAACATGGTTAATTGCTGTCTTGTGAGATCTATTGGCTGCTATATTGCAAACACATTCGTTGTTAGAATTTTTAAATTAGTATATTTGTTGGACCGTTAAATTTGTACATTTTAGACGTGTTAATTGTTGGAGTTACCAAAAATTTGTGGGACAGTTTTTAGCCTAAGTATTTACCTACATGTTTGCCAAGTTTCGTAACATTATATTGATAAATAAGCGAGAAATAAAAGTATTTCACAACCGTCTCAAACGTAGAAATAGAGAAAAAGACCAAAATGTCTGATGTGTGACAAACTTTCTCACTAATTCGTCTGCAAATTAATTTAATCAAGAATTGTCCCACTCCAGACAACATGTAGACATATCAACCTACTTATGTTAAATATTAGAACCTGTCATGCTCCATGAAAGCGTAAACTGGTGTTTCGTCTTGATATTTCTGAGCAAATCGTACTAGAATGTGTTTATAAACCCCTCCCCCAAAGGCATCCCGGTGGGATGATTAAGGCTACTTGAGTAGTCTGCACAAGCAACCATGCACAGTTTATAGCAAGAGGCAATATACATTTACCAGAGGCATGTCTATTCACAGTAGTTAACACCTCTGAGTGAGCTAAAAAGATGGAACTAAGAAAACACATCTGCCTTGGTTCACAACGTTATAATTTTTCTCAGATTTAAGGCATTTACAATTCGAATTTAGTGTTAGTCTTTAAGTGAGGCGGGTAAGAATGTGACATAAAAAGATTTGACCAAATTTCACCCCTGAGGGGTTCTAGTATCCTTAATTGCTCTCTTGTGAAATCTGTCCAGTTATACATTTAAGGCATATACTGGTAAATTTCAAACATGTTATTTGCTATCTGGTTAGGTTATTCTCCTTGTGCATGTCAGGCATGTCAGTTGCTATCTTGCAGGGTCTTTCTATTTATACATCTCAGGCATGTTAACCACTGTCTGGTCACGTAGTTAAGTTGATTCAAGTGAAGGATGTTATCTGCTATCTTTCCACGGTGCCTTAGCAACATGCTCCCATCTTAAACGATCAGAAAATTATTTATGAATTTTTAAATCCATGTCCACGTTTGCAACGCGTACTCCTTTGAAGAAAACAATGTGGGCAAGAAAGTGATGCAAAACCGGTGTGACGGCTTTGGAGGACGTTTTTATGAAAGCCTATGCCACAAAATAATGTTGGAGCCGGGCACGTGGTCATATGCCGCGCGTGACTGCCGAGAAAGGGGAGATCAGCTGTCAAAACAAACACAGAGAATCGCATGGTGTAAATGACATTGAAGAAGAAATATGATTTATTCTGTTCCCGACTGGCCACGGTAATCGTCAGAACACACCAGTAGGCAGTAAGCGTTTTGCATAACCCGCGCGTAAAATAGGGTGGTTTGGATTTTCCGTCCGTTTGATCGAAGAAATCACGACTATAACTGAAAGTAGCATGGGGACTGAACTAGACTCTGTTGGCGAGCAAGGGCCACTGTTCCTCCGTCAGAAGATATGTGATTGACCAGGCCTTGGTCTCTTTGCACGCCTATATGTTGTAAGTGGTAGACTATCTTTAACCACCGAGATCATGATTTGGGATGGCATTATATTGTTTTCTCCGAGAGAACGGCTCACACTGGACACCTATCTCGTGTGTGATCAAGCATTCAGTAACACGTGAGTTACCAAAGACGGAAAGATGTAAGACAACGGTTCACACTTTAACAGCCATGTCGCGTAATTCAGTGTAATGCAAGTTGTCAATGACGGACTGATTAACTAGGCTTCCTTGCAGAATAAGTTACACAGGTTACTGTTTTGTTGTTGTTTCTTTTGTAGGTACTCCTGTTAACCCTTGGGGTATCTTTGGGAGCGTATTTGCTAAACACAAAACCGACCAAAGAGATCATGACCTACCCCCGATTCAGACGGGCTTCTAACTGACAGCACTGATCAGGGCCTGACTGACATACTAGTGCCTCTTGGTGTCCACTCTTGTCCACGTATTCATACCGCTGCCCATGTCTGAGCACTGCTGTCCACGTAATTATACACCTGCTTGCCTTTGTCCATGCCACATTTATAGCGTATAAATATTTGCGGTATACAAATAAATGGGTTTGTGTGAGCCTGTAAATTGAACTAGCGAACAAATATATTTTTCTCCAACTATTCCTTACATGGGGGAGTCCAAATTTAAGCTTTCTCTACTCATTTTCAGTTTCAAGTCTTGGGTAAACTATCTCTTTAGAGGTAACAAAGAACATGTGTTTTTGGCGCCTCAGATCACAGTGCATTGACCCCAGCTGAAGTCGAGAATCAGAGTATCAATTTGCTAGAAGAGACATTATCGACAGGTAAGAGCTTGGTGAGAGGGCTAAAAACTGAAGCAAAGGTGAGGAGAAAACTGCCTAGAAATAAAAACTAGTGTCCCCTTAATATTTAAGACTGAGAGTTAAGTCCATTCAAGTATTTGAATTTACACGATTTAATTTCTATTTCAGATGGTTCTCACTTCATTTTTATGCTGCGTATTGCTTTATTAAGATTTGGAATTTGAATTTATGGTCCATATTCCACAAAAATATGTTTAAATACTCCAGGAAGAAAGAATATTGTCATACATAAGACAATTGAGGTATTGATAATTTCACAAATAAACTTATTCTGTATAATTTTCTTCATACATAACTTTCCAAGTCTATATAACTATGAATCCTCACCGGTCGTACATGCGAAGGTCCACCAACAAGCTGTGGATGGTCGTGGGTTTTCCATGGGCTCCGTCTGGTTTTCTCCCACCGTAATGTTGGTCGTCGTCGTATAAGTGAAATTTTCTTGAGAAAAACAGGAATCAAATAAATATAATGGAGAATTTATTTATATCACTATCCATATAATAAGGCTATTAATATCCGTGTAATCATATCACTGCCCATGGAGTAAGGCCACTGCAAGCAACCTCCGGATGGTCAAGGATTTCCACCCGAGCTCGGCCTGATTTCCTACTACCATACTGCTCGCCACCGTGGTATAAGTAAAATGTTCTTCAGTGCGAGGTAAATCACCAATTATTAAATAAATATATATACCACTCTCCCTGTATTCATATCACTGTCCATATGATAAGGCCTCTGTCCATTTGATACTACATTTCACTTATACTACTGTCTGTCTACCGCTGTTCGTGTGATTATATCACTGCCCCTGCAATCTTATCATTGTCCGTGTAATTACACAACTGTCCGTGTGATAAGATCATAGTTTGATCATATCTGTCCTTGTGGCATGTTTGATTATACCACTTTCTTTGTAAACATATCACTGTCCCTGTAATGATATCACTGTCCCTGTGATAAGACCGCTGGCTGTTTGATTATACCACTGTCCCTGTAATGATATCACTGTCCCTGTGATAAGACCATTGGTTGTTTATACCACTGTCCCTGTAATCATATCACTGTCCCTGTAATGATATCACTGTCCCTGTGATAAGACCATTTGCTTTTTGATTATATCACTGTGCCTGTAATCATATCACTGTCCCTGTGATAAGACCATTGGTTGTTTATACCACTGTGCCTGTAATCATATCACTGTCCCTGTGATAAGACCATTGGCTGTTATTGTGATCATACTTATTTATTTATTTGATTGGTGTTTTACGCCGTACTCAAGAATATTTCACTTATACGACGGCAGAGCCCGGGGGAAACCCACGACCATACGCAGGTTGCTGGCAGACCTTATCACGTACGGCCGGAGAGGAAGCTAGCATGAGCTGGTCTTGAACTCACAGCAACCGCATTGGTGTGTTTGATTATACCACTGTCCCTTTAATCATATCACTCTTCCTGTAATCATATCGTTCTCCGTGTGATAAGATCACAAAAACCACTGGCTGCTTGATTATATCACTGCCTCTGTGATCATATCACTGTCCGTGTGATGAGACCACTGACTCTTTGATTGTACCACTGTCCCTGTAATCATATTACTGTCCCTGTGAGAAGACCACTGGCTGTTTGGTTATACCACTGTCCCTGTAATCATATTACTGTCCCTGTAATCCTATTACTGTTCCTGTAATCAAATCGCTGTCCGTGTAATAAGACAACTGGCTGTTTATACCACTGTCCCTGTAATCATATTACTGTCCCTGTGAGAAGACCACTGGCTGTTTGGTTATACCACTGTCCCTGTAATCATATCGCTCTTCGTGTGATAAGATCACAAGACCACTGGCTGTTTGATTATATCACTCTCCCTGTGACAAGACCGCAGGCTGTTTGATTATACCAGTGTCGCTGCAATCATATCGCTGTCGTGTGACAAGGCCACTGGCTGTTTGATTGTACCACTGTCCCTGTAATCGTATCGCTGTCTGTTTGATAAAACCACTGGCGAACTGGACATTGAGGAATTTTCAGTTCGCCATAGCATCTGTAACGATACCAAAATTAATACTTTATAACAAACACATACAAACTCATATATTATGTATGTGTATATATATATATATATATACAGAATATATATAGAAGGAATTAAAAGAAAATATTACTTTTAGACAGATTTAATGCAAAGCTATTGGACAATCCCTGACGTACCGTCTCACCTCTTTTAAGGAAGATAGAAATGTGGTGGGGCCGCAATTAAGAAAATAACAAGTAAGTGATACACCGTATAAATGTCTGTGTTAATTCTGTGTCCAGTTAAAATGTCAGCGAGAGTTTTCCCCCAAACACGTTTTCCCCAGGTTCACAATCCTGTTCTTTGAATGTACAGGGTGCCCAAAAGCGGAACGCGCACATTTATATATCCATTTGGTCAGATTGCTTTATTTCTGGTTTTAAGAGTATATCTGTACACTCTAAAAACTAGTATGTTATATTCACAGGATGATATCTTTTCTGAGTGATAATAATAATAGTAATAATAGTGCTTTTATTTTTTCAGGGTAATGCAACTCAGTGAATATATTTCTGATCTTCCCTGAGGCCCTCCACAAATATACATTTATAAACATTGACACAATATACTAGTTGAACTAAATTGAAAACTGAATGAGATACAAAAGACATCATGATATTTAAAGAAATATGTGGTAAAATGGGATACGTGCTGTTTCTTAGCTAGCTACGGGAACTACGTACAAGGCACATTTTCAACCTTTTCAATCATTAACACAGTTTTTAAAGGCTAGTGAATGAATACAGTTATTGCAAAAATGAAGCCATGAATGATATGTTTGCTTCACCACTGGTATAAGCTTCATAAAACTAAGAGAATTATTTCTCTAGACCCTACCATTTTTAAAAAAAAAATTCAAATACTGTTTTCAGCGGTGGTTGAAAAGGTTGAAGAATTAATAATGCAACTATCTTTCAAATACATGTATATGGGTTAACCACTTTGTCACGAAAGTGTTGAAAATTCTGTATTGAGGAAGCTAATTGGAGAGTAGTAAGGAGAGCATTTCAGTTGAAACTTCAAGAAATCGAAAGAAAAGTGTAGGAGGAGTAGCGTTTTGAGATATACATGTGTGTTAACGTATACCGGATAAAGAGACAGACAGACGGTTAACAGATCATGGAAATAGAACATCGACAACATGAATTATGTATCTCGATTTAGTCTACACTTCAGTTTAAGTTTTGTTGAAATCGGACAGAAACTGTATTAGGGGTAGAGTTTTGAAAGAAAAGTTAACAGACGCCGGACAGACAGACAGACGAACGGACGCCGGACAACTTCTTAATACATAACCTCTTCTGATCTGTAACCAGTAGAGCTAAAAACCAGAGTAGGGGCTCTCGATGAAGGCGTGCGTTCTGCAGTACCCTCTAACATGTCTAAGTTAGGTTTGTAATGCGAGAATGAAATATGTTTACACATTTTACTGCGGGTTATTTTCTTCGAACTTATCTAGGGACGTCAGAAGTTCGAGGTGGTTAACGCGTTAGTGCAAAATAATGATCCAGGAGCTTCTTACCAAGGCGATCGCTCTCATTTCACGTCCAACACATGCTGGCGTGCTCTCCGGCCTCCGTAGGAATGTCTGCCAGCAACGTGCGGATGGTGTGTTTTCCACGGGCTCTGCCTGGTTTCCTCCCACTATAATTAAGCTGGCGGCCATCGTATAAGTGAAATATTCTTGAGTACGAACACCAATCAAATAAATAAGTAAACTAGGTACATCTTGATTAATCTTCATTCCGTTCATGTCGTGTATATTTCCTCTGTGGAAAGGACTGTTTAGTTTAATTACACATTTATTTAATATTACACATTATTTGTCACATATCCCTTTAAGAACTAGCATTATAGTTAAAATGTGTTTCTTACCGTATATATTTTTTTTCATTTTCTTAAAGTTCAAAGCCCATTTTCCTTTCGCCAAGTTGAAAGAAAGAGAAAGTAAAGCAGTGTATATTTACTATAATATAATAAATAACTTATCCCTTCAGTATTATTATTATCTCTAGCGGTAAGCAAATACCGTAGAATTGGCTTTACAATTAAACAGCAAAGACTGATTTCTAATAGATTTGTGGCTAACAGAACCTGCTGTTCTCGACTTTGTTGACCGTCGTGTAAACCATTGTCTTTTTCCTTTATTTCATTAGCTTAGCGTGTGTATCCAAAGTAACCTTTGATATATCTTTTACAGGGCGAAAGACTTCTGATATTTATACTCTTACGCAGAACCCAGACACTTCCCAGCGGGAAAAATTGTGTCGTTGTGGTACATTCATTTCGCGTTAGCGACACAATGAAAAATAAATATCACTGACACATGGATGTGAGTGAAAGGTCACTGGCAGTGACATGGGTATCAGTGAAGGATATGTATCAGTGAAAGACAGATGTCAGTTATACATGGCTGTCAATAATACTGAAGTGCCAGTGAAAATGAGTATACGTCACATGTACATCGTCGTGATCCAGAATGTTACATAATGGCTGTGCAAGGGGTCACTTTCACCTGTTATCCCATCATGGGGTAGGACGTGATGCAGTTAGATCTCTTACCCCGTTAATAATATATCAGCATGAACCGCCTTGATCTTCAGTTGTTTGATGCCACGAATGATATATCAATGTCTCTCTCCCCGTGGAGCGTGAAAAGGTCTCAGACTTCCTGATTTTTTCTTATAAAAGGCCTTGGCTATTTGTGGCATGTCTTCGCTTCCTCCCCAACTACTACAGCCGTTTGCTCTTTAGCTCAACATTGTCAGTGTTACATTCTTGGCTTTCTGCTACACGCGTATACCCTGCTGGTCCCGTATATATAAAGCGTCACTCCGTGGCTGAAAACTTGTGTGGCAAAGAATTTCCTACCGGGTGAGTTTTATTTACAAATAATTTCATTTCTTCCTTACTTCCAATTGCATGTACGTAGCAGTCCTTTTTTCTACTTGCTCAGTTAGACCATAGAATTAACAGCGAAAAGGTCTAAAGGCCCATCCCAGCTGCTGGCAACAACTAAAACTGCAACTACATGACGTCCTCACTGCTGACGACATGAAAATAGTCAGTTCTATTTTCCCTCGGCGACATGGATGTCGTCCTGATGTCGTCACGAAATGACATCGGAGGTGGGGACGACACTACATATTAAGGAACGTGCAATGTTCTCGACGTTGTAGTTGCGGTAACACTTGTAGTTGTCGCCCGCAATGGGCATGGGCCTTTAACTCTTACTGCATGTTTTCTTACATAACTCTGCCTAAGCCAAGGTGCTAAGTGACGTGTACGTTGCTACTATGTAAACACTTATGTGAACCGTTGGAATCAAACCCTGAGACAAGTTGGCAAGAGGCCCGATTTCTCCGGTTAAATGTGGTCATTTACCAACTGTCACACTGTCGTCTCTGCTCTGACTTCACTCTCTATGCTGTAGTTATTTACGTAACAGACAGAGAAAGCAAACCAGATATCGTCAAAACATGTCGCTCTATGTCAGGCACCTCACATGGGTAAGAGTGTAACCCAACCTACGGTAATATAGACTCCTATAATTCTGGTTAGTGTTCGAATTCGTCCCTGCATTGAAATGGACATCCAGATAACGTCACGTCTTTATACATGTGCAGTATTTTATATTATTAACGCCCTCTCCAAGTGGTCTATTATTTCAAGATCGATGGAAAGCAACTTCTTCAGATAAACTATGAACTGTTTGCAATCTCATACATTCGCATTAAAATTCTGTATTTGTGAAATGTATGCATTTAGAAATGGTGTTGAATTATTGGAAAGTTTTCATATAGAACATCAGAGGTGCAAAAATGAAAGTGGTGAGACTCACCTAGATCATATTGAATATCCTCTCACCGAACATACCGAAAGTGAGGTAAAGAGAACCATCCAACAGTGTAAAAACAGAAATTGCCCTGGAGCTGACAAGTTGCTTGGCGCATTTTTAAGCACTCCCTACAAAAAATCACTCTGCATATGCTAAAGGTGTTAAATAAAATCTTAGATACAGGTGGATTGCCATCACAGTGGTGAAAAGGCGTTCTTGTCCCTGTATTTAAACCTGGTGATCCCGAAAACCAAGTAATTATCTTGGCATAAGCCTTCCAATCTGTATTTTTGTGATAAATAAGAGAATCTCACAATGCTCAAAGAAGACGAGGCTGGATTCCGAGTTTGCTATTTTACAGTTGATCATATTTTTTTCTCTGTATGCAGTTATACAAAGTATTTTATGTAAAGTTTTTATAGCTTTCGTAGATTTCAAGAAAACTTTTGACTCAGTGGATAGAAAAAAACTTTCAGGAGTACTAGTTCTGAAAGCAATTTCACCCAAACTCTTTAGCTGTTTAATACCATATTGTGAAGGATTGTGTTCGAACAAACAACGGTTTAACAAACACATTTGATTGTTCTTTCGGTCTGAGTCAAGGGTGTGTCTAAAGTCCTTTGTTATTTTCTATTTTCATGAATGAACTAACGATGTGTGACGCGATGGCTCAGTTGGAGTAGTGTTATACCTTGGTATAACACAAATTTGGATATTTATATTACACGACGTAGCAATCTGTTCGTACATAAAGAACTTCAAACTCAGTGAGACATTCTTGACAATTTCTGTCATAATGCAGATATTAACGTTAACCTTGAAAACATAAAACTAGTTTTGTTTACAAAAGGTGGTTCACTAAGATGCCTAAATGGATGTATCATTGGAAAATATAGAAGTAGTATCGCAATACAAAATATCAAGTGTCGATATTTTGCAAGTAGACTATGTTTGAATGTCACGATTGAAAAAGCAGTTATTTGCATCGGGGAGTAAATAATTCACATGTTCGGGACTTTGACGAGATAAAATGTTGGAACGGCAGGATTGGCAATTGCTCGCGAAAGGCGTCACTGTGTTCGCTGCCAACGTAGCTAACTTGCAAGATAAATATCACTTCATCATGACTTGTTCGCTACTCAAAAATCTTCATCAGCGTTATATTTTTCACAAATATCTGGTAAACAGAAATATACATAAACTGGATATGCTTTATGTTTAACAACAATTATTATATTCTCATAGGATTATTGGCATTTTGTAATCTCGCTCTGAAATTTAGATCTGTTTCCCTGCGCTCCGCATGCATGGTTTCCTCCCACTATAATGCTGGGCGCTGTTGTATAAGTGAAATATTCTTGACTACGATCCAAAACACCAATCAAATAAATAAATAAATAAATAAATAAAGCTAGATATGTTATGAGTGTTGATGATTAGCTACAAACCGATGTCCTTGGCCATGCATCATGTTTTCCTATAAAATATACATGTATTTTGGCATTCATACAATAAAAAATATATACATAGTATGATATCATTTAGTGATAGTTGTCATTGACTGCCTGTCATAAGCTGGAATAGAACACTGAAATACATAAATGATTTGAAATATGCATGTGGAGATTTTTATAGCTGCAATTTCCCTGGTGAACGGGTATTTTCAGCCGTAAACATAGGACGAAAACGTCTCATGAACCATAACGTTCCAAATGGAAAATCTGTAGACCCAAATACAAAAAACCTAAAACACCTGTTTCAGAAAGAATATGTAAGTAACAATGTATAAAAAATAAATGAAACTGGTAATGTAATACGAGAGAAACAGTCAATTGTTTTCAATGGTATCAGACTGGCAGTCCATTTCTTGACTGGGTATCCAATTCAAATTTCAAATTCACAACCCGTGAATTACTTTATTTAGTAAGCCCCTTCTTCTGGAGAGAGCATTCCCTGGAGCTAAGTCGATGTTAAATGTAGTGTTATAAATACATGCTGTCAATACAAATACTGTTGTGTTGTGAATAAATCAGTACTAATACAAAAAAGCATAAGTTCTGACACAGATTTAAAGCTTTCGCTTATATTTTTCAACGACAAGAAATTTGAAAGTTACTGCTCTCCCTTGTTTTCCAAAGCCTTTCCAAGTATCAGCATGTGAAAGAGTTTCTTGTTCACCATTCCGACTGTGTGTGTATGCTATATATGATTTGAAACGTTTAAATACGTGTATATTGTTCTCTTATGCCATAATTAATGATTATTTTGATATATTTAGGCTTACCATTCATTTTCGTCATTGTTTGGTTACATCTTATTCCTGGAAAGCTTTCGTTTAGTTTCCCTCACCATTATACATTGTTTTTCTTCTACAAATATCCTACTTGTGTTTTGAAATTCTCTAACTAAAGTAAAAATAATAAGTGTCTATTATACCTTGAGAGCACGTTAATCACATTCAAGTCAATGAATTTTTCCCAGTTTGATAAATGTATCCATCGAATAAAAAAAACCGAAATTTAAACGATCTTTCTTTCAGCTTCCAAAAGAGAGATGACCCACTCCAGTACACAGGGCATCCAGTCCGACGGCAGAAACAACACTATTCAGTTGAATTCCACTGTGCTAAGGGAACATGGACTTCCGAGTAGATCAATATTTGACCTGTTTTTAACCAGCCTGAGTAGTCTCCCCGTTGAAGGCGCTTCACTGGTTTTGCTGTCGCTAGCATTCTTAGTCAACGGTTTCGTTCTGACGTCATTGTCCAAGGTTCCCGCTGAGACTTTACAAGCTAAGTTTCTCCTGTCGAGCAACCTTATAGCCGATGTAAGCTTTCCCCTTTTGGAAAAGTTACGCACGATTATTATTTGGATGTGTATGGCGTTTGACGTGAACAACGACATAGCTTTTACCTGTTTAGATTTAATGGCGTTTCTTCTGTCACCTTTTGCGCATGTTTTCCAAGGTTTTTGTTCGTTTTCCTTGGCTTTGGATCGCGTCTACGCTGTTTGTTTTCCGCTAACTTATAAAACTAGAGGGTACAGCAAACTAGCAAGGTATATTATCTTATTTTCTCAAACATTATTTACCACTTGTCTGTTTCTTCCCGCCGTAATCCTACCACTCAACGTCAAGAGTCCATCTGCACATGTCTGCACAAGGATTAAACCGGGCTTTCTTATCTACACCCGTAACGCTCGGAACATCATTCTGCTGACCCAAGTCCTAAGCACATTTGCCACGTACACATTCACATTCATATATTTGAAACGCAAGAGCGTGGTTGACGTAACAGAAAAGCACAGTATCGTCTCTCCAAATTCTTTATCTTTAACCATTTCCTATTTTCTGCTTCATTTAACAACCGTAATCCTAACGGCCCCGGCTCCACTATATTCCTTGTACCTGGCCGTCACAGAGCAGGTTCCAACTGGCAAAGAGGTCGTGGTTGCCAAATTGTTAAACCTTTTGCAGATTATGAATTGCTTATTGGATCCAATCCTTCTCGTAACGAGGATTCCGATTATTCGGAAAGAGTTGTGGATCCTTCTCAAAATGTAGCGAAAAGGCATCCATGTGGTTGATCGAAAAAACACTAATCCATCTGGTTACAGTGTTGTTGTACGTATATGGCTCTCCTGTCAGTGTTTCAAACATTAATATTAACCTTTTCATGACCAGCACAACAAATTTTGGAATGAGCCGTTAATACTAAATAAATACCAGCATAATACAATGTTACAGCCAAATCTCTGTGTACTTAACTCAGTGGTTGTCATTATTGTAATTCTGCAGCAGGTATTTGTAAATTAATTTTATGCATCTACTCCATGTGACGTTGTAAAGTGCTTACAGTACTTTTATATGTGGTAAATTACACCAAGGTGTTGTTCATATATATCGACAATTTATCGAGTGTATCTTATTGGTCTTTAATTTTTTTTAACTCTCACCTCTATTGAATTTACTTCTCAATTTTCTGGGAAATTTACTCTTTAATTATCTATATCAATATCATTATCTCCAAGTATAAAACTGTATTCATAACTGGAATTCTGTTTCATGTGAATAAAGAAGCAAACACACAAACAAGTGGAAGACTTGTTCGGAAAACAGCGTAAGTCATTGTTTTAGACCATGGCCCCGCTTGCGCAAAGGAGTCGTAAGCCTAAGTTGATTATCAATCACTGCGATCGCGATCGTAGCCTCAACTTACAATCGACAGCCTCTTACACAAAGGAATTGTAAGCTACGATGGTAATAATTTACAATCAAAAATTACAATCGTTATAACCCATTTGTCAATAGTTATAATCGCCCTAAAATTAAATTTCAGTAAAAACCCTTGCCTTAGGTAGATTACTAGTTAGTAATTTTCCACTCGTTTTATCGCAGTGTGCGATTTAATTGTCTTCGATTTTACGAGAAGTCTTTCACATGTTGTTGTTAGCTGCTGAATCACGATGAAGTATAACTCTTTTGAAAATGAAGACAAGAAAAGTTCTTCACTGGTACATTACCCATTTACCCAGATCACCTTTTCGTACTAGTCAATTTTGGCCCACGGTCCCGATTGTAACTTTCCAATCACCTTATAATTCCCTTGTGCAAGCTGCGGAACTTGATTTTACAATCCATTGTAAAGTCAATTGTAGGGTTTACAATCGATTGTAGCTACGAACCCTTCATGCAAGCCGATCCTGCATTGGAACGGACTGACCGCAAAATGAAACCTCGGTTATCAGACAAGCGGGGGAATTCGGTTACAGGCCACACCGTAATCGGTGTGATTGTGTCTACCTGTTCTCATGTAGATATGTGTATTTTTGGAGTGAATGCTAAAAATTCATTTATGTGACGTGTTTAAAATTATTCGTTTTATAAAAACACGACATAGATATCATCAACCTAGGTTAGAACGCAGGACCTCCCTCTCCAATCAAACACTTAGTCTGTTATCTTTGTTTACGTTCGCTAACCATCACACTACAATCGCCAGATAGTTCAATTCATTTTCAATATTAGTGTGTCAAGTTGTGGTAAAATAAACGCCAAAGTTATTATTTTAAACGTGAAGGAAATCGTGCCACAAAAAAAAATTTTTGCAAGGTTACAATTACTGACATACTAGTTCTGGGAAACAACCCATTTCATTCCTAAAAACCAGGACATAAAGTATTCCGTGAAATTCACCGAACTGTACATTGGGGAATTTTCAGTTGGCCACAGCATCTGTAAAGATACCAAAATTAATGCTTTGTTACGAACATATACATATTCATATATTATATATATATATATACAGAAAAATTAAAAGAAAATATTATTTTAGACAGATTAAAGGCATCAGCTGTTGGAATAAAACGTCCGGATGGTCGTGTGTTTTCCCCGGGCTCTGCCTGGTCTCTTTCCACCATAATTATGCTGGCGATCACCGTATAAGTGAAATATCCTTGAGTACGAACAGCAATCAAATAAATAAGTAAACTAGGTACACCTTGATTAATCTTCGTTCTGTTCATGTCGTCTACATTTGCTATGTGGAAAGGACTGTTCCAGTTAACTACATATTTACTTAATATTACATATTATTCTTCACATATTCCTTGAAGGACTAGTATTATAGTTCGCTTAATAAAACGGGTCTTTTAAATGATCAACTTGGAACGCGTCTTTATGGTTAACAAGTCCTCGGAGAATGTCGGACTTGAAGTGTTGGTGTAGCCATTCAACCTTGACGCGCTCTCCGGCAACATACTGCCCTGACAATTTAATTTACAATTAAACAGCAAAGCGTGATTTCTGGTAGGTTTGTTGCTAACAGATCTGCTGTTTTCGACTTTGTTGACCGTCGTGTAAATCACCGTCTTTTTCCTTTACTTAATTGGCTTAGTGTGCGTATCCAAAGTAACCTTTGATATATCTTTTACCAGGCGAAAGAAGCAATTTTACTTCTGATATATATACTCTTACGCAGAACCCAGACACTCCCGTTCGGGAAAAATTGTGTCGTTGTGGTACATTTATTTCGCGTTAGCGACACAATGAAAAATAATTATCACTGACACATGGATGTGAGTGAAAGGTCATCGGCTGTGACGTGGGTATCAGTGAAGGATATATATCAGTGAAAGACAGATGTCAGTTATACATGGCTGTCAATGATACTGAAGTGCCAGTGAAAATGAGTATACGTCACATGTTCATCTTCGTGAACCCAGGCGTCGAAACCGATATTCATCAAAATGGGCGGTCCGCGTCAATAATTGCAAGAACAGTTTCAAAAAACGACTATGAAAATGTAAAAATTAAGTCGTATGCATGCAAAAAGAAGCAGTCAACAGTTTCCAATGATCACAAAAAGACGTCATGTGTGTTGTAGGTGGATGAATAAAATCACTTTCTGAATCGTGTACCAGTTTAATATATATAGTGTCGATAACCTATCACGTGCGTTGATAGCCCCATCTCCGTTTCAGCGCAATTGGACATAGTTATAATGCAGGGTCCAGCAGATTCTGGACACTCCGTTCCTATTTACTAACTAGGAGGCGTTTGATGGATTATCCTTGACACACTAGTTTTTGTAGTAACAACTTGATATGTTGACTAAAATCAATAGACAGCACACAGAGTTACACCCTATTAGAACGTGATTGCCACGATGACATGCGTGATGAAATATAAGTACCTGTGTCAGTGACTTCATTTCAGGGCGATGTGAATATCAGTGACAAATAAATGTACTGTACATAAGTGACGTGACACATAGGTGTTTATGTCAGAATGGCACAGATATCTTTATTACTCCCAGGATGTTATTACTCCAAGAATGCTTTGCGGTGAGGCACTTTCTCTTGTTAATCCATCATGGGGAAGGACATGGTGCATCTTACCGTTATTAATATAAAGGTATGAACTGCCTTTATATTCACTTGTTTGACCCCACGCATGATATATCCTTGTCTCTCTCCCAGTGGAAAAGCGTTAAAAGGTCTCAGACTTCCTGATTTTTTCTTATAAAAGGGCTTGGCCATTAGTGGAATGTCTTCACTGCCTCCCCAACTACTACAGCCGTTTGCTCTCTAACCCAACGTTGTCAGTGTTACATTCTTGGCTTTTTTCTACACGCGTATACCCTGCTGATACCGAACATATAACGCGTCAATCGGTGGCTGAAAACTTGTGTGGCGAAGAATTTCCTAACAGGTGACTTTGTATTTTTTATTTCAAAATAATTTGATTTCTTCTATACTTCCAATTGCATGTAGGTAGCAGTCCTTTTTTCTAATTGCTCAGTTAGACTATAGAATTATCAGCGAAAGGCCCAAAGGTCCATCCCAACTGCTGGCAACAACTAAAACTGCAACTACATGACGTCCTCATTGCTGGCGACATGAAAATAGTCAGTTCTATTTCACTCGGCGACATGGATGTCGTCCTGATGTCGTAACATGACGTCGGTATTGGGGACAACATTACAGATTAAAGACGATGTTCTCGACGTTGTAGTTGCGGTAACACTTGTAGTTGTCGCCCGAAGTGGGCATGGGCCTTTAACTCTCACTGCATGTTTTCTTACATAACTCTGCCTAAGCCAAGGTGCTAAGTGACGTGTACGTTGCTACTAATCAAACATTTATGTGAACCGTTGGAATCAAACCCTGAGACAAGCTGGCTAGATGCCCGATTTCTCCGGTTAAATGTGGCCATTTACCAACTGTCACACTCTCGTCGCTGCTTTGACTTCACTCCCTATGCTGTAGTTATTTACGTAACAGATAGAGAAAGCAAACCAGATACCGCGAAAACATGCTGCCCTATGAAAGGCACCTCACATGAGTAAGGGTGTAACCCAACCTACGGTAATATGGACGCCTGTAATTCTGGTTAGGCTTAGGGTTAGGGTTAGGGTTTAGGGTTTAGTGTTTAGGGTTAGGGTTAGGGTTAGGATTCGAAATCGTCCCTGCATTGAATTGGACATTCAGATAACGTTACGTCTTTGCACATGTGCAGAACATCAGAGGTGCAAAAATGAAAGTGGTGAGACTCACCTAGATCATATTGAATATCCTATCACCGAACATACCGAAAGTGAGGTAAAGAGTACCATCCAACAGTTTAAAAACAGAAAGTTCCCTGGAGCTGACAAGTAGCTTGGCGCATTTTTAAGCACTCCCTACGAAAAATCACTCTGCATATGCTAAAGGTGTTAAATAAAATCTTAGATACAGATGGGTTGCCATCACAGTGGTGAAAAGGCGTTCTTGTCCCTGTATTTAAACTTGTTGACCCCGAAAACCAAGTAATTATCTCGGCATAAGCCTTCCAATCGTCTGTAATAAATAAAAGAATCTCACAACGGGCAAAGAAGAAGAGACTGGATTCCGAGTTTGCTGTTTTACAATTTGTTACATTTTTTTCTCTATATGCAGTTATACAAAGTATTTTATGTAAACGTAAAGTTTTATAGCTTTCGTAGATTTCAAGAAAGCTTTTGACTCACTTGACAGACAAAAACTTTCAGCCGTACCAGTTGGAAAATGAATTCCACCCAAACTCTTTAGCTGTGTAATATCACATTGTGAAGGATTGTGTTAGGACAAACAACAGTTTCCATTTTAAATGTAGTATTGCAAATACATGCTGTAAATACAAATACTAATGTGTTGTGAATAAATCAGTATTCATAGAAAAACGCATAACTTATGGCACAGGTTTAAAGTCCTCGCTTTGGTTTGCAATCATGCGAAGTTACTACTCTCTAGTGTTTTGCAGAGTTTTACCATTCTCCAAGTATCAGGATGTGAAAGAGTTTCTTATTCACCATTCCGACTGTGTTTCATTAGCTATATACTCTTATGGCATAATGACTGAATATTTTTATATAATTAGGCTAACCAGTCATTTGTGTCATTGTTTAGTTACATCTTAATCCTTGAATGTTTTCGTCTGTTGTCCCTTACAAGCTCTTGTAGTTTAAATTAATTTCCTGTGTACATGGTTTGTCTTCTACAAATATCCTAAATGTGCTTTAAAATTATCTAACGAGAGCAAAAATAGTAAGTGCCTATTATACCTTGAGAGCACGTTAATCACATTCCAATCAACGAATCATTGCTACTTGAATAAATGTGTCAAGTAAATAAAAAATACGAAGTTTAAACGATCTTTCTTTCAGGTTCCGAAAGAGATATGAACCGCACCAGTACACAAGACATCCAGTCGGACTCTAGCAAGAGCACAATTCAATTGAATTCCACTGTGCTAAGGGAACATGGAATTCCGTACACATCAATATTTGACCTGTTATTAAGCAGCCTGAGTAGTCTCCACGTTGAAGGCGCTTCACTGGTTTTGCTGTCGCTAGCATTCTTAGTCAACGGTTTCGTGTTGACGGCATTGTCCAAGGTTCCTGCTGAGATTTTACAAGCTAAGTTTCTCCTGTCGAGCAACCTTATAGCTGATGTAAGCTTTCCGCTTCTTCAGAAGTTACCCACGTTTATTACTTGGATGTGTGTGGCATTTGGTCTGAAAAACGTCATAGCTGTTACCTGTTTAGATTTAATGGCATTTCTCCTGTCGCCTTTGGCCAATGTTTTTCAAGGTTTTTGTTCTTTTTCCTTGGCTTTCGATCGCGTCTACGCTGTTTGTTTTCCACTAACTTATGAAACGAGAGGGTACAGCAAACTAGCGAAGTATATTATCTTTTTCTCTCAGGCATTATTTACCACTTGTCTGTTTCTTCCCGCCGTAATCCTACCACTCAACGTTAAAAGTACATCCGAAGATATCTGCACAAGGCTTATACCGGGCTTTTTTATCTACACCCGTGACGCTCGGCCTATCATTCTGCTGACCCAAGTCATAAGCACATTTGCCACGTACACATTCACATTCATATATTTGAAACGCAAGAGCGTGATTGACGTAACAGAAAAGCACAGTAAACTCTCTCCAAATTCGGTATCTTTAACCATTTCTTACTTTCTGCTTCATTTAACAACCGTAATCCTAACGGCCCCGGCTCCGCTGTATTCCTTGTACCTGACCGTCACAGAGCAGGTTCCAACTGGCAAAACGCTCATGGTTGGTAACTTGTTAGTCGTTTTACAGATTATGAATTGTTTACTGGATCCAATCCTTCTCGTGACGAGGATTCCGGCTATTCGGAAAGAGTTGTGGATCCTTCTCAAAATGTAGTGAAAATGTATTCATGTGGTTGATCGACAAAACACTAATCCATCTGGTTACAGTGTTGTTGTATGTGTATGGCTCTCCTGTGAGTGCTTGAAACATTAATATTAACCTTTTCAAGACCAGCAAAAGAAACTTTGGAATGTGCCATTAAAACTAAATAAATACTAGCATAATGTTACAGTTTAATCTCGGTATACTTAATTCAATGGTTTTCAGTACTGAATTTGTGCGGCAGGTATTTGTAAATTAATTTTGTAGATCTACTCCATGTGCTGTTGTAAAGTACTTACAGTACTTTTATATGTGGTAAATTACACCAAGGTGTTGTTCATACAATTTTAAAGTGGATCTTTTTGGTCTTTAATTTTTTTAAACTCTGACCTCTATTTAATTTACTTACCAATTTTCTGTGAAATTTTACACTTTAATTATCTATATCAATGTCATTATCACTAATTATGAAATTGTATACATGACTGTGATTCTGTTTCATATCAATAAAGAAGTAAACACACAAACAAGTGGAAGAGTTGTTCAGAAAAGATGGTAAGTCAGAGTTTTAGGCCAAGGGGCCCCTTGCACGAAGGAGTCGTAAGCCTAAGATGATTGTAAATCCCGACCATCGCGATCGTAGCCTCGACTTACAATCAAAAGCCTCTTGCACAAAGGAATTGTAAGTTACGATCGTCATAACTTACAATCAACTTTACCATTGTCGCATACCAAGATCATATTGTTAGGGTTAGACACCCTAAGTCATGACTTCGAATCTAACTTCAGCCAGTATTTTCGCATCGTCTCGATGTTAATGTAGGAAACCGTGTCTGGAAGAAGATGTGAAGGGTATTTACAGACTTCTTTTGCTGTGAAAGTTATAGCTTCCAGCTGTAAAGGGTAATTAACTTCGTAAAAATGATATTTGTGATTGCGAACAAAAGCAGGTTGCGGGCAGACCTTCCCACATACGGCCAGTTGTTATCAACACAGGCCAACTTGACAATAAGGACTGGAACGCAGGAAGCAGGTGAAATCTGATCTACAAGAGCCCTCCACAAGATTTGGACGAAATGTACCCCACATTGCCCTGCAACAAAACCCGGACGAAATAACTTTTTGCGACCGATAATGTAGTAACCATCAAAAATGTATCAACCAATCAATAGTGTATCACTTTTTAACCGATAATGATACAGCGACCGATACTCTTGCAAAGCCGAGAGACATTGTGAGAACCCTTTAAACCGATACTGTACTGGATTTTTTCACCGATAATGTAGTGACATTTTTTATTACTGATGCTGTACTTAAATTTTATCGATAATGTAGTAATTTATACAGCACAAGTTGGAAACGTTTTTCAATGTTATCGTTGGCTCATGCGACAGTACCGGTCGTTGTAACATCTGTCAAATCGTGATACAATATCGGTTGGTTACTACAGTATCACTATTTACTACATAATCCGTCGCAACATCATTGTTATCGCATTATCATTTTAATGTTATTCGCAGTTTTACGGTTGCGGTAGCGCATGTTCAGATGTAGCTGTGTGGCTGGTGATTTCAGTGGGACATCATTAAGGCAATTGTAGACATTTATATACAAGAGCTGCACACGCCTTATGATATTGTATATGTTATACGTTGTTTTGGAATGGGTCTAGTTATCATCGACATGGAATGTCCTTTTAGAATTTACCAGTGATATACGAATGTCGAACTTGACGCGTAGATATGCCTTGTAATGTATCAGAACAACAAATTCGCTAAAATGCTCTATTATACTGAACACAAACGGAAAGCAAAGGTGGGGTTGACTTTGTGTCAAGTTTTCAAGATGAAGTCAAAACATTTTCTCCTCGAATGGCAAATGTTGGGAAAAAATAATTTGAGAGCTGAAAGAGGTCCCGATTTATCTCTTTTTGTCATAGTGGAAGAGAATTTTAAGTTACCGAGGTATATGTCCGATTGACAGTCACAAGGTCTTGAAATAATGCTTGAGGTAAGCGGTTTTCTCTCGGCAAAAATCAACAACCTGATTTCCACAGAAATCCATAAACTCAACAACAGCTATACTTTCATGGAAAATATAATGCTGTGAACTGCGCACACAGGTCTTCTTGGCTAACGAACTAATTTTAAACGTTGGCGTCGAAACCGACATTCGTATACCCAAATGGCCATTCCTAGCCAATAATTGCAAGACCAGTTTCACAAACAACTAAAAAGCTAACAAGGAAACAAAATTAAAAAAAAAAGATTTCCCGCACAGAGAATCAGTGAACGGTTTTCAGTGATGACGTAGTGACAACAGAAAAGATCTGCACGGTTGAGTATAATCAGTATTCAAGTGGTGTAACATACCAGTTTAGATGATGTCTTCAATCAGTTGCGCCTCGATGGCAACTGTTCATATATCTAACGTGGCGCTCATACTCATCACCATAGACCTATGGCCCCGTATGGTTCCTAACCGGAAATAGACACCATTATGAAGCAGAATTTCAAAGATGCTGCATACTCCGTCCGTATTTATCATCAAGATAGGTGTACTCACGTCCGACAATCGTATGCTACTCGTAAGCTATGAATGTCCGTCCACTATAATGACCGTTCCTAGTCAATAATCACAATATAAATTTCCTGGTATAATCAAACAGCCAGTGGTCTCATCACACGGACAGTGATATGATCACAGAGGCAGTGATATAATCAAACAGCCAGTGGTTTTGTGATCTTATCACACCGAGAACGATATGATTACAGGGAGAGTGATATGATTAAAGGGACAGTGGTATAATCAAACACACCAATGCGGTCGCTGTAAGTTCAAGACCAGCTGATGCTGGCTTCCTCTCCGGCCGTACGTGGGAAGGTCTGCCAATATTTATTTTATTTATTTGCCTTATTCATTCCCTGCAATCATATCGCTCTTCGTGTGATAAGATCACAAGACCACTGGCTGTTTGATTATATCACCGTCTCTGTAATCACACCACTGTCCCTGTGATAAGACGGCAGGCTGTTTGATTATACCAATGTCGCTGCAATCATATCGCTGTCGTGTGACAAGACCACTGATTGTTTGATTGTACCACTGTCCCTGTAATCGTATCGCTGGCGAACTGGACATTGGGGAATTTTTAGTTGGCCATAGCATCTGTAACGATACCAAAAATTAATACTTTATTACAAACACATACAAACTCATATATTACGTATATATATATATATATATATATATATATATATATATATATATATATATATATATATGAGAAATTAAAAGAAAATACTACTTTTAGACAGATTTAAGGCAAAGCCGTTGGACAATCCCTGATGTACCGCTTCACTTCTTTTAAGGAAGATAGAAATGTGGTGGGGCCGCAATTAAAAATATAACACGTAAGTGACACACCGTATAAATGTCTGTGTTAATTCTGTGTCCAGTTAAAATGTCAGAGAGAGTTTTTCCCAAAGCATATTTTCTCCAGAATCACAATCCTGTTCTTTGAATGTACAGGGTGCCAAAAAACGGAACGCGCACATTTATATATCCATTTGGTCAGTTTTCCCAAAAAAAAAATTCAAATATTGTTTTCAGCGGTGGTTGAAAAGGTTGAAGAATTAATAATGTAACTATCTTTCCGATACATGTATATGGGTTAGCCACTTGTCATGAAAGTGTTGAAAATGCTATATTAAGGAGGCTAATTGTTGAGTAGTAAGGAGAGCATTTCAGTTTCAGAAATCGAAAGAAAAGGCTGTAGGAGGAGTAGCGTTTTGAGATATACATGTATGTTAACGTATACCGGATAAACAGACATACAGACGGACAACAGATCATCGAAATAGAACACCGACAACATGAATTATGTATCTCGATTTAGTCTACACTTCAGTTTAAGTTTCGTTGAAATCGGAAAGAAACTGTATTAGGAGTAGAGTTTTGAAAGAAAAGTTAACAGACGCCGGACAGAAAGGCAGACGAACGGACGCCGGACAACTTCTTAATAAATAACCTCTTCTGATCTGTAACCAGTACAGCTAAAAACCAGAGTAGGGGCCCTCGATGAAGGCGTGTGAGCTGCAGTACCTTCTAACATGTCTAGGTTACGTTTGTAATGCGAGAATGAAATAGATTTAAACATTTTACTGCGAGTTATTGTCACGTCCAACACATGCTGGCGTCCTCTCCGGCCTCAGTAGGAATGTTTGCCAGCAACGTGCGGATGGTCGTGTGTTTTCCCCGCCTGCCTGGTTTCCTCCCACTATAATTAAGCTGGCGGCCATCGTATAAGTGAAATATTCTTGAATACGAACACCAATCAAATAAATAAGTAAACTAGGTACATCTTGATTAATCTTCATTCCGTTCATGTCGTGTATATTTCCTCTGTGGAAAGGACTGTTAATATTACACAATATTTGGCACATATTCCTTTAAGAACTAGCATTATAGCTTGTTTGAAAAAAGGGCGGTGGCGATGATATTCTGGAACGCCCCTCTATGGTTTACAAGTGCTATGCGAATGTCGGACTTGAAGCGTCGGTGTAGCCATTCAGCCTTGACGCGCTTTCCGGCAACATGCTGCCCTGATAACAGAGATTAATGATATGCCTCAATAGATAGGTGTCATTTTGACACTTGCCTCTGCAGAATTTGCAGCACATGCAAATAAAAAGTGAAACAACCTCCTTTTCAAGTCTTCGGTTGATAGCTTGCTATAAATTCTAAACACTAAGCATGACTTGGCTCTGTTTGTGTTTTTGATTGTACTAGAAAACTGAAATCAGTCTCATCGACCTTTATTTACATTCTCACATTTATTTTTACCGTTTTCATAAATACGATGCAGAGGAATGGTGTTCCATGGCATATAACTTTTACCACTATAGCCTGAAATGTCCGCCTGTCTTAACACACTCGTGTAAATGTCTCCTCTTGCAGTTAAAATGTGTTTCTTACCGTATATATATTTTTTCAATTTCTTAAAGTTCAAAGCCCATTTTCCTTTCGCCAAGTTGAAAGAAAGAGAAAGTAAAGCAGTGTATATTTACTAAACTATAATTAATAACTTATCCCTTCAGCATTATTATTTTCTTTAATGCTAAGCAAATAGCCTAGAATTGGCTTTACAATTAAACAGCAAAGACTGATTTCTGGTAGGTTTGTGGCTAACAGAACCTGCTGTTTTCGACTTTGTTGACCGTCGTGTAAACCATTGTTTTTCTCCTTTACTCAATTAGCTTAGCATGCGTATCCAAAATAACCTTTGATATATCTTTTACAAGGCGAAAGAAGCAATTTGACTTCTGATATTTATACTCTTACGCAGAACCCAGACACTTCCCAACGGGAAAAATGGTGTCGTTGTGGTACATTCATTTTGCGTTAGCGACACAATGAAAAATAAATATCACTGACACATGGATGTGAGTGAAAGGTCATTGGCAATGACATGGGTATCAGTGAAGGATACGTACCAGTGAAAGACAGATGTCAGTTATACATGGCTGTCAATGATACTGAAGTGCCAGTGAAAATGTGTATACATCACATGTACATCATCGTGATCCCGAATGTTACATAATGGCTGTGCAGGGGGTCACTTTCACCTGTTATCCCATCATGGGGTAGGAAGTGATGCAGTTAGATCTCTTATACCGTTAATAATATAAAGGGATCAACTGCCTTTATCTTCAGTTGTTTGATGCCACGCATGAAATATCAATGTCTCTCTCCCCGTGGAGCGTGAAAAGGTCTCAGACTTCCTGATTTTTTCTTATAAAAGGGCTTGGCTATTTGTGGCATGTCTTCGCTTCCTCCCCAACTACTACAGCCGTTTGCTCTTTAGCTCAACATTGTCAGTGTTACATTCTTGGCTTTCTGCTACACGCGTATACCCTGCTGGTCCCGTATATATAACGCGTCAATCGGTGGCTGAAAACTTGTGTGGCAAAGAATTTCCTAACGGGTGAGTTTTATTTCAAAATAATTTCATTTCTTCTTTACTGCGAATTACATTTAGGTAGGAGCCCTTTTTTCTACTTGCTCAGTTAGACCATAGAATTAACAGCGAAAAGGTCTAAAGGCCCATCCCAGCTGCTGGCAACAAGTACAACAGCAACTACATAACGTCCCCACTACCGGCGACAAGAAAACAATTGCCGAGAAAACAGAACCAGTTCTATTTTCCCTCGGCGACATGGATGTCGTCCTGATGTCGCCTCGAGATGACATCGGCAGTGGGGACGACACTACATATTAAAGAACGTGCAATGTTCTCG
Organism: Acanthopleura granulata; assembly: GCA_016165875.1. Classification (NCBI taxonomy): domain Eukaryota; kingdom Metazoa; phylum Mollusca; class Polyplacophora; order Chitonida; family Chitonidae; genus Acanthopleura; species Acanthopleura granulata. Next base: position 14,046,823 of record JABBOT010000009.1, on the reverse strand, counting down.
ACGTTGTAGTTGCGGTAACACTTGTAGTTGTCGCCCGAAGTGGGCATGGGACTCTAACCCTCATTGCATCTTTTTTTACATAGTTTTGCTTAAGCCAAGGTGCTAAGTGACGTGTACGTCGCAACGAATCAAATATTTATGTGAACCGTTGGAATCAAACCCTGAGACAAGCTGGCAAGAGGCCCGATTTCTCCGATTAAATGTGACTATTTACCAACTGTCACACTGTCGTTGCTGCTCTGACTTGGCTCTCTATGCTGTAGTTATTTACGTAACAGATAGAGAAAGCAAACCAGACACCCTCAAAACATGTCGTTCTATGTCAGGGACCTCACATGAGTAAGGGTGTAACCCAACCTACGGTAATATGGACTCCTATAATTCTGGTAAGTGTTCGAAATCGGCCCTGCATTGAAATGGACATTCAGATAACGTCACGTCTTTGCACACGTGCAGTATTTTATATTATTAACGCCCTCTCCAATTGGCCTATTTTTTAAAGCTCGATGGAAAGCACTTTCTTAAGATAAGCTATGAACTATTTTCAACCTTATATATCCCCCTCCAAAAAGAAGTGTCTGTATTTGTGAAAAGTATGCACTTAAAAATGGTGTTGAATTATTGGAAAGTTATCTTATAGAAGATCAGTCGCGCAAAAGTCAAAATGGTGAGAATCCCCTCAGTTATACTGAATACCCTATCACCGAACATGCCAAAAGTGAAGCAAAAAAAGCCATCCGGGGGACTCCGTGGCTCAGTCGGTTATCGCAGCACAATGACCTGAAGCCTCCCACCAATGCGGTCACTGTGAGTTCAAGACCAGCTCACGCTGGCTTCCTATCCCGCGGTACGTGGGAAGGTCTGCCAGCAACCTGCGGATGGTCGTGGTTTCCACCGGGCTCTGCCCGGTTTCCTCCAACCTTAATGCTGGCCGCCGTCGTATAAGTGAAATATTCTTGAGTACGGCGTAAAACACCAATCAAATAAATAAATAAATAAATAAATAAGTAAATAAATAAATAAATAAATAAAAAAGCCATCCAATAGTTGAAAAACAGAAGTCTCATGGAGCTGACAATTTCCTTGGCGAATTTTTTGAGCGCTTCCTAGGAAAAATCACTCTGCATATGCTAAAGCTGTTGAATGAAATCCTAAATGCAGGTGGGTTTCCACCGCAGTGGTCAAAAGGAGTTCTTGTCAGTGTATTAAACCTGGTAACCCCAAAAACCTAGTAATTATCGTGGCATAAGCCTTCTGATCTTTACTTCTTAAATAAATAAGAAAATCTCACAATGGACCAAGAAGGGGCTGGATTCCCAATTTGTTATTGTAGGATTGATCATATTTTTCTTCTCTATATGCGGTTTACGACTCGCTTGAAAGAAAAAACTTTCAGGCGTACTAGTTGGAAAAGGAATTCTACCCAAACTCTTTAGCTCTTTCATATCACATTGCGAAGAATTGTGTTAGGGCAAACAACGGTTTCCATTTTTAATTCAGTATTGTAAATACATGCTGTAAACACAAATACTGTTGGGCTGTGAATAAATCAGTATTCATAGAAAAACGCATAACTTATGGCACAGATTGAAAGTCCTCGCTTTCATTTGCAATCATGTGAAGTTATTACTCTCTAGTATTTTGCAAACTTTTATCATTCTCCAAGTGTCAGGATGTGAAAGAGTTTCTTATTCACCATTCCGACGTATATCGTATATATGATTTCAAACGTTTCATTGGCTATATCTTGTACTCTTATGGCATAATTATTAATAATAATGATTATTTTTATATAATTAGGCTAACCAGTCATTTTTGTCATTATTTAGTTACATCTCAATCCTTGAAAGTTTTCGTTTATTGTCCATTGTAGGCTCTTGTAGTTTAAATTAATTTCCTGTGTACATGGTTTGTCTTCTACAAATATCTAAAATGTGCTTTAAAATTCTCTAACGACAAAAATAATAAGTGCCTATTATACCTTAAGAACACGTTAGTCACATTCTAATCAACGAATCATTGCTACTTGGATAAATTTGTCAAGTAAGCAAAAAATACGAAGTTTAAACGATCTTTCTTTCAGGTTCCGAAAGAGATATGAACCGCACCAGTACACAAGACATCCAGTCGGACTCCAGCAACAGCACAATTCAATTGAATTCCACTGTGCTAAGGGAACATGGAATTCCGTACACATCAATATTTGACCTGTTATTAAGCAGCCTGAGTAGTCTCCCCGTTGAAGGCGCTTCACTGGTTTTGCTGTCGCTAGCATTCTTAGTCAACGGTTTCGTGTTGACGGCATTGTCCAAGGTTCCTGCTGAGATTTTACAAGCTAAGTTTCTCCTGTCGAGCAACCTTATAGCTGATGTAAGCTTTCCGCTTTTGCAGAAGTTACCCACCTTTATTTCTTATATGTGTGTGGCGTTTGGCCTGAAAAACGTCATTGCTTTTACCTGTTTAGATTTAATGGCATTTCTCCTGTCGCCTTTGGCCAATGTCTTTCAAGGATTTTGTTCTTCTTCCTTGGCTTTCGATCGCGTCTACGCTGTTTGTTTTCCACTAACTTATAAAACTAGAGGATACAGCAAACTAGCGAGGTGTATTATCTTATTTGCTCAGGCATTATTTACCACTTGTCTGTTTCTTCCCGCCGTAATCCTACCACTCAACGTCAAGAGTCCATCCGAAGATATCTGCACAAGGCTAACACCGGGCTTTTTTATGTACACCCGTGACGCTCGGCCTATCATTCTGCTGACCCAAGTCATAAGCACATTTGCCACGTACACATTCACATTCATATATTTGAAACGCAAGAGCGTGGTTGACGTAACAGAAAAGCACAGTATAATCTCTCCAAATTCTGTATCTTTAACCATTTCCTACTTTCTGCTTCATTTAACAACCGTAATCCTAACGGCCCCGGCTCCACTATATTCTTTGTACCTGGCCGTCACAGAGCAGGTTCCAACTGGCAAAAAGCTCATGGTTGGTAACTTGTTAGTCGTTTTACAGATTATGAATTGTTTATTGGATCCAATCCTTCTCGTAACGAGGATTCCGGCTATTCGGAAAGAGTTGTGGATCGTTCTCAAAATGTAGTTAAAAAGCATTCATGTGGTTGATCGACAAAACACTAGTCAATCTGGTTGTAGTGTTGTTGTACGTATATGGCTCTCCTGTGAGTGCTTGAAACATTAATATTAACCTTTTCATGACCAGCAAAACAAAGTTTGGAATGTGCCAATAAAACTAAATAAATACTAGCATAATGTTACAGTTTAATCTCGGTATATTTAATTCAATGGTTTTCAGTACTGAATTTCTGCAGCAGGTATTTGTAAATTAATTTTGTAGATCTACTCCATGTGCTGTTGTAAAGTACTTACAGTACTTTTATAGGAGGTAAATTACACCAAGGTGTTGTTCATATACATCGACAATTTTGCAGTGTATCTTTTTGGCCTTTAATTTTTTTTAAACTCTGACCTCTATTGAATTTACTTACCGAGTTTCTGGGTGAATTACTTTTTAATTATCTATATCAATGTCATTATCACTAATTATGAAATTGTATACATGACTGTGATTCTGTTTCATATCAGTAAAAAAGCAAACACACAAACAAGTGGAAGAGTTGTTCAGAAAAGATGGTAAGTCAGAGTTTTAGGCCAAGGGGCCCCTTGCACGAAGGAGTCGTAAGCCTAAGATGATTGTAAATCCCGACGATGGCAATTCGTTGCCTCGACTTACAATCGACAGCCTCTTACACAAAGGAATTGTAAGCTTCGATCGTCATAACTTACAATCAACATTACAATTGTCGCATACCAAGATCATATTGTTAGGGTTAGACACCCTAAGTCATGACTTCGAATCTAACTTCAGTATTTTCGCTCGTCTAGATATCAATGTAGGAAACCATGTCTGGAATAAAATGTGAAGGGTATTTACAGTGTTTTTTGCTGTGAAGGTTATAACTCTTAACTGTAAAGGGTAATTAACTCCGTGAAAATGGTACTTGTGATTGCGAACAAAAAGCCTCCTGCGGCTGCATGTCAGAGTCATCAACCATCCGTCAGTTGTCTCTCGTTGACTGTGAAGGTTGGCGACCAGGATCCGGTTTCATGAAGCATACTTAGTCCTAAGTAGCCTTTTGCTTAGTGCACTTCCTGTCTCTACATCACACGTTGTCATGGCCGTTAAAGTGTATACTTATCTTGCTGCGTTTCATGAAACCGAGGCCATATCATAAACAATACTCAGGAGCACAAGGAAATCAAGTACATGAGGCCGGAGCTGAATTAAGGTTCGCAGCTCAAAAGTTTGAACATTTTATATTTTTCGTTCACAACGCTTTAAGAATAGACTGGGAATCAAAAGAATCTACGGACGGCTTGAAATTTTAAGGACAGTTAAAACCGTGAGTGCTCACAGCCTTAACAGCAAACAGCATGGAGTAATCCTTATCTTCACCCAGTCGTTATTGATTGATTGATTTATTTATTTATTTATTTGATTGGTGCTTTACGCCGCACTCGAGAACATTTCACTTGTACGACTGCGAGCAGCATCATGGTGGGAAATATCGGGCAGAGCGCACGAGCATACGCAGGTTGCGGGCAGATCTTCCCACATACGGCCAGTTGTTGTCAGCACAGGCCAACTTGACAATAAGGACTGGAACGCAGGAAGCAGGCGAAATCTGATCTACAAGAGCCCTCCACAAGATTTGGATGAAATGTACCCCACAGAGCCCTGCCACAAAACCCGGACGAAATAACTTTTTGCGACCGATAATGTAGTAACCAAGAAAAATGTATCAACCAATCAATATTGTATCACTTTTTAACCGATAATGTTACAGCGACCGATACTCTTGTAAAGCCGAGCGACAATGTGAGAACCCTTTAAACCGATACTGTACTGGATTTTTCACCGATAATGTAGTGACATTTTTTATTACTGATGCTGTACTTAAATTTGATCGATAATGTAGTAATTTATACAGCACAAGTTGGAAACGTTTTTCAACGTTATCGTTGGCTCATGCGACAGTACCGGTCGTTGTAACATCTGTCAAATCGTGATGCAATATCGGTTGGTTACTACAGTATCACTATTTACTACATAATCCGTCGCAACATCATTGTTATCGCATTATCATTTTAATGTCAGAGAGAGTTTTTCCCAAAAAATGTTTTCCCGAGGTTCACAATCCTCTTCTTTGAATGTACAGGGTGCCCAAAAGCGGAACGCGCACATTTATGTATCCATTTGGTCAGTTTGCTTTATATCTGGTTTTTAGAGTATATCTGTACACTCTAAAAACGAGTATGTTATATTAACAGAATGATATATATATATAATAATAATAATGCTTTTCTTTTCTCAGGGTAATACAACTCGGTGAATGTATTTCTGATCTTCCCTGAGCCCTCCACAAATATACATTTGTAAACACTGACACCATATTCTAGTTGAACTAAATTGAAAACTGAATGAGATACAAAAGATGTCATAATCTTTAAAGAAATATATGGTAAAATGGGTAATGTAGTAATTTATACAGCACAAGTTCGAAACGTTCTTCAACGTTATCGTTGGCTTATGCGACAGTACCGGTCGTTGTAACATCTGTCAAATCGTGATACAATATCGGTTGGTTACTACAGTATCACTATTTACTACATAATCCGTCGCAACATCATTGTTATCGCATTATCATTTTAATGTTATTCGCAGTTTTACGGTTGCGGTAGCGCATGTTCAGATGTAGTTGTGTGACTGGTGAATTCAGTGAGCATCATTAAGGCAATTGTAGACATTTATATACAAGAGCTGCACACGCCTTATGATATTGTATATGTTATACGTTGTTTTGGAATGGGTCTAGTTATCATCGACATGGAATGTCCCTATAGAATTTACCAGTGATATACGAATGTCGAACTTGACGCGTAGATATGCCTTGTAATGTATCAGAACAACACATACGCTAAAATGCTCTATTATACTGAACACCAACAGAAAGCAAAGGTGGGATTGACTTTGTGTCAAGTTTTCAGCATAAAGTCAAAACATTTTTCCTCTAATGACTTATATGTTGAGGAAAAAGGGCTGAAAGAGGTCCCAATTTACCACTTTTTGTCATAGAGGAAAAGAATTTTAAGTTACTGGGGTATATGTCCGATTGACAGTCACAAGGCCTTGAAATAATGCTTGAGGTAAGCGGTTTTCTCTCGGCAAAAATCAACAACCTGATTTCCACAGAAATCCACAAACTCAACAGCAGTTATACTTTCATGGAAGATATAATGTTGTGACCTTACAGGTCTTCTTGGCTAACGAACTAATTTTAAACGTTGGCGTCGAAACCGACATTCGTTATACCCAAATGGCCATTCTTGGCCAATAATTGCAAGGCCAGTTTCACAAACAACTAAAAAGCTAAAAAGGAAATAAAATTTAACAAAAAACTTTGCCGCAAAGAGAATCAGTGAACGGTTTTCAGTGATGACGGAGTGACCACAGAAAAGATCTGCACGGTTGAGTAAAATCAGTATTCAAGTGGTGTAACAGTACCAATTTATGTGATGTCGTCAATCAGTTGCGCCTCGATGGCAACTGTTCATATATCTAACGTGGCGCTCATACTCAACACCATAGATCTATGGCCCCGTATGGTCCCTAACGGAAATAGACATCATTATGAAGCAGAATTCCAAAGATGCTGCATACTCCGTCCGTATTTATCTTCAAGATCGGAGTACTCACGTCCGACAATCGTATGCTACTCGTAAGCTATGAATGTCCGTCCACTATAATGACCGTTCCTAGTCAATCATCACAATATAAATTTCCTAAACCAAGTCCATCAGAAACCACCAAAGAACTAAAGAAGATAAAGTAAGGAATTCGGGGGAATTCATGCAAAGAGTATCAAAGTTTTTAATTAAAACTGAAAGACGTAAGGAATGTTATAGAAGAATGATTTAAATCGGTTTCCAAATCCTGCAACAGCCAGCTGATAAGTTGTCGTTAATCAAAGTATGCATGTCCGATGCGATTTGATTACAAAAATTCCTTTGTCCAACCTGGCAAACTTTGTTAACACTGTGACAGTATTCTGGACAGTCCTTCCATATTTACTTTCGAGAGAAATGTAATGAACTGTACTAAGAATATATGACCACAATCAATGCTCACTGTCACGCAGGCCTGTTTAGTAGGAGGGGGGTCTGGAAGTTAGCAGCACTTTATTTCGTTATTGGAGTGTAGAATATGGTGCTATCGTTCGACATCCGAATAACGAAAAACGAAAATGTTTTTAACTCCAGTCCACTCATGTCGAGTTCCATGTAAAGATGGCTTGGGTCTGTGTATACACAAGTTTCTGTGAAGGTTGCTAAGGAGGAACAGTAATCTTTTACTCCTTCCTGAACTGTGGTTCTATGGGCTACAGGTCTAGCTTAAATGTCCAGTGAATGTTTGTCGAATGTCGCCATGAAATATGCAAGATACCATCGATCGTATCCTTTTACATTGCTAACAGGGCACAGAACAGTTTCTTTTTACCCGAAGTTTCCCAAGACTAATCCTGCTGGCATATATGCGGCTGCAAAGCTCGGGAAAGCCGGGATCATTGTATGCACAATAGGGATTCGACTCAGCTGCAGCCGTTACCTGTATGACGGTCAGTTTTAGGCTCGACCGACAAGAGACTCAGCTCAACTCAACTGGCCATACGGAGTCGGTCCCATTCTCTCATGGCCATACAGGACTTGAAAAATGATCGGCGTACATGCACAGCCCAACTCCACTTAGACCGCACCGTATGTCAACCGGAGACTAGGACCAACTACGGACGGCCAGATGAGTTGAGTTGAGGCACTCTTAAGCTCTTGTTTATGCCGAGCTTATATGTACATTTCTCACATGAAATCGCCTGTTTCCTGTACTCGTGATGTAGATGATGTTTTCCGCGTCGGAATGGTAGTAGAGTCTGTCAATGCCTTATGGTACAGAAATACGTTACAAGTAATCATTACAGATAATATCACAACTACATCCAGAAGTGTACAATTCTAGATTTGCCACGTTCACATTAGTGGGTAGCCTGATATGAGTAACGCTTATAGCATGTGACATCCGGATGGTCGTAGGTTTCCCTCGGGATGAGCCCGGTTTCCTCACGCCGGATTTCACCAGTAACGGGTAAACTATTTGCCAACTATCACACTGTTGTTGATGCTCTAGTTTTACTCTGTATGCTATAGTAATTTATAGGCTGTTGCTTATTTATCACTCGACCTGCTATTGTATCCGAAAATACCTTTACTTATTTTTTTCAGCCCTTTTCACCTAATGAAATGCAGTCGCATGTTTTGATTGTATCGTGGGTAGTATGAACCATATTGACAATGTGTGTCAACCATAACGGCAGATCGACCTTTCTCTGGTCCTACAGCTGAACATTATAACATGTTAGCTTTTCTATGCAAATGCATACATAATAGTAGTACAGTTCACAACAACTTTATCCAGACCATAACATAAAGGTGTTCAAGAAGTTTTGTGACCCATACTACTCACCATGCAATCAAACCATTTGACTGCGTATAATTTGGTGAAAAAAATCTAAAAATCACTGAAGATATTTTTAGGAATAGTTTGTATCGATCATTTCACTCATCACAACTTCATTTTTTCGAGATCTTTAATAAAAGTTACAACAAGGGGTTATGGGACATGTGGCGTGCCTGCTCCGTCGGAAAATGGCACATATTTCACATTGCAAGCCCAACCAAAGTCCGCATTAACCGGCATAGTATACACAGTTTCTTCACAATGGTCGGACACAAGTGACTTTCCCAAGGCTATATCAAAGCCCCAACTAAATATTTTGCTGAGTAACTACTATATTATCTGTAATATGAAGTCTGCACTTTACCGTATTCACAAAGAAACACCCAATTCACTGAACAGATTTTCTGGCTCCAAACCCAGTGTGTCGCCCAACCAATGACTACTGTGCACACTACCCCACAATCCATAATGGGTTTTGAAACGACGTGTAACGCCTGGTTTGTGCAGTCTTTAAACGCTGGGTTTGATCCTAAATAAAGCCAAAGATTCAGAAATATGACATTATACCATTGCTGATGACTAACAGAAATGTTGAGAATGTTGTACTAGGTCACATATTGACAGCATTGGGCATAAGATTTTCAGGCGCGATATTATCTTGGCATTTAATACTGTCTGTGACCCCTTAAATTGCAACACAGTCTTCAATTTAAAAACAGTTAAACCTCATTTAAACTTGTTCATTCATTCGACTTAAAATAAGTTCTTTTCTTCCGAAAGTGGGGCCCGAATCTGACAGCGACGGAAAAAAATGTTGAAATGCGACAACGCAAGACTTGCTTACGATTTGGCATCGCACGCAGCAAGTTTTCAATGTGACCATAAACTTCATAGTACGATTGGTTTTCCTGTGATCACTCAAGGCCTCGCTTCCGCTATTCCAACAATATTTCTATCGTAGCTATACGTGACATCTCCAATGGCCCTGTTGTAAATGGGCCTTAAACGAAGATCATAACAATATTTGCCGCATGGTCATACATCAACCAAAGAACTATCAAAAGAAATCGTGCGGTCCGGTTGGAGCTGAACTGAAGGGCATTCGTGCACCAGCCGTCAATCAAAATGAACGTTCCTCAATATGATTATTTTAAGTAGCCTAGGTTAAACCGTAAGCTTATTATGTTGGTGTTTCGAAAAACGGGCCACCATTTCATGAATAATAAAGCTCTCAAGACCATTGTGAGTTGGGAACCATATTCACGGTATCAGTTTTGGAATGTTGCACGGTTTACAGAACGACTAGATTTTAATCTGATTAAAAACATCTACACAAGAGTCGACTTTATCAACCTATTGCCATTCCAAATGGAACGAATGTGTTCCCCTATTAGCCGCCCTTTATGAGGGGGCCTCTGTGGCCTACTGCAGCAATGACCCAGGTGCTTCTCATCAATGCGACCGTTTTCAATTCAATCCCAACTCACGCTGGCTTCCTTTATGATTGTACGTGGGAAGGTCCGCGAACAACCTGCGGATGGTCCTGGATTTCCACCGATCACCCATAATGCTGGCCGTCGCCGTATAAGTGAAACATTATACGGGGTAAAACTCCAATGAATTAAATAATACATTTATTAGCATATGAATACGATTGCATTGAAATCTTAAAACAAGTAAAAAAAAAACAACAAATTTCTTGAAACCTTTTCTACCTTCACCAAACGTTATATAAATCCCTATACATACGAAGCAGTGAACGAAACACATTTAAGGAATTGTGATTGTAATTTTATTTATGAAAAAAGTCTTCGGGAAATTCGACCATCACAGAACCCTTTATACATACACATTGACTAGCCTGCAAGCAAGAGGTGTTTTGAATTCACCGTCAACCCATCTCCAGACTCCATCATCATGTCGGCCTGTCAGATCAATCCAAGTACAAACGAAGCGGTTCCTTGACAGCGCTGATGTGACCATAGAATACGCTTCGGCCGTGGACTTCAGAGGCTGTCAGCCATATTTGTCACGGAAATCCCTGTTCTCTTCTGAAGAGACCTCCACTTCCGATCCGAACACATTTCTGATCCACCTGGGACGCTCGTTTGGGTTGAAAAGTCCGGACGATGCACCTTGCCCCGATACCTGTTGAACAGAATTTCCTGAATCCATGTAGACATGTGATGCAATCGGATAAAACTGGATATCAACAACTGTCATACTTGAGATCAGAGTAACTTGACCTACTGTCACATGATGACAGAGACTTTCAACAACTGACCAAGCCATCCTTTTACACCGGAAGCATCGTTGAGTTTAAAACAATGTCTTGAAATAATTTTTCTACAATTGAAAAAATTCATCTGCGCTATACTGACACTCTGTGGCTTAGGGCCTTTAAATAAGAAAAAAAATCCAAAATTTACGTCAAAGTATATTTATTCAGAAATAGGATATTCGCTTGTGTGATTGAGTGGCGAGTTGACTTACGAAGTGCCATGAGCAAACAGGACTGTATACATGGTAAAATCTACAACGGAGCTTAAAGGCACAGCGTATACGAACGCACAATTTGTGGTCACCTGGTGATGAGTTCGATCACAAGAACAATACATTCCTACAGGCACAAATGGCATGGGATATGAAGCACATATATTTGTGTCCGATTTGGCAATATGTAAAATGAACTCAAAGCCAAATTGGCCACATATAGTCAGAGAAATACATAAATGACTTTTTCCGTGATGTTACCAATAGACGTGCAATCAAATAAACGACAGCGAAAATATAGCCTCTTTGACAATGCTATGTACCAATAAATGTCACATATCTAGAAGTGTGCCGAAGTCGCGAAAATTGAAGAGGAAAGGCCTACAGTTTGCCATTAAATTTTATATATATATCGTCCATTTTATTACCGGTAGTACTAATTAACAAAACACGCAAATGATGTACTTCGCATAAAAGCTGGGATGAAAACCTGCTAGATTGTCTGTCGTAGTGGTGAGAAGATTACAATATCAGCATATGAGTTTAAGAAAATGTGACGGAAATACAAAAAAAAAACACTGATCTGCAGTAAGTGAAAGTTATAGACTATATAATGCCTTATACAATATGTGAACCGATTGTAATTTTTGTTAGACACGCAGATGTACATGTTGGCTGTCATGTGATCTGGAAATTGTGATAAACGGTTTAAGAAATACCTGCATTCAGATTTAAATTACCATCAAGGCTGAATGGATTGTCTCGTGCAGAATAATGGCATTCCGGGATTTTAGCGGACAATATTTCCCGGATGGCAGATAGGATAGAATTACAGATGAAAACCGTCGGGAAAGACATATCCTTCAGGTCGGAGATAATAGTTTTCATGTTGCTTTTCGGCGTGGAAGGGTGTCAGTTTTTCATGAGTGCAAAGAAAATGGCATTTTTATGAACGCTTTCAACACCTTTAACCTGGATGCCGAATGAGTGATATGACAACAGATCGCCGCCTAAAACCACTACCCCAGCTATTACAAATATAGTAATAAGTGGATATATGCTATTTTATGTTCCATGTGTGAGTGCATTTTAAAGCTCATTCGGAATTGGGGATGAATTTTTTTAACGGATAACAATTAAGGATTGTCTTAGACGGCAACCTTAATCGTGGTTGTCTCCCTTTATTGATAATCTGCCCTTAGCAAAAATCGCTTACCGACATCGCAGGTTTGAAATCACCTAATAGCTGAGAAAAATAAGGAAATATGTATACTTTTCCGAATTCTTTCCTACTTAATTTCTGTTTTCATTGTTTTTTATAGTTGCACGTACCATTTTTACACAGTTTATTTGTATAGAAATGGCGCTGATCTTTTGATTTTTCAACCAAAAATGTTTACCACGTGGTAAGAGAGATTTACTGTACTACAACAACATACACCGGTAACAACCAATCTTTTGCAATATTCATTATTTTATTTCTACCGTTGAAATATTTTGCAATGCCTAAAGCCAAGGCGAAGACACGGGGTGTTATGACAACAGCTAAGAGGCAGTAAACCTCACGCTATGCCAGCGACCACGATAGTGCCAGTTCCAGTGAAATCGGCTCCTCTGACCATGAGTCGGTGACCAAGACTGTCCATTCCCACTGATGAATTTATAAAAGGCTGTGCTATCCCAGTGGTTTCCTGCCAGTCATCAGGTTTAGACTTGCACGTCACTCAACATATACATATAAACATATACTCAAAGAATTATTGAGGGCCAGTTTGTTGATTTTACATCATTGTTACCTTTAACGCCGGCTCCTCAACACAAAGGAGAAGGAAATCCCAGAGAGATTTATTGTCATGACAAATGGCTAGATGCCTTTCTCATATACATGGATATCTACATAGAGACACATCCAGGCGAAACCCTCGGTTTCCTGAAATACATTCAAACAATCCGTCTCGGTGTTAAAAGAGGTGCGACTGACCGGAGCGAGCAGCTAATACTTCTAGCCCTTGGGCAGAAATTGATTCCGAATTATGGTTGTCGAACATGGGTTGTTCGAATATATGTAAGCAGTCTTCCAATCCATCGTCATTAGGCACCGGTAGGTGCTATGAGTACAATTAGGTACCTGTGACCATCCATGTACACGCATAAGTGTCTACGTTTTGCATGTGAACACCCAGTGACAGTGTGTGTAACATGAACAAACCCACCCCACAGCCGTCAACGGCTTCACGACTTCTTCGCCCACAGCACAGTAACTCTGTACCATCGGTATGCTGTGGTGGAGGACTCCTATAACCCAATCAATTCAGCAGTAGGTATCGAATGCTTCGAATGCTTATTGTTTAACGCCCTACTCAAGAATATTTCACTTATACGAAGGCGGTGTCTCCTTGGTGCAGGACGGATTTCCACCGTATCTTTTATCTGGTGCTGCCTCACCGAGACGACTTGCCGAAGACACCGAACAAGTCCCCTCACCCAGTCACATTATACTGACACCGGGCCGACCAGTCCACCCTCTATCCTCTTATTGCTGAGCGCCTAGCGAGGAAGCAGAATGTACCATTTTTTAAAGTCTTTGGTATGACCCGACCCAGGTTTGAACCCAGATCTCCCCGTCCGAAAGCGGACGCCAAACCAACTGCGCTATCCGGGCGGGTCAGTAGGTATCGATATACAAACACAAAATATATGGGCATTCGGCTGAACACCTATCAAACCTAACGTCCCCGATAAATATCTAAGAATATATCCAGATAAAAAGGACCCCAGTTTCCTGTCAGCTGAGTTTCACCACGATTTTAAACATCATTATGACGATCCTAGCGTGCACATGGAAAGTAGGAATCTTTTCTCCGCAAGTCAAAATGAACTGGAAGTCCAGAATAAAAGTCGACAGGGAATTCAGATTAGGAGGAATATGTGGCCCATTTACTACATCACCGTTGCCTAATTTACACGTGTCGCGTATAGGAGTAGTACCAAAATCAGATGGGGGCTGGAGATTAACTAGCCACCTTTCATACCCAATAGACAATAGTATAAACTCATTCAAAAATCCAGACACGTCATTCGACCTAGTGATAGAAATGATAGCGGCACTGAGGCAAGGGACAGAAATTGGGAAGCTGACTTACTTTCTGCACTGCGTTTGCTAGCAATACCGGTTACTTTAAATTATTATAAATAAAATTTAAAGGCAAATATTTCATTGACAAGTGTCACTTTTCTCCATTAGCTTACAGGTCAAACAATGGACCACTGTCCAGACGATTTCATATTTTCTTGCAGAAAAAGAACGAACAAAAGAAAGTATAACAGCTGACAAGTTACATGAAATTTTATCGACATTTTGCATAGTTTTCTGGCAAGAAAGAAGATCACTTTACGGCACTTACAGTCATTGATAGTGTAGTTAAGTTATTTCTGTAGAACTATTCGACCAGCTAGGGCATTTATTAGAAGGCTGGACGACCCCACTTGCCGGACAAGTAAGGCCACGAACCACGAAATGCTGCACCACTTGCAGATGTGACTGAGATATGTAGCTGAATATAATGGCTCAGTTTTCATTCCTGATTATGTGTGGACACCTAACTCTGACCTGCTATTGTTTACTGCTATTGCTGGAAGTTGTCAACTCGGTTGTGATGAATATTTAAATGGAGAAGTGGGCTTTGTTCTCGTGGCCAGGAGAGTGGTCACAGACGATGTTCATGGTTGACATAATTTTTTTTCGAACTTGTACCTGCCGTTCTAGCTCTTTTCCTGTGGGGAAGACCGTGGGGAAAAGGGTGGGTAGTTTTAAACATAGATAACCAAGCACTAGTTGTCATCATAAATAAACAAACGTCAAAATGAGGAAGAATCATTATTTGATTAGAGCATTTGTCCTGCACTCTATGAAGTTCAATATTACCTTTAAGGCATAAGGCATATTTGTATGAAAATAAATGCAATTGCCGATGCTGTCTCCCACAAACAGCGGAAGAGATTCCGGGCCGTAGTCCCGTCCGCCAAGGCACTACAAGAGATCATACCAGCAGAGTTTCTTTGCCTCGTCTCGGACCGCAGGTTAACAGGTTGTCTGAAAATACACATGCAGTGCACAAAATGGGATTAACATCCTACCTTTGCAGGCAGTCAAAGGTATCAACCCCCTAGCCACCATGTAAAGATCTGCTGGTATATTACATTGCTCATTTTAATATCTAACAAGCAAATGGCATATTCTACCCCCGGGCCATACTTATCATGCATAGCCTATAAATGTAAGCTGGAAGGCCATGTGGATCACACCTCTGGTTTTCTGATAACAAAACTTATGCAATGAAGCGCCTCAACCATTCGAAAGACAGTAGACAGCCAATCACTAAACAGCTATTAGAAAACATAATAGCCATACTGCGGTCTGTATCCTCCAATAGGTTTGAAGCTTGTCTGTTCCAAGCTACATTTTCTTTTGTATATTTTGGCTTTTTACGAGTAGGGAGATTGTGGGTCCCAAAGTTACCCTCTGCAGTCGTTTATTACCTCACTAGACAGTAGTAGAGGGACAATGACATTAAAAGCGCGCTACCCCAAAACTGATCAAATGGGTAAAGGTGTATGCATTCAGATTACTCGTGAAGGTGGCGGTGTATCTCCATTGTCAAACACGAGACGATATCTGGATATAAGACCATCCACAGACAGACCCCTTGTTTATTCGTTTCAGTGGAACACCATTAACCAGGTATCAATCTCAGTAAAGTATATTTCTGAAAGCACTTCTAGCATTTCAGATTATGTCCATGTTTGGCTGATTGGCTCGTCCTTCGTAAAGTGGGCATTTACTGCATCACTCGAACATCAAACAGGGCCCGACTTAAGTTTGACTAACATTGGTGTGAAGCTTTGGTGGCAGGGTTACAGTAGAATAGGCCTACTCAATGTACAGTCGAAACTCAAACACATCAAGGATTTGGGATCTGATCTGGCTATGGTATTGATGCACTGTGGAGGAATGACGGGTAGAATATCAGTAAGGAAGCTTAGACTCAATTTTATTAAGTATTTATTCAACGAGTCCCCAACTGTTCACGTGATGTGGTCTAACATTCTACCTATGCTGAAGATGCCTTATCAGGTAACACAGTTTTCCTGTCTACATTAAAGTAAGCCCTCTCACATTTCACCTTGACTGGTGGCCAAACATTTCCACCAAGAGAGGCCTTCCCATAAAGCACAGTTTGTCAGGGCTGATTGCATCTCGCTCCTCCCCATGCAGTGAGTTTGGCGGTGTACTGGTTGATTCCTTGACTGAAGAAAGGGTGGCGGGGGCGGGTGTTAATCCTGTTGTTGACTCAGTAGGCTATATCGTCACTCAGGTGATCAGTGATTTATCTGATTTGTTTTGGTGATCAAACTCTGATCTGAAACTTTTAAGTTGATTATTTATCACCTTGTTTCTAACTGGCGCTGGTTCGATTGAGGCCTTAATTCAAGAGGTTTGTCAGCTATACACTATACAACCAGGATTCTGAGGCCTGGTCCCTTTGCATTATTTTCATGTTATTGTGTATGCGTGTGTGGTGATGGCAACACAGCGCTCTGAGTAATTCTACACCTAGTGATTTCTAATAAATAACATTTAGCATCACTGTACTTGTGGTAACTAATTCTGCAAAAGCCATGGTGCAATGGTGGGGGGGGGGGTGTAAGTTGTTACCTCTTAAACACTACATGTAAACTGACAACGGTAATGTACGACCCTTTGCCAACTATTACTCCGTCGTCGCTGCTCTGGTATTACTCTCAGTGTTGTAGTCTTATATATTGTATTCCTACATAAACCGGGATTCTGCTGGTGACTTAAGCTTCTCCGGGCCTGGTCGCTTTACATTGTGTTTACATCACTGCGTATACATGTATTAACTGTGATGACAACACAGCACTCTAAGTAATTCTAGACCACTGACGTCTAATAAAAACATTTAGCATCACTGTATCCTTTGTACCTACTTTTCTGAAGCACTGGTGCTAGGAGGGTGTACGTTGTTACCTCTTAAATACTTACATGAAGATTTAGAAAAACAACCCTAACTGAGGTAAGACCCTAGCTGAGGTAAGATCCTAACTGAGGTAAAACCCTAGCTGAGGTAAGACCCTAACTGAGGTAAGAGCCTAACTGAGGTGACAAGAGTCCGGATTTCACCGGTAATGTGTGACCATTTGCCAACTATCACCCTGTCGTCGCTGCCCTTTACCCACTGTGCTGTAGTCTTTTATATTGCAAATTGTGGCGATGAAACATACTACCGTAACAGAATAGAGAGTATAACCAAAATAGCCATGATAGCGCGACAGCTGGCAAATGGTTACAAGTACCCGGTGAAATCCCGTGAAGTCTTAATTATAAATGGCCATGCAAGTGTCTCGAAAATAACAACTTACACCCTACTAATATAATGGCTTATGTAGAACTATAAGAAAATGCAGTGATGTTAAATGCAATACTAAGATGCCAATGTTCTAGAATTATCTAAAACGTGTGTTACACATTTAAATCACAAATACATGAAAACTGGTAATTATCAGGAAAAAACCTAGAAATTACAATACTTTTTCTAGATTGTTTTTACCTCCGCAGTAATCAGCTTCCTCACAATAATAAAAAGTACGCAAAATGAAAAACAAACACGTAAAGTATAGGAAAGTAATTCATTAAAAATTTGAGACATCATATTTAGTTGGTTTTTTAAACAGATTATGCATTTAAAGTATCAGATGATGCATTTGAAATAATAGGCTAAAACTTTATCTCATTATGGTAAAGCCATACCATCATTCCGTAGTCGATGACAACTTCAAGACAGATGCTGTCAACTGGAAGACTCCATTGCCCTATATACAAAGACAGATAGAAAAACGTCGATGCGGAATTTAAGTTGTCCACTGTCATGAGCCATGTTCTGGTGAAAAGAATAACTGTACTCAGGAGAGTATATTAATATTTTAACTCCTGCTTCTCAAGGCTGTGCAAACGAAGACATACATTTTATTTAACATGCAGTATGAAAACGTGGGACTGGTAGTAGAGCCGTTAATTTTGATAAATCCCCTAGCCGTTTAAGTGATGCTTTGTCTCACGTCAAGATCAGGGAGGTCATGAGTATGTCACTAATTTAGTGATCCGGGCGATCATGAATACATCACCAATTTTGTTAATAACAGCACTTCATTTTCCTGTCCTTTAATCTAATCATTATTATAAAAGAATTCACCTGAGAGGTTAAAATAAAACCCAACAGTTTGTTGCTTTTAATTTATTCTTGTGATTATTCGGTGTGTTACGCATCACTCAAGAATATTTCACTTATACAACGGAGACCAGTATTGTGTGGTTGAAGAGGAAACCCACGATCATCGGCAGGTTTTTGGTGGACCGAGCCATGTGCGGCTGGAAAGGAAACCAGCATGAACTGGGCTTGAGCTCACAGGGACCGCATATTTGAGAGCCACATAAATCATTACGCAGTGGTAGCGCGATAACCCCTTGGCAACGCCCCCACTCTCGTCTCTTTCCCTTAACTTCTCGCCTATATTATAGCTACCCAAATTGTCATGAGTCAGTAACACCTCATTCTCTACACATTTATATGTTTAACATCCATATTATTGTAGAGAATATGCAGATAAAGTACTTTTTCTGATGCATACTGTTGAACTTCATAAGTTTGATTTCGACACCAAGAACTTGGTGACCCCGGGTGAAACATCAAATAAATAAATTACGAGTGTGCACTAAGGACGGCTCACCAGGGTAAGTTCGGACCCGTATATCCAGTCAGGTCGAAATTGAAGTTTTTATACAGAATAAAAGCAGACCGTTTCAACCATTTGCATACTTGACAACAATATTTGCTTCGAAGCTTCTGGATTGTTTGAACAATCAATATACAAACATAGGAGTTCTGGCTCAGGAACTCACGTTTCTTTGTCAGCATGTTTTCACTCTTTTGTCACCCATGGTTTGCCGCCATCAATTATCCATAGAGTTCTGATATTAGTATCGATTGGTCACAAATGTTCACATCCTAGGATTTGAAGTCCTCGCACAACTGTCAGCAGGATAGGGAATGAAGCCTCGTTATTGGGATGTCTGCATTTTGTGGTCATTTTTCCCTTTGATTTATTCTAACGATGGTAAGTAGATATAGGCATATATGTAACGGGCACTGGCGGACCAACTTGGCTCAATCATTCTTCCACCAATGAAAAAGGCCAGCAATCTTGCCAGGTTGACCTAGATCTTTAGTGGATCCCTAATGTCTCAATACTGCAAGATAATGGTGTGCTAAGAAAGAGGACGAGGATGACGTGATAGAGCACAGATTATAAGCCAGATACTATTTTATTAAACTTCACTGAAAACATGGTTAATTGAGTCGTAACAACTGACTAAACGAAAACCATATGATATCCCATTTAACGAAAGTAAGAGAGAAAATTAAAGAAAATTTTTTAAGTAAAGTTAAATGAGCTAGTCACCATCAGGACCATGCCCTACTTCACAATCCCCAAAGGCCAGAGCCTTGGGCATTCCCACTGCTGCTGCCTCCCAGAGATAACTGCTCGTATTTCAAATCATTTACCGTAAATCTAGAACCAGGTGTTACCTTCTGTTCCAGTCCCGCTCGTTACAAACCAACCATACTTCTGACATCTTACGAAGTTATACCTGAGATACATTTATCTGATATATTTACTGATATATTTACTATGGTGATCGTGTACAGACTGGGACTTTGTCTTGCGCTTTAACCATTGTCCAACAAACACATCGCTCTCTGTTCTTCAATAGTCCCGCGCTACTTACTACTTACATTATTCACCTCTCCTTACATGTTGGGCAGCTGTGCTGTGCTGTGCTATGCTGTTAAAGTTGCTGAAGGCACAAGCTTGACGAGAGGCTCAGAGCTAAAGGTTGTCCCACACAACCTATATACCATAAGTCACTTGCATGTAGGGTGGTTAAGCTAATCTAAGTGTCAATGACTGACAATTTTATCATAAGTTGTTTCGTAAAACCCCCAAAAATAAATGTGGATAAGACAGGTGGTGAATCAAATAATATTTCCCATCTGTTTTCTTCGATACAAGTTCGATACTACCCATACATGAAATATGTAGTACATATTTAGATCGTTGGGTATTTTCATCAACTGTATACTTTTTCAAATTTAGTTGTTTGATACTATTACAGAACTTTGTATGTAAGACAAAAATACATTTTCGTGGAAATAACTCGGCAGGCTCAAACCCAAGATCCTTAAGGCCAAACCATGATTCGCTAACAATTAGATTAAACTCAACAGAATATTTCTTCGACATGTATTCGGTACACAAGGTAAAAGACAGGTCATGTAAATCAAAATTTATTGTTTTAACCATGAAAGAAGTAGACCCACCAAGAAATGTTTTGCACAAAGATCACACTCATTGAAATATAAGTCCTATGTAAGTTTTGTTTTGGGACCCCACTTCCTTCATCGGAGCTTGAATAGGTCCGAAACCGTAAGAATTTCACCAAATTGAACAATTGGGTATTTTTAGCTACGTAAAACATTTTCGCTGATTCAAGAATTTATACTTTTCTGCCAAATTACATGCACATTATATATTGTGTACGTCAAAATTAAAGGGAAAATTAATGATGGATTTTTCTCTTCCTGATCAAATATCGTACCCGCAAGGGGCAGATTTCTCGCTTTATCATGCCTCCTCCCTTTCCACCTGTCTGATTGTGACCGTAGCGACCAGATTTTACACCTGCTCTAGACAACATTCAAAACAACCAAAGATCTGCGTCAAGCACGGCCCAAGATATTTTAGGGTTTTCGTCCTCCGTTACACCATGTTATGTATTAATACACGGGTAATGTAACAACTATCGTGTAATGTAATCAAAATTTTCGTGTCATGTAACATCACTGCGTAACGTAATAAAATTGGCTGTCTGATGTAATAATCCAGTCTCCGAGTTGTGTAATAAAAATATTCGTGTTATGTAATTAATAATTTTAAAACGAGTTGTGTAATAAAAAATACATTTTATGTAATAACAGTGAAATGTATAGCTGAACAAGCTCTCGCCAAAGTTCTTTGTAGCTTGCAGAGATTTCATGGGTATGAATTCAGCTCTTCGTTGGTTTCACAGCGCGCAACACGGAAAACATCGGATTTTATAACCTTCATGATACCCGTTTTATTTATGCCAATCTTCAAATCTCTTCAATCTTCGTGGTCTAGAGGTAGAAGCCTCCGTCTCGAGGGCGGAAGTTTTGGGTTCAATCCCAGTCGGGTCATACCAAAGGCATTCAAAATGGTACTTATTGCTACCTTGCTTGGCGTTCAGCATTGGGAGTTTAGGGCAAGGAAACTGGACCGATCGGCCTAGTGTCCGCATAATGTGACTGGGTGAGGTGCCATATCTGGTGTCTTTGGCGGCATGGACTCACCCTGCCACAAGAAGACACATTATCTATACACACAGCAGAAGGACTCCTCTACGTCACAGGACTGAAACATTGTTAAGTACGACGTTAAACCCCAAGCACTCACTCACTCAAATCTCTTCACCCGTTAGGGCACAGGTTCGTGCCCAGCAGGTTTAGAGTTTGTGTTTAAGTGGGAATGCCCGCAGGTGATTCATTCAATTAATGAATTGACTAATCAATAAATCTTGCCAATCATTTAACAATCCTACGTGCTTATAGATATGTTGTCGACCGTTAATCCTCGCACTAACGGCGCACCCAGCGGACGTGTCATGCAAATGCCTTTAAAGCGAATATACAGTGAGACCCTACTGCACAAAACAATGATAGTAACTTCTATTTATTTATTTATTCGATTGGTGTTTTCCGCCGTTTTGAAAATATTTTACTTACACGACGGCAGCCAGCATTATGGTGGGAGGAAATCAGGCATAGGCCGTTGGAAACCCCGGACCATCCGCAGGTTGCTGGCAGACCTTTTCACGTACGGCGGGAGAGAAAGGCAATATGAGCTGGGCTTGAACTCATAACCACCGCACTGGCGAGAGGCTCCCGGGTCACTAAGCTAGGCCTAATGGTAATGGTGTAAACCTCACTGAATTGTATTTTGTGGCGTCAGATAACACATATGTGGTCCTTTTAACCAACCACAGATATTCTTTGTTTATCTCCCACAAAAAGTTGTATAACACTTTGATAGGGTCATTCAATTGACCCGGTATCCCGGCAATAGTTTGCGTTATAGTAACATATAACACGTAATGCAGATCCAGTATTCTGTGCCTGTTCAAGTGCTTGAGAAGTTTTCTGTGTCACGTTTTAGTAGCTTGTTCAAATCAAAAAGCGACAGTGTCCGATGGAAAGGTTCGGTAAATTTCTTTCGGACATTGCAAGCTACAAAGGACTTTGGGCAGAGCTTGTTGACTTGTTCAGTCATACAGGTCGCTGTTATTACATAACATTTATTTTCTTTATTACACAACTCGTTTTGAAATTAATAATTAGATAACACGGATTTTTTATTACATAATTCGGAGGATAGATTATTACATTACGCGGTAAAATTTATTACTTTACGCGGTGATCTTACATGACACAGAATTTTTTATTACATTACAGGGTAGCTGTTACATTACTCGTGTATTATTACGTAACACTGTGTAACACACCCCGATCCTAAACAGTTCTTGGTCACCTCATCTCGAAGGTAACGAGCTGATGACACTCATGTATATCAGAACTTGCCTAACCTTGTGGATATCACTCTAAATATATGCTGAAAAAAAATAGGAGCGAGACATGGACATCTAAATAATGGCAGCTGCTTAGCAAAGGGTTGGCTTTTGTACATTTAAGGAATAGTGGCTAGTGTCTTGTTATCCAGGCTATTTTGTACATTCAGAAATAGTAACTGCTGTTTTGTCAGCCGGGCGCTTTTTTATTTTCCAGGAATAGTAACCGGTGTCTTGACAGCCAAGTGATTTTGTATATTTCGGGATTAGTAACTGCTATGGTTGTGAGATGGCCGATTTCAGAAATAGCTGTCCTCTGGTGCGGAAAGATTTTCACGATTCAGGCATTTTAATTGCTAACTCGTCAAGCCCATCAGTATATACATTTCAGGCATGTTAACATGGTTAATTGCTGTCTTGTGAGATCTATTGGCTGCTATATTGCAAACACATTCGTTGTTAGAATTTTTAAATTAGTATATTTATTGGACCGTTATGTTTTAAGTGTACATTTTAGGCATGTTAATTGTTGTCTCTTCTTGTTTTTTTCTGATCTTCATTTTGGATACTAGAGCCCCTCGGCGGCAAAATTTCACCATTTGTACAATTGTGCCTGGTGCAGCCCAAACTATTTTTTTCAATATTCATCTTAGATTGTTCTGAGTGATCATTTAGAGTTAAAAATTTCAAAAATTTATAAAGTTTTGGAAACTTTGATATTCTTTTACTAATAACATTAAAACTAGGAGTTACCAAAAATTTGTGGGACAGTTTTTAGCCTAAGTATTTAGCTGCATGCGTGAAAAGTTTAGTAACATTATATTGATAAATAAGCTAGAAATAAAAGTATTTCACAACCGCCTCAAAAGTAGAAATAGAGAAAAAGACCAAAATGTCTGATGTGTGGCAAATTTTCTCACTAATTCGTCTGCAAATTAATTTAATCAAGAATTTTCCCACTCCAGATAACATGTAGACATATCAACCTACTTATGTTAAATATTAGAACCTGCCATGCTCCATGAAAGCGTAAACTGGTGTTTCGTCTTGATATTTCTGAGCAAAACGTACTAGAATGTGTTTATAAACCCCTCCCCCAAAGGCATCCCGGTGGGATGATTAAGGCTACTTGAGTAGTCTGCACAAGCAACCATGCACAGTTTATAGCAAGAGGCAATATACATTTACCAGAGGCATGTCTATTAACAGTAGTTAACACCTCTGGTTTTCGTCTTTAAGTGAGGTGAGAGATAGGAGAGTGGAGAAAAAGAAAGTGAAATAAAAAAGATTTGACCAAATTTCACCCCTGAGGGGTTCTAGTATCCTTAATTGCTCTCTTGTGAAATCTGTCCAGTTATACACTTAAGGCATATGCTGGTACGTTTCAAGCACGCTATTTGCTATCTGGTTAGATCATTGTGCTTGTACATTTCAGGCATGTCAGTTGCTATCTTGCAGGGTCTTTCTATTTATACATCTCAGGCATGTTAGCCGCTGTCGGGTCACGTCGTTAAGTTGATTCAAGTGAAGGATGTTATGTGCTATCTATGCATGGTGCCTTAGCAACATGCTCCCATCTTAAACGGTCACAAAATTATTTATGAATTTTAAATCCGTGTCCACGTTTGCAACACGTACTCCTTTGTAGAAAACAATGTGGACAAGAAAGCGATGCATAACCGGTGTAACGGCTTTGGAGGACATTTCTATGAAGGCCTATGCCACAAAATAATGTTGGAGCCGCGCACGTGGTCAGACGCCGCGCGTGACTGCCGAGAAAGGGGAGGTCAGCTGTCCAAAACAAACACAGAGGAGTCGGGATACTACGTTATCGGCCTACAGATTGGAGCATTGAGTTTGGTGGAAGACTTTCAGATTGCTCTGTTTGGTGTCAATGTGCCAAGCACGTTATGGGTTGGCGCTCGAGAAAAAGATGGCAAATATTATTGGACCGACGGTAGTATCTCTTTCTTACACTATATGTTAGCTAAGAGTGGGGCATACATGTGTCAGTATTAATAATTCTCGAAAATACCGTGGTGTAAATGACACTGAAGAAGAAATATGATTTATTCTGTTCCCGGCTGGCCATGGTAATCGTCAGAACACAGCAGAAAGCAGAAAGCGTTTTGCGTACCACGCGCGTAAAACAGGCTGGTTTGGACTTTCCGTACATTTGATCGAATAAATCACTGAAATAACTGAAAGTAGCATGGGGATTGAACTAGACTCTGTTGGCGAGCAAGGGCCACTGTTCCTCTGTCAGAAGATATGTGATTGACCAGGCCTTGGTCTCTTTGCACGCCTATATGTTGTAAGTGGTAGACTATCTTTAACCACAGAGATCATGATTTGGGCTGGCATTATATTGTTTTCTCCGAGAGAGCAGCTCACACTGGGCCCCTATCTCGTGTGTGATCAAGCATTCAGTAACACGTGAGTTACCAAAGACGGAAAGATGTAAGACAATGGTTCACACTTTAACAGCCATGTCGCGTAATTCAGTATAATGCAAGTTGTCAATGACAGACTGATTCACCAGACTTCCTTGCAGAATAAGTTACACAGGTTACTGTTGTTGTTTCTTTCGTAGGTACTCCTGTTAACCCTTGGGGTGTCTTTGGGAGTGTATTTGCTGAATTCGGGAACACAGTAACAGGATGGTTTGGAAAGAAAAATGCACCACCTTGCGTTGCTCTGAAACACTCGCACTACTTTGATATATTACATGGGGCTATCGATGTTGACATGGCGAGGGAAGATTGCTCCAAGCACTACGCCTATATCTGTCAGTTTGGTAAGGAAACTACTGACCGATAAAATGTTTCATAACCCACGTTTATAACCGACAACGCACACCATGACCTAAATGACAAAATAGACCGGGACTTAACTGACAAAAGAGATTATAACCAAACCGACAAAATAGACCGGGACTTAACCGACATAACAGATCATGACCTAACAGACAAAACAGACCGAAGATTAACCGACAAAACAGATCGGGCCTTAACTGACAAAACACAAAACCGACCAAACAGATCATGACCTAACCGACAAAACAAACCGCGCCTAACCGACAAAACAAGTCGGGCTCTAACTGACAACACTGACCAGGGCCTGACCGACATACTAGTGCCTGTTTGTGTCCACTCTTGTCCATGTAGTCATACCGCTTCCCATGTCTGAGCACTGCTGTAATTATACACCTGCTTGCCTGTGTACACCACAGTAGCGTTGCCCAAGCCACATTTATAGCGTATAAATATTCGCGGTATACAAAAATAAATGGTTTTGTATGAGCCTTTAAATTGAACTAGAGAACACGCATACTTAACATGTGTTTTTGGCGCCTCAGATCACAGTGCATTGCCTCCAGCTGAAGTCGAGAATCAGAGTACCAACTTGCCAGAAGAGACATTATCGACAGGTAAGAGCTTGGTGAGAGGGCTAAAAACTGAAGCAGAGGCGAGGAGAAAACTGCCTAGTGTCCCCTTAATATTTAAGACTGAGAGTTAAGTTCATTCAAGTATTTGAATTCACACGATTTAATTTCGATATCACATGATTCTAACTTCACTTTTATGCTGTGTATTACTTTATTAAGATTTGGACTTTGAATTTATGGTCCATATTCCACAGAAATGTTTGATCCACAAATTTGGAAACATTTCTGGCCAAAAATGATGCTAAGGAAGTACTTAAATAATAGTAATTCCACAAATAAAAGCCCAAACTCTTTCTTTAGAACTTTGTTTACACATAACTGTACAACTGTGCGTAACTGTGGTTGAGTTCATAGCACTACCCGTGTGATATGGTCACTGGCCTTCTGACTGATTGTAACACTATCAACGGCATGTGTTTTTGTCTCTTCAGATCACATTCCTATGAATGTGGCCGCAGTCGATGACCAGACTATCAGCTTGCCAGCAGCGGCATTGAAGACAGGTAAGAACTTTGTGAGATCTTTCTCCACAGGAATGGGACAAAATCACCTCGCTGGGGCTCAGTTACGGGTTAACAATATGACTGGAAGTTCGAAATAAGGTTCCATAGGCCTACTCCACAGAAGATTGTAATTCGCACATTTTAAAATATTCCAGGGCAAAAGAATATTGTCATAGGTAAGACAATTGAGGTATTGATAATTTCACAAATAAACATATTCTGTAAAATTTTCTTGATACATAGCTTTCCAAGTCTATATAACTATGAATCCTCACTGATCGTACATGCGGAAGCCCACCAGCAAGTTGTGGACGGTCGTGGGTTTTCCACGGGCTCTGTCCGGTTTTCTGCCATCATAATGCTGACCGTCGTCGTGTATGTGAAATGTTCTTGAGAACGGCGAAAAACATCAATGAAATAAATAAATAAATATAATCAATGTAATCATGTCACTGTTCGTGTGATAAGCTCACAAGACCGCTGGCTGTTTGATTATACCACTGTCCCTGTAATCATATCGCTCTTCGTGTGATAAGCTCACAAGACCGCTGGCTCTTTGATTATATCACTGTCTCTGTAATCACATCATTGTCCGTGATCATATCGATCTTCGTGTGATAGGATCACAAGATCACAGGCTGTTTGATTATATCACTGTCGCTGCAATCATATCGCTGTCGTGTGATAAGACCACTGCCTGCTTATACCACTGTCCCTGTAATCATATCACTGTCCGTGTGAGAAGACGACTGGCCGTTTGATTATACCACTTTCTCTGTAATCATATCGCTGTCCGTGTTATAAGACCACTGTCTATTTATACAACTAAATCTGTAATCATATTACTGTCCCTGTAATCATATCACTGTCCGTGTGATAAGGCCATTGTCCCTGTAGTCACATCACTGTCCCTGTAATCATATCACTGTCCCTGTAACCATAATATTGCCCGTGTAATAAGACCACTGGCTGTTTGATTATACCACTGTCCCTGTAATCATATCGTTCTTCGTGTGATAAGATCACAAGACCACTGGTTGTTTCATTATATCACTGTCTCTGTAATCACACCAATGTCCGTGTGATAATACCACAGGCTGTTTATACCGTTGTCCCTGTAATCATATTACTGTCCCTGTAGTCATATTGCTGTCCGTGTGATAAGACCACTGGCTGTTTGATGATACCACAGACTCTGTAATCATATCGCTCTTCGTGTGATAAGATCACAAGACCACTGGCTGTTTGATTATATCACTGTCTCTGTAATCACACCACTGTTCGTGTGATAAGACCCTAGGCTGTTTGATTGTACCACTGTCCCTGTATTCATATCGCTGTCCGTGTGATAAAAACACGCTATGACCTGTCGCTTAGTTGTCGTCAGAACGAGGTACCAGTATTTCGACTCCTATCAGGTCACCTACCAACCAATCTATACTTGTTCAGATTTGGTCTCCACGATACAAGACTCGGCGAGGAATGTTTCGTGGAGGACAGTATCCCCCACCTAATGTTTCGTTGTCTACGCCATACATGTATATTTATGTACGCAGAGCTACACCCCCTCGACATTCGTCGTTTTAATGAAGTTACAACACTGAGCCCTACGAAACATCATAATAGGATATTCCAGGCTGTGGCTAATTTCCTAACTCGATGCCATAGATTCTACACGCCCCGCCAAATAGTGAATGAGCCTTGGTAGAGTACATCAGTACGTTAGTGATAAAATTACATATGTATATTTTTTTAAAATTAATAAGTATCATTTACAAATTGCAGACAACCTCAAGTTCTCTCTGGCGTGCATCGCCTCGGTGGGACGGAAAATGCCATTACAAACCAATCCCCCCCTTCCCACCACACACACACTCCATGTTTTCGTACCACTGTCTATATTTGTGTGCAGCTTTCTCCTTGTATGTTCGCGTGTGCACACCACGGATCACGTGATCATACCACTACCCGTATGTGGTACGTCACTGTAAAATTCTAGATACAATATTAAGAAGGTGTAAATATTCTGACTGTATCAAGTATTAGGACTTAATTTTGGACATATACTTTTTATTAGCTGTATATGACTAACCGTCAGGTAGTTTATCGTCATGCATCACCAGTTTTTTTGGTTCTTTTTTAGTAGAATGTCCAGTCCAGGTGACCAAAAATACATTGAAATATATTCTTCACCGCACATGTGCGAGTCCAAATTTTAGTTGGTTTATTTTAACCGTTTTTCAGTTTAAGTACATGTATAGCTTCAGTTAATATAGCTTGTGTTAATTTTAATTGGTATCATTATGGGTATATTTCATCATCAAAGATTATTTGACACCGAAGTCACAGGTAACACTCCGAGTCCGTTTAATCATAGTACTCTCATCCTGTGTAGGCTACCCCAATATCCGTGTGTGTACACCACACTGCCCGTGTGTGTACACCACTGTCCGAGCGTGTGCACCACTGTCCATGTGTGCACAACACTGTCCGTTCTCACGTATACACAAGTATCACTCCCATCGTTTACACCACTGTCCGTGTAATTCTGCGACTACCCGCCTCACTTATGCTCTGGCAGCCAGCATTATGGTGGGTGGAAATCGGACAGAGCCGGTGGGAACGCACGACCATCGGCAGATTGCCGACAGACCTACTTTCCTTCATGACTATAGAACTAACCGCCTAGTGGTTACAGTTGTCAAGCATCACAAGTTTTTGTGTTTATTAATTTCTAAAAAGGCCGAAGTTTAGGTGACCAAAAATGTTCTGTTCTTCACACGTGCTATTCCAAATTTAAGCTCAGATTTTTATCCGTCTTCAGTGACAAGTCGAGCCTAAAATATCACTTCAAGGATCATTTAAAGAGCAGATGTGTTTTTTTTCCCCCTTCAGATCACATTCCACTGAAGAGGACTACAGACGAGCACCAGACTACCGACTTGTCAAAAGCGGCAATGAAGACGGGTAAGAGCTTTGTGAGGTGTATCTCCACAGGAATAGAATCAAATTATCCACAGGAATATCATCTCACTGGAGTTCATTTACGGGTTAAGGATGAATCTGAGAGTTCAAATCACAGAAAACACATAATTTTGTATCACTTTCCGCATTTGTACACCAATGTATGGATGATAATACACTGCCTGAGCGTGTACACCGCTGTGTATAACACACTCTCTGTGTGCTTATACCACCGGCCGGGTAATGCTACCACTCTCCTACATCACAATGATAACGTGTGTACACCATCACCCATGTAATCATACCATTCTCCTTGTGTGCCCTTGCTTTATAACTATTCGACTTACCGTCTGGTAGTTACGATTGTCAAGCATCACCATTTTTGTGCCTTTTTTCCCAGAAAGAGTTCCATCGTTTTTCACTCAAGCGAGTCCATATATATGCTGATTTTTTTTTACCCAGCTTCTATTACAAACCATGGCTAAATATCACTTTAGGATTATCATGAACAGGTGTATTTGTGGTTTCAGATCGCATTTCCACGAATGCAACTGAAGCCGAGAACCATAGACCTACTACCAGCTTGCCAGCAGTGGCATTAGCGACAGGTAAGAGCTATATGAGGCCCTTTTCCGCAGGAACAGGACCAGATAACATATTTTAAATAAATCTTGGAATTTTCGTGAAATTTTGCACATCACTGCTTGTGTAATCATACCGCAGTCCCTTTGCGTACGCCACTACTTTTTAATTATACACGTATCACTACCCGTGTGTGTACGCCAGTATATGCCAGGTAATAACACCACTGTCCCTGTCAGGGTTCGCGTGTGTAACCACTTTTAGTGCAATTATACACGTAGCACTGTCTGTGTGTACACCAGCTCCCACGTAATACATGTAATACTACTGTTTGTGTCCACTAGGCCTGTAAATTCCTCCTAACCATGTGAGTACAGCACTGTCCTTGCAGTCATACCACTTTCTATGTGTGCGTTCACGACTATCCATTTGGTCATACCAAAGGTTGTGAGATCATACCACTGTCCGTGTGTGTACACGGCTCACCGTGTGATCATAGGATAACACGAAATATTACCACACCCACACAAACAAAGTAGGCTTGATCAGAATAACACGAAATAAAGCCACACCCACACACACCAAGTACACTTGAGCAGAATAACAGGGAAAAAACACACAGTAAGTAAACGTGTAAAGGACATGAAATAACATCATAGTCCACACACAACAAGTACACTTGAGCAGGATAACACGGAATAACACCACACGCAAGTACACGTGTAAAGGACAGCACGAAATAACACAACACTCTCTATACACGACACGTACACCTGTGCAGGATAACAGGAAATAACACTACACCCACACAGAGCAAGTAAACGTTTAAAGGAAAATATTAAATAACAACAAGTACACCTTAGCCAGATAACACGAAATAGCATCACACACACACGACAAGTACACTTGTGAAGGAGAACACGACATAACACCGCACTCCAACACACAGGCTCAACAAGTGCACTTGTGAAGGATAACACGACATAACACCGCACTCCAACACACAGGCTCAACAAGTGCACTTGTGAAGGATAACACGACATAACACCGCACTCCAACACACAGGCTCAACAAGTGCACTTGTGAAGGATAACACGGAACAAAACCGCACCCACACAACAAAGTAACACCACACCCACACAAACGACAAATACAGTTGTACAGAATAACACAGAATAACACCACACCCACACAAACGACAAATACAATTGGACAGAGTAACACAGAATAACACTACACCCACACAAACGACAAATACAATTGGACAGACTAACACGGAATAACACCACACCCACACAAACGATAAATACAACTGGACAGAGTAACACGGAATAACACTACACCCAGACAAAGAAGTACACTTTGAAGGACAACACGAAATAACGCGGGAAACTACCTACCTACTCATAATTTTCTTCCTCAGAATGAAAAATAGTTGAAGTAAAATGACCAGAAAGTACTTCTATAAACGTATAATGAAACATTGTTTTAATTCCTTTTCTTTTAGAGTTCTAAACTTTTTCCTCAAGAAGAGGTGCCCTTTCTTGTGACACATTTACTAGTATTTATTTATTCATTATCTGTTCATTGCTCAAAGCCATTATCAAGAATTTTTAACTTGTGGTGCTCAGCTTTATAGACGGATTAAACCTGAGTGCCTGGTGTAAACCCACAGGCGTGTGGCAAGTTACTGGCAAACATTCCCACAATGCACACTACATTACTGGGAAACAAGTGGACTTCGGCAAACGTTAGGCTGCACAAACGATCACACGAGCATCGCTGACCGATCATTGTCAGCAGGGCACCACAAGCAGTTTACAGAGTAGGCGTTGATGTCATGAAATTATTTTTGTCAGTGTGAATTTCTATATGGATGCAATTTGCTACAGATCCCAAAATGTTGATTTGACGCGCATTAATAATCGGTGTACAATGTTAATGATTTCAGACAAGCCGTCAGGTGCCTGGAATCAGTACACATTTAAAGGTAAGGGTCTATCCTCCTTTGCTTTGGTCGTGTATTAAATTCGAGTGTCTTTTCTTTCTGGTAATATTTGGTTTCGTTTATTTGCTTGATGTTCACTTATTTATCTAGTTATGTGATTGATTTACGCCGCACTCAAAAATATTTCACGTATACAACGGCACCAGCATTAGAAAACTGGACAGAACCCGGTGGAAACCCACGACCATCCGCAGGTTGCTGGCGGACCTTCCCACGTACGCCCGGAAAAGAATCCGCCATGAGAACAGGATTTGAACTCACAGCGATCGCATTGGTGTGAGGCTCCCCTCAATCACCCGGATATTCATGTGGATTGTAAGGGTACATCTTATTGACAAATTTATGTATATTTTTGATGGAGTGTATAATGACGTATCCTAGGCTGATACTTTTTCGAAGTAACACGCCAGGTACTTTTTCTTGAAATCATAGCTCTTTGGCTAAATCTTTGTATCTAATAGAGTCATTATCAAAAGGGGATCTGAGAGAGTCATATATGAAAAAGTTGCATACTAAAAGTCGTGTACAACCAGCAGGTATGAAATATATATACACAGTTTACCGAGAAGACAGATTTTCACCGCGTCATAAATTCAAGTCGAACACTTGTACGGTTGCAGAGAATGCATGAGAGGGTAATAAAACTGGACCCTCTTGCATGCATGGGTAAGCCAACCAAGTTTAGAAAGTTCTTTTTTTCTTCTAGCTGAGTTTGTTTATTTATTTATTTATTTACTTATTAATTAATTAATCAGGGTACTGCTATGCCAATCTCTGCCTTCTCTACCAATAAAGCTGGCCACTGTCGTATAAGTGAAATATTCTTGAGTACGGCTTTAAATACCAATCAAATAAATAAGTAAATTTCGTTGGTGTTTTATGCCGCACTGAATAATGATTCATTTATACGACGGCGGCCAGAATTATGGCGGGAGGAAACGGGGCAGAGCGAGGAGAGGTCGGCGAATAACATATAGTGTTTAATACTTCAGGAACGAGAGCTCCGGCAGGCTCTGATCGGCCTCTTGACTACTCACGCCGGAAGTTCCGGCTTCTCGGGTTGCGTGTGTCGTTATCAACACACTTTAGTTCGGCGAAGGACGGTGGTTTCCCCCCAAAATAAAGGCTGTTTTCCGGGACCAGACTATTGCTTCTACACATTTTTACATTCTTCCACCAGTTTCTTCACAAGTCTTATATTCTTCTCCTAGTTTCTTCACAATTCTTTCATTCCTCCACTAGTTTCTTCACAACTCTTATGTTGTAAATCCAAACGTCTTAAATAAAAATTGCTCCATGCAACGCTTGCACGTCATCTTGTTAGCTCCACGAGTGAAACTGACACTAGATTTAATAATGTACCGAGTAGGTCAGCTTCACGCACCCCACCCCACCTCCACGTTTCAAGTCATTTGATAGTTTTTCAATGTTGACATCAATTAGGCCTCCATGCAAAGATACGGCACTTGAACCAACATCTTGATCAAAGAAACTTGAAGAAAACGACCCAGATAATGCAACATTCTCAAGAAGAAATGCACATTGGTGCTTCTCATTTATTGATATTTGAGGTGGGGAAATTAAAATTGAAAAAACAATGGCCAACTTTAGGTATCCTTCTGAATCCTTCATTCACATACTTACATACTTCACATACAAACGCGTCGTAAAGTAAAATTCTACACTTACACGTTCGAAAAGGAAATATTATAAAGGTAACTGTTAAAATGTAACACCGTTTTAGGCGCTCGCCTACGGATCACTGTAGCAATATAGTGTACATGTAGTAAAGTACAGCTGTCTTTAAATTTGTCGTAGGTTCTCTGGATATAGGCCACGCTCTTTTGTATATATGTCTTATCTTACAAAACGGGCAAATGTCATCCCTTGTCTGTCACTGCCCGAAGCAATTCGTAACATTCGCCTTGACTTAAAAAAAATTCACCAGCGGCAAACCTGAGTAGGGGGCTGAGATTTCCTCCCCCAGGCCGGAACCTGGGGAGAGGGCGACTGTCCCTTTTCCACCCCCACCCCCTCCCGATGCTTGTGGTATATTATTTCACACGATGGTAATTATGGTCATTATGACGGTTATTTTACAGAGATTTGCCTCCGAACTAAAGAGTGCTGGGGCATTGGTTGCATAAAACTGTTGCACAGACAGGATAGGTTGTTGACAGGCCTACACTGTAATTTTCTACACTTTATTTTAATTTACCCATAGTTTTACCCGTAGTTAAAATATATCAGAAATTCGTCTGCTTTGGAAGAACTGAAAACTTCTTGATCAGCCTTACTACCCACCCTGGAAGTTTCAAAGGTGACAAAATGATAAATTACGTCACTTCTAACAGTAACATCTCCAGGCTACATGTGGTGGTATGGAGCGGCATCGCGACAGTGTGGGGATGTATTTTGGTTGAAGCTGACGATTTTCTACATAAACAGTATAGGGCCTAACCTATAAGCCTAACTCTCTCCATCGCCCCATACATCATATCGTTCTATCACATCGCCCCTTCGCATTACTCCATCGCTTAACCCATCGCCCCTTGCTGCAAAGCATCGTGTCATCGCCCATTTCGCCCCATAACCCCTTCATAGATATCCGATTCCAATACATCGCCTTAGGCCCCATCATTCCCCTCATGGTTTAACAGCCCGTATTACATACAGTCACGTGCATGCCGCTATGTTGTCCAGCAGGATAATTCCACATCTGACGTTTACAGCACGGGCCGATTAATCTAAAGTTTTGTATAAACCAAACCACTGAAAAAAAGAAATTTTTCCAACAGCCAGCATGGACTCTAGCCGGAAGTTAGAATTCAAAACATGGCGGGCGTTGGTTTGACAAGTTCAAATCAAATGCTTCAATAGCTGTAATTATACTGTTAAAACCTGGTTTATAAGTATAGGAAACTGAAATGTTCCTGCAGGACAGCCGTGGAACATGCGCCGAGCTATACGCTCAAAGTAGTGCGACTCTGAGGGCTATTCGCTCAGTCCTTGGCCGACAATATTACGTGTACGAAAAAGCCCTTCCAATAATGTTTGAACGGCTTGATACGCTATCGTTATATTTCAGATTGTCAATACTGTTGTTCTATTGAAACTTTTTTATGTTTGATGTTTAGGTATCAAGCGCATCGGCGGCGCGTTCAGTCCGAAACTGAGAGCCAAACCAGACGGACTATTTACTAACACTGAGAAGATAATGTGTATGCGCATCTGTCTTCTGGAGAAATGCTGCGAACTCGTCAACCATTTTCCACATGGGCACTGCGCTTTGTACTGTGACGTGGGACGGGCAAAAGGCAAGGGAGCTGACTCTGTTTTAGGCTCAGAAATTTGGGTGCCAATTCGTCGCTGATCACATCACTGATTTTTCACACATGCTCTATTGAAATTCCAGTTCAGATCCAAGCTGCTTTTCTCTTCATGAAAAAAAAAAACAAAAAAAAAAAAAAACACCTCACTACAGTATCACAGTGGAACAGTTTCCTATCCGCTTGCAAGGGGTCCTGACATTTTGACGTGTGTTTCTGTGAGTGAGCAATGGCCAAGACGAATTCGTATCTTATATATACAAACGGCGAATTTTCCGATGATACACTAACATTAGGGCCTATACCTGTCAGTCTCTGAATTTTTTTTTCATAAGGCGCGTATACACGTGTGTGTTGGCCTACATTTGCTGTCCACTATCATTATTTACTTGTAAATGCTAGGCTTTCTGTAAAAATGCAAACTTATAAAATGTATGTGGCCTTTAGTAGTTCATTAGCAAGAGGGCAGACAAGGTCCTTTGGAACACTGACAACAGAAATTGGAATATTCGTGGATAGAACTTGCGCGGAGATCGCCGTTTTTACCTAAATTGAATGTTTTTACGCAAAGTGTGAAAAATACTCAGTAGTAAGTACGTGGTGTATACCCCAACCTCTCACAATGAAAAATAAATACCTCAACCTTTGGGCTGCACTTTTTCTCGATTGACTTTATTTATTAACTTGGCTGTATAACCCCATATACCAGCAAATATTCCACTTACACCATGGCGGTTGGTTTTTGGATGGAGTAAACCACCACCGTCAAGCAGACTCTTCCAAGTGTTTTTGTTTGGTGTTTTACGCCATAATTATGAATATTTCACTTATACGACGGCGGCCAGCGTTATGGTTGTAGGAAACTGCGCACAGCCCGGAGTAAACCCTTAACCATGCGGACCTTCCCACAGAGAGCAAGAAAGCATGAGCTGGACTTGAACTCGCAGCGACCGCACTGGTGAGAGGCACCTATGTCAACACATCGCGCTGGTTCGCTAATCTCCTCGGCCACGGAGGTCTCAATTCTCTTCCATCACACGTCATAAGGATGGAAGATAACCAGCCTAGAAGACCTCGGTGAACTTCATGTAAGCCGCGCTGAAGAGCATCGTCAACTGGATGATCTAGGACTAAACGTGCTATGTAAAAATTGATCGACCACGGAGAGTTGTAACCGTGCCCGCAGGCCAATGAATGACATCCACACGAAGAAAGGGATATAATTTTCGTTAGCTCACGGACTCAGTTTGCCTGAACTAGACCACGAAGCATTCATTTCTCGGGCGGCAACGACCGTGATGGGGTTCTGTTTAAAATACGCTAGAAAACCAAGCCTGTCAGAAAAACATCATTGATGTTTCAGACAAAGCGCATGGATGTCACTAGTCTTTAGGCCTTCATGAAGTTTGTCTTCTATAGTATAGATAACAGTGTCTGTTCACTGTATACAGCTTATCCACTTTCCACATCATTTCTACTAAAGTTTTATTGTGCCTTGTATAACTTTGTTGCAATCTATTTCCGAGCGTACGTACGAAACAAAAACTTGCGATGTGAATATATAAATTGTATGCGTTATGCTACCAATTAGCAATATTCACAATGCACTGTGTAGCAATGTCCCCAAGAGCGTGCTTGCCCCTAATGGTTGTCAGGCAGTATGTAGGCGCATGTAGTTAGCCAAAAAGAATTTGAGCATACATAGTTTATGGGTGGCCCCTTGTTTTTCTTGGTGTCTGGACAGCTTTGTCGAACCTCGCCAGATATATACATATACGCTGCAAAACAGATTTCTTCTTAAGATCATTTCCGTGATTCTCGGTTTCTGGTGTCCTGTTGTTTTTATACAAACACTGGACTTGCATACCGCATGGGCCTAATGCAATTGGCGTGGTCCCACTTCATTACCTGCGCCTCAAAAACTAATCTCGCGTTACCTCATAGCGGCAGTCAGGTGGTGATTCAGAGAAAGCCTACTGTTGATAAGTGGTTACCATGAAAATAAATGAAGTACATATGCCATGCGAATTCTATCCCTGTACAGCTTGCAAACCTTCGTCATGCCAAATGTACCAATTCCTTCAAACCAGGCAATACACTGCATTTTTCCATGGAGAACAATCCTTAACATGAACGCCACCACAAACACTCCCACATCTTTGGGAAGAGGTACTAATGAAGAACCTTGAAGACATTTCTGATTCTGTCAGCGTGTTTATTATAGGTGTAAACATGTTACAGATTGCAGTGTACACATTTGTTCATTACTATCTATTGATGGACATAGAGTTTATAGCTACACCGAACAGAAGATAAAACACTATATATATATATGTATGTATATTTATAATACGTATATACCTATTTATAACGGCAGTTACCTCGACTTAATGCAGTGCCAGGGGTCATCCGTAAAAAAAAAAAAAACAAAAAAAAAAAAACACATCTTGATTCCATCCTTTTCAAATATTAATGACTTAATTTACCACCCAGGGATGGAACTATTTTGATTCTAGACTACACCTCTCTGGCTGTGATTTTTTTTTTAAGGAGGACCCCCCTAAACGACTGGGGCGAAATGTTATGGGTGAAGCCAGAGTCGCTGTAAATCGAATGAAAGCTGGGCTGTTCACACATGGTCTGGTGAGCTCCCGTGCTTCCTGAAGAGTAGAGCTAAGCTACAGATGATGTTAGGAAAAGGATACATTGTCTCTTATTAGTTATTCTCTTAATCTGGATCCAGTCTTTAATGTTCCAGTCTGCCATGCGAGTACTGATGGATATGACATATTTTAGAAGGCTTAATAATACTCAAATAGAATTTCAACTTTCAAAACTTCAAGTAATTTACATGATGACAATTTAAAAATTGGAAACGAAGCAGATGTAATCAACCTATTTGCTTACAGGTTACAGGTATGCAGTGAAGCAGAAAAACGTAAGGAGGATAACTCTGAGCACAAAGTAGGCGGCAGGTGTGAGGGCAGGGATAAGGAAACACTAAGCACTTGTAAACTGTTTGTCTCCAGTCTCTCTGCCTGCGACAAACAGCTTGCTAGGGGATTCCTCAGCAATAAGCAATACACGAATGCCAACGGCACTGGTATGTACAAGAAAAACGGGTAACCAAATAAATAATAGTCTACTGTCAATGAAATTTCTACCCACCCATGATTCCGGTCTGCACGGCAGGAGTGTTCCTATGCCATTTCTCCGCTGCACCCATCACAGTTACCTCCCCTTAATATTCCGAGCATCTGAACAAATGTTTGCCAAGCCTCACAAAGCTCAAGCTACTACAAATTGGTCCACCATATAGCCAGTATTGAAATCTGTACCTTAACAAAGCATAACAACAATGAGCAAGCGTCCCCACCCCTGTCAGCACCTTAACAGAGCCCCCTTCCAACAATATGGTGCAGGGTTAAGGATCTGGTCAGTGGAGGGGTTAACGATGTCACACTTGACCCTATACACGCCAGTCTCTCTCTAAATCATTATAATTCTCTATACACGTCAGGGTACAATCGAGAGGCCGGTAATTGCTATACAACTCTTTCAAATGTACACAAAATTCTCCCTGACGGAACTGACGTTACAGTATCATATCGACGCTATGAACTTCCTCGTTAACACGGAGACACAAACACACATAAAAGTGCCTCGATGACTTGGTATCGAATCCATACCAGTCCATCTAGTGTTCCTGCTCTATCGTACACAGACAGACACCTACATGTACATAGTGAAGTAGTAGGCTAGGGGAAGTTGTTAACCTATACATCATACTAGGCCTTTGTCCAGGCTTCTATCAAAAATGTCCCTGTGCGAAACGGGTCACTGTAGTGAGTTCTCTCCCCTTCTTCCTCCTGTCTCCCCTGCTCACAGGTGGGTAAGTCCCTAGAGGAATGAGGTTGTTACATGCCGAAGCCGTAACCAGGCATGGCACCTGCTCCTGGGGGCATTCCGGGGCCGTAACCTGGAGCATACGCCCCAGGGGGAGGGGGCATAACACCCGCTGGCCCTGCTGTTAACATCAGCTGGGGTTCATCTGGAAATGGCAACAGGACAGAACATTTACACGTAACGAACCACAAACGTAAAACAGAGAAATGGATTATTACAAGATAACATACACACTAAACTCTTGTTTCAAGTATTGAATATCAACAAAAGCATACATTTTGTGTTCGTTGAAATAAAAATAGCCAGGCCTATACATGTACGTCTTACAGGTGAACTGTCCCAAATCTATTTTTCACTTTTCTTAAATGAATAATATATCTGTGATATAAAAAAAAAATGATGCAAACCAAAAAATGCATCTGGTGAGTACTTTTATCTGGTAGAAAATAAATATATATTCAACACCAGAAATTCCTGAAGAAAACTGAACATTGCTTGTCTGTCCCTGAATGGCGCTACTGTGCCAAATATGCATGACGTAATTGTGGCATTTCTGGTTTTGAGCAGGAATGTTTTGTCTCTTATTGGGAACAAAGCAGTCATGTTACATGGCAATCATCCATTTTTGTCCCATGGAGGGGTTCAATGGGAAGGCATAAAAACTAATCCCATTGTAATTCGGTCTGTGATTAGCACACATGATCGCTGCACAAAACAGCATACCGTTAGCATGATGTCATACACTAGGGAACATAAAGGGCAGCTAAGCATGTAGATACCAAGCTACACAAAACTCAACCTATCAGTCTTTAAAAAACATGATTTCTAAAAATCTAGTGAGTTTTAATCTTTAAATATCTTTGGTTCCCTTTTTCAGATACCTCTAGGATATGCTGTGCCAACCTTGCTCCATAGAACTTTAAAGTCAACCTTTAAGTCAGTAGCCTTTACACGGTTCCAGACAATGCACTAATTTCAAGGAGACAGTCCCATCCTGAAAACAAGTCCGGGGAAATACTTACTGAATACTAAAGGTCTCTCTTCTGCTTTCTGTTCCTCTTCACTTCTAACAGCTTCTGACTGTTCTAACTTATCAACCTGTGAAGATGGAAACAGAACACAATGGTGAGATTCCAGATCACTCCCTCTATTCTTCAGCCTCCAATACATGGGTACACTATGTTCATTTTCCTTGTTTAGGAGGATGTATGCTGTTGTTTACCAATACATCAGAATTGTTGCAGGTCAAAATAGCTTAACCTATATGTACGCTAACCTTTGCAGACATTTTTGATATTTTAATTTCACTGCACAACTTTCTCTGCATGTTTTTCTGCATGGCCTGTTCATTAACCATTTGGTGGTGTTGGAAATACAGGCCTCTTAATTAACCACGAGCAGTCAATCAAATGAAGCAAAAAGTTTTCTTCACCTATTCTGTCTAACTGATTTGTTTTCTCTTAAAATTTCTTTTCCAATTCATACTGCATTTTTACACAACACCTCTCAGCTCAAGAACTTGGTTACCTGTTCTTTCTAGCAAATGGTAATGTTTATCACAAAAAAGGACATTTTCTTTACCTCACACAGAGCACCACATCAAATCATATGCCACAAGAGCTCTGCTGAAACAGCATAATGGCAGTACCTTTGAAATATATTCCCTCATAACTTGGATCATGTATGGCATAGCAAAATCCATGATATTATGCCGCCAAGCTAACTCCAAGATGACGTCTGGTCTGAGAAGGTCGTAACACTGGAATAAACAGGCTGCGAAGCACTCAAAGTTCTTCTGCTCCAGGAACCAGGCTATCAGGTCCTCTGCAATATCAATGTTCCGAGACTCGCCCGCATACTGCATAGCATCCTGTACAAGAGACAATCAAAATAATCTTCAAACTTGTCAATGAGGAGTAACCTGGGTCGTCTATATTACTTTTTGTGAAACACACACAAACCAACATCAATTCAGTGACGCATTCGTAATTAGAGTGTGGATAAACCAAACTGGAAAAATCCACCTCGGAAGTGAAGGAAGAGTTGCACAGCCAATATTTCACCTATTATTCAAGGAGGACACTGAGCCCATGGGGAACTGTCACCGAAAGTGCAAGATTTAAGAACTGTCGCAACTTCAGTATAAATGTTTAATACTGAACACAGCATCAATTTTAATGATATGCACAGCCCTAATGCAAAATTCAACTGTCTACACTCACCTTATACAATTTATCTTTTTTACACAGGTCCACAGATTGTTTCCACCTGTTGTTACCTTTGTACAGGTATGCAGCTATGCGTCGGAATTCTAACAGCTCGTGTTTTTCTAGGCTCTGGGCCAAGGCTATGTTGTCGAAGTTGTCGTAGGCGTCGATGGAGGCGCGAAGTCCCTGGTAGTCCTCCTCCTCGATCAGCAGAGTGTTGAGCGCCTCATTGATAGCCTTGTTGTTGTTCTTTTGCACCGCTCTCAGGTATGGCTTCACCAGGGAGATCTGCTTGACCTTTGCGAAGTAGTTGACGGCGCGGGTGTGGTCCAGGCGAGGGGTGAGTACTAACAAGAGCTCGTTGATGAGCAGGGGTTTGAAGTCCAGGTAGAACTGGAGGGCCTTGTAGTAGAGCTCGATGTTGGCCACTTTGGTGATGATGTCCTTGAACTGGTTCTCTCGCCAGGCCTCTGTCGGGTGACTCATCATGGTGAGGATGGCGTTATCAAACTCCTCATACTTGTCGTACAGGAACACCAGCTCCATCCACAGGTGGGCCTGTTCCGCTGCACGCAGCACCTAAACAACATACAAACACACATGGCGCTCAATTCAAGGTCAGCTTCCCGTTCTTTATACACACCAAACACACATCACTGAGCAGTCTTTTGCCTCAGTCTTCACTGCTGGTGGTATTTTTTTTTTTTCCCTTACTTCTGCATGTGATTTTATTGTACATGTTAAGACAACAATAATTTTATATTGTGTTTTACAAGTGGACCAACACTAACAAAAAATGTGAAACTGACAAACTATTCTGTCCAATCTTTAAGTTTCTTAAAATAATATTTTGTTTTTCAAAGCTTGCCAATCATGCAAATATATCTTGAACACAAAAAGTCACTGTGACAGTTTGAGTTTTGCATAAATTCGATGATTTTCAAGTTACAGTCTTGTTGAACATTAGAAAAGAATTATTCGGCGCTTTAAACAACAATTTAAACTGGTGTTGCCTAATTCGAGTTTATCATTAGAAAATGTCAAATGGATGGTATCACATTAGAATCATTTCAGTGTTGTTCACCTTTGGAATGTTCACTCTTGACCAGAAGAGCTCCAGATGTTCTCTCATCTTCTCGGGTTTATACTTGGAATATAAGATAGCTAATTCTGTAAACATGCCCATGTGTGCTCTCTCCAATCCTGGCAAAAACAACCACACATTTATTTATTTATTTATTTATTCTTTTATTTGATTTTGTGTTTTACACCATACTCAAGAATATTTTGCCTGTATGAGGGTGACCAGCATTACGGTGGAGGAAACCAGGCGGAGCCCCGGGGAAACCCATGACCATACGCAGGTAGGTGGCGGACCTTCCCAAGTACAACCTAAGAGGAAGCCATCATGAGCTGGGCTTGAACTCACAGAGGCAGGTGGAAGGCCCCTGGATCATTGCGCCACACTAGCATACCAACCCTCTCGACCACGTCAACCAAACACATCACAGATATCACAAACACAGGCTATCAAACAAGTCTT
Organism: Acanthopleura granulata; assembly: GCA_016165875.1. NCBI lineage: Eukaryota > Metazoa > Mollusca > Polyplacophora > Chitonida > Chitonidae > Acanthopleura > Acanthopleura granulata. The sequence goes on along the minus strand of JABBOT010000009.1, from coordinate 14,003,469 downwards.
TCATGGAATTATGTGGAAGGGGGTCCCAATGTCACAAAAATCTGAAACATCTTAACTTAAAAAGTGGGTACAGATTCCCTAGGACACATCCATTCTCTTTTCTTGCAATTCCATGTCTTTTTGTTCTTGTAAAATATTTTTTACTTCTTTATTTGTCAATATTTATTTTGCTGTAAATGAATGAATGATTATGGCTTAACGCCACATCGGCAATATCTCAGCCATATCGTGGCGACTTTTGCTGTAAAAGGATTTCATCAAATATGCTGCAGTGGGTACACTACACACTGAAGTACACAATCAAGTGCCTTAATGAGCTCACCTAAAGCAGCCTCTAAGAGCTGAATGAGTTCTTCAAAGTAACCCCTGTCCTGGTAATAGTTTATGAGCTCCTCTAACTCGTCAGCATGGACTACGATGTGAAGACCACACATCTGGGCCAGGCGGAACTCCTCGTTATCCACACACGCAAAGCACACCTGTAAACCGACACGTAAGCAAAGGTAAAGCATGGTTAGACATGTCCTGGTGGGCAAGCAAGACAAGGAGTTGGGGGAGCTTTCAGGCCTCATTTTTTTAATGTACTCCCTTCAACTGAGGTTTCACTTCACACCCTATATTACTTTGAAATAGCTGGGAATTGAAGTGTAACAAAGAAAAGGAAGAGAATTGAATCAAGTACTTATTTATCAAAGCAACCATAAAGTAACACCTTACCTACTTATCACTTGAGACCACTGTTGCAAATCAAACAGAGGCATAGCTTCAGGCCAAACTATGTTACTTAGAACGACAAAGCGTTAAACTGAGCACTGAGAGTCTGAAAAACAAGACCACATGTCGGTGACCACGCAGGCCTTACCTCTTTCCATGTTTTTGTACTATTGGCCTTCCTGGCTGAGTCAACAGCAGCCTGGTATTCTCCCAGATGGACTAGAGTGATGGCCAAGCGGGCATAGTTCGAGACGTTGTTATACAGGAGTCGAGCAGCTTCAAACATCTTGTCATCAAAGCATCTGTCTGCGACCTGAACGCGAACAATTTGATCACTAACTGGTGACATGTACACATACAAGGGGGAACAGGACCTAGAAGGCACCACCTGTAGATTTAGTCGCATTTGAGTACAGTCAACAACAACTTCAAAAATCATCTCAATTTTAATGTGTCCTACATCAATTTAGCTTTAAGTAACAAATAATGTAGCGGCATTTTCAAACAACCAACTCATGGAAATAAATCTCCATGACCATCACATCAAATTCATTTTCACACGGTTTACACATGATAGAGTTTACCTGAGTAATGTTGGCATGATTCGGACCCGAAATAAATTCTTCTAAATCAGCCAGCCTATTTGTCTTGGCATATGCATACACAAGTTCTGTCTCTATAAATGTTTCTCTGGCTTTCTTGCGGGCCATTTGAAGGTATTTCACCAAGTCTTCCCAGTTGTCTGTGGATAAAAAAAGGTACCACATTTTATGTACAACACTTCACAATATCATCTGACAATGAAACCACTCACTTTAAACAGCACAAACTTACACAGCAAGACTGACACATTTTGTGGGAGTTCAATGAAAAAAAGATCACATAAAACTGTTATATTTTCAATTTAAAGTCTAGGTACATATTTCAAGTAGTGGAAGTAAATCAGCATCAAAGAATAGACACTTGCAAAAACTAAAGTAGCTTTTACTACAGTCTCCCACTGAAGGTATTTCAATGTATGTCTCCAGTTCTACAGCTATTTTCGGGTCGACAGGACCTTAGCATTAAGGAGAGACATGATATAGTTGACAACCTTAGGCTGGGTTGTCTCCCCTTGGTTACTCACTGCTGTTGGAGGCCACACTGACCACCTCCATGTACTGTGAGGGATCGTCCGCCTTGATGAAGGAGTCGATGGCCTCTTTGACAAGCCCACCGTTCAGCTGAGCCTTTCCTAGCTGACTCCATACGGCTGGGTCATTGCAGCGCTCCGCAAACTCGTACGCCCTGTCCAGGTTACCCACATGTTCTATCAACACCTGAAGCAAAGCAGGAGAGCTTTTAGACTAAGAACTTTTTTTTCAACCCGGTCTGTATAATATCTAAAGTAAAGACAACATTTATGAACAATTGACAATACTAATAAATGTATTCCAGTTGAGTAAATTATACCTACACCGGATTTAATTCTGAATGCAATTCTACTCGCTACTGGAAATTCTTTTAAGTACATGAGTATCTTGTGTCATCTCTAGAGCAATGTTCCCTACATCACAACCACACTCAAGAGGTTCAAGTGCGGGTGACGGGTACAGCATACTGTGAAATTTGGGACAAATTTCCCACTAACTACAGCACTGCCACACTCCCTTGTTTACAGCTGGCGAACTCCATTTTAACCAGCTTATAAATACTTACTTGTAAATGATGTAAACTGTGCCTAAATGAATGTCCAGACAAACCAATCTTACCTGGATAGCTGATGTGTTGACCTCGAACTTCCTGAAGATGGCAAAGGCCTCCTCGTACAGCTCATTGCTGATGGCAATGTTGGCGATGTCTGGAGCGTCATAGTTGTCCAGTCTGTTGATGTACTCCATAACACGGGAACGGTCAGCCTTGATAGCGGTCAGGATCAACAAGTTCTGCAAGTTTCTGTTAACAGACAAGCACCAAGAGTCGTATAAATTATCAAACATCCACCCCACCAACCACACAAGCTTACTTTATTGTTTTTTTTTTTTCCCCAGATTGTTGGTGATATAATTTGGTTTCCAACCTTAAACTACATCACAGACCTGAGTTATATCCAGAATGACAGGGGAAAACTCCATTTGTTCGCATCAAGCAAGTACAGGAAATGGATGAGAAAGACCCAAAAGCTGACATTTTTTTTTCACTTATCACATTTAAAAATCCACCCAAGTGATTAAACTGACGAAGAAAGCTTTCACACTACATCCTTGCTTTTCAAACCGATGCATTGTTTTATTATTTCACAATATTATGAGAGTATGTGATTAGAAGATCTACTGAATGAGAATGGATGTTTTAACCAGAAAATGGATCTTCAAAGACCGGTTTCAAAGAGAGAGAAGTACAAGTCTGCGAGTGACAATAACAAACCTGTGGTCGCTGAAGACAGAGTTCTCCAGAACAATCTTCTCAAGGAGTTCTATCAGTTCATTGGGTAGGTCTGCGGTCATAAAGGCCTTCACAGTCACAGAGATGTCCTCTGGATCCTGAGTCTCTGACAGGGCAGTCTGGACAACCTGACACACACACGCACACAGATAATAGATGGGATCAACCAGTGTAAGAATGCAAGCACAACAAATCTCCAGAAACAAAGAATTTGAAGCCACTCATAATGCCAGTGCTTTTTAGAAAGGAAGTAATAGGGCTGTTCAAAATGTAGGTGTTTTCAAAGTGCATGTGTAAAGGATTGGGGAAGCCCAAGCGTTTGTTTTCGAGCCTCAACGTGGTTATCCCATCTCTTGGCAGAAGACCAGGAACGTGATCTGTACACCTTGAATCTTTTCATTAAAATCAGCTGAAATTTCTTCTACTTGCTTCCTACTTACACCATTAGTATAGTGATTAGTTTCTGCCATTTTGGAAAAAGAATAGATATTGTGAAAATCCCTTAGACATTGTGATTTCCCTTATATAACTGATCAGCTGAAAACTCTCATCCTTGATTATTTTCGTCTTGTGTTATTAGAACACCTAAATTTGGTTTTAAGAGTGTTGTAGGTGTGTGAGTGTGACTGCAAACCTCAAAAGGAACGGGAACTCTCAATCATCCACAGGATGTTGGCAGACCTTCCCACTTACCACTAGAAATGAAGCCAGTTTGAGCTCAACTTCAAACCACTGTATTGGTGAGAGACTACCTGGTCCCTCAATGCTCTACTGTAAATCTGTACACCTATGTTTACCTGGTCAATCAGCTGTCTCTTGTATTCGTTATCATCTCCGAGCACTGTGGCCCACAGGTCTGGGTCACGGCGACGCACCAGGTAACGGGCCTCAGACTTAAATAGCGAGTTTTCATTGCACACCTGAGTAAATAGTAAACAAGACGTTGTCAAGATTGAGACATGTAACATTTTAGATAGTAGATTTGTTTTACCGGGTATACGGGATCTATTCTCTACTTCCCATGCAATTCCACATGAAGACAGAGACCACTCTTAAACAACACCAACCACCGGGGGGTTTTAAAAATATTATCAAAGCAATTTGCTTACAAAATATGACAGGTGAAAGCCTATATATATTTCTACATAACAGGAGCATAAACACATACTTGTAACCTACATTCAACATGTGAATTTAACCCAGTCTGTGGCAATGGGCTACTGTACCATGTGACAAGGCAAAAATTCTAGGAATATTTATGAACATTTATCTACCAATCAGTGGTCTGGCCGTATTCCGGAGAATATACGACACCTTGTTCCTTCAGGAACTTGTTCACTTCACAATGCTCAGCTCCTCCATTTTCTCCAATCTTAGTCAACTGTACATATCTTCTTGTGAAACTTTTTATAGAGGCTCAAGTTCTAGTAAATGCAATCAAAAACAGATGCCAAACATTTCTGACACCACATGGTACAACAGGACTTCTCAACTCATGCACTAACAGACTCTGAATCTGAAACGCTCCTATTGTCTGAAGTACACACACAGAGAACCTATTTAAAAATGTTCCAAAAACGACTGAAGCACTTACAACTAGACAATTTTGACTGAGCACCTTTGTCACAATTCAGCAGGAAAAGCTTTGTGTTGATATAACCTTACATTGATGAGTTCCTGGTCACACTGTCCCCTCTCGTAGGCCACACAGGCCAGATGAGGGTCCCTCTTCTCACAGTATTTGCCTACAGTACGGCTGTCATAGAACTGGTTTTCCCTACAATCATACCATCAACACCACTTACAACACCACAGTCATACATATACATCTCAGTGTTACTGCTGTATTTAGTTATTTACCTTACTGGTTGCCTCTTGTGAAGCTTGTATTTATCTTTGCATCATATTGGTAATTTATGCCCTACTAAAGAATACTTCACTTATACAACTGCGACCAGCATTATGGTGGGAGGAGACCGGCTTCTGGGAAACTAACGTCCATCTGCAGATTGCTGGCAGATCGTCCCACATGGGCAAAATGCAACAAGAGCTGTACTTATCCTCAAGGCTGTGTTGGTGAAATGTGAAGCTTGTCAACAGCTTCCTTAACACGACAAAACTACCTAATTCATCAAGGTTTTGTGGTCTATATTCATCTTCATCAATGTACGAGACCCATTAATAATCTACATCCCATACTGTTAACTTACTATCTGTAAGGCATTCAATTCCCGAAATCTCCATAGAAAATAGGATGCAATTTATCCTGAACATTAATCTGTAACATATGTGATTATTTCTAATCAGTCTTGACAACAAAGTACTTTCAAAGCACTATATGAAGTTTAAGAATGAGTGTCCCGAACATGCAGAGCAACTTTCTTACCTCAGGAATCTTTCTGGGTTGTTGTTGCTGTCGATGTAAATTTTGGCAAGAGCATTGTGAGTGGCTGGCTCATTCACACCCTCATGGATCCTCATCTCTAACCAAGGCAGGAGCAGCTTCAACCTACCAATCAATAGCAACTTGTATACAGTAAGAGGTTACAATGTCTGATACTATGTTCTACCTGCAAGTCAATTTATTCATTTATTTGCCTGGAGTTCTATGCTGTACATATTTCACTTCCACTATTCCATCTGTTGCACAGCAATTCCTGAAAGATTGTTGTACACCATAAGGTTTTACACTGAAACACACCTGATGCCTGACAAAATCACCCCACATGATGCACACTTCCACCCAAAGATCAAACTTGATGGGTTAGGAATCTTGAGAAGAAGTTACTGCGATTTCTTTATGATATACTTTGTTCAAGACCAAAGGTCTCAAAGAACAATTTCCATGGTCAGGGATATATCTAGAGCCATTTTAATTTCACTAAGCCTTTGGGCTCCCAAACTGTTAGGCGCCTAAACTATTCAAACTGTGCTAAGACTAATGAGTAAACTGTATACAAATATGATATGGTATACCAATAAAAAGTTTAGTTATACAAATATCTGTCATTCACATACTTGAACACCCTGAGAAAGCAACAGGGAATTTTAATTTTATAAAATTTATTATTGCAGAGTCACACTGCAACTTACCAAGTTTGGGATCAGAACCTAAATTTTTTTTCTAGAAATGGCCCTGACGGTTCAGTGCCCCTCCTTGGACCCCTGAGGCAATCAGTTAGGCAAATCCTAGGCTCCCTGTTCAAGGATGGATTCAAGCGGTTTTGTGCTAACTGATCCTGCTATTCCAGTCCAGTTACATGAATCCCATCCTTTGAACAGCGATCCACGTCTCTCAATGCCTCTCTAGGACGTACCTGTTTCTCTTCTCTACCTCCTCGACGAGCTCGTCTGTGTTGAATTGTCCCTTGACTACCATGATCAGCTGTTTGATCACGTCCTCAGCACAGTCTACATCCAGCAGGCCTCCAACCACAACCGGCAACCGAGCAGGGTTCACCTAAACAAGTCAGCCATAAGATTAAACCTGTATCACAAGTGCTGGACATTAGAGAGGCAAGAGTGTACTGCTCAATTACTCCAAGTCGTGGTCTTTTCCAAACATTATGTACAGTAACAACAGGAGTTCTTTAGTTCTTGAGAAAATTAGAAGCTTGTCCAGATGACATTCCACTTTAAATATGTTTCTGCTCATATATTTCTTGTTTCTAACAGTTCGTCCTAGTTTTCTTGTGTTACTGGATTTATGCATGACGTGATTTAAAACATATCTCGATATAAATCCCATAAGAACAATACCAACCTTCTGTACATAGATCTCTATGTACTTCTGAAGGCTGTTTCTGTACAGGTACAGAACTAGGTCGTGAACGAAATCAAATCTGTCACACACAATGATCAAAGGCAGCTGGTCTGTCAGCTTGGCTTCCTGAAACCCATACACACAGAATGATGACTCTCACATCAGATTTAACAACACTGCTCTGAATGTACTATAATCTGTCCAGACATGTGACAAACACAGAGTATCGCTTTTTAGCCAAAATTACACAGTAGAATCAAATCTGAACAGAGAAAAACTAACTCATTCCATTAAAGCACAATGGATGCAGGCACTGCAGAAACGTTGACGACTGTCTCTTCTTACGCGAAACATGTTCATAGAATACATGTGATTGTCTGTAAAACAATTTTCCTGTAGGAGTATCTTTCAGGTCAACAGCTCAAGACTGCCGGTCACTGTTTCTTCACACTCCAATAGAGCTTCAAACTCATCTCTCTATAATCTCGCTATCTGTACACATGCAAGGAAGACTGTAATGTCACATACTACATGCAAAGCTGGAGCAGCATTACACACCTAAGTTGACATTAGCACAAATACAAACCTAGTAGAGCTCTGACCATGCATATTATATCCATCAACCTTCTCCTCTTTGAACCATTTCCTTTTTTACTCTAAATTTTCTCGGATTGAACAAATGAATTAAACCAGTTTTGAAATTTGTCAGCCATGCCTCATAAAATTATTTATAGCATACCTTCAGGAAGTTCTTGACTCTCTCTGGGTCATAGCAGTTGCTTTCCCGACAAATCCTCTCCACCTCCTTGATCTGACCAGTCTTACAGGCTGCCTGGATGTATTTGAAGTGAACATCTGCATCCTGACTGAAGTTTACAATGGAACCCAGGAAGTAGAATAGGCCTGAATGAACAGCCGAAAAATAACAAATAGTACCTTCCAAAAGAAGACTTCATGAATCAGCAGTCAGTATTCCCAACAGAGAAAGCCTCACTTGGCTGGGACAAAATGATAAAGTCGATTACAAAATCATATACACCTATAACAGACAACAGACAATCAAAATCAATACTACGATATATTGTACCTTCACTCACTTGTACCAAGTTTCGTTGAAATTGGACAAAAAATCTAGGGGTAATTAGTTGCAATTTGAACAAGATTTTAACATGTGCTATATGGACAGAATGGTAGATGGACAACCAATGATCAAAAAGGAAAATGGATACTATTTATTTATTTATTGGATTGATGTTTTATGCCATACTCAAAAATATTTCACTCATACGTCTGCGGCCAGCATTATGGTGGGAGGAAACCCGGCAGAGCCCAGGGGAAACCCACAACCATCTGTAGGTTCCTGGAAGATCTTCCCATGTATGAAAGGAGAGGAAGCCAACATAAGCTGGACTTGAACTCACAGCAACCGCATTGGCGAGAGGCTTCTGGGTCATTGCACGCTAATCAACTGAGCCACAGATGCTCCTAAATCGATACTATGATTTATATATCCTGTTGTAGTGTACACTTCGCCCAATCTTCACTGAAATCAGACAAAACCTGTAGGAGGAGTAGTGCTTTGAAAGACTTGCTAACGTATGCTCAATGAATAGACAGAAGTACCGACAAGTGAGTATCAAAATTAAAAATGATATTCAAATTACATATCTTGATGTAGTCTACATTTCAACCAAATTTCATTGAAATCTGACAAAAACTGTAGGAGTAGTAGTGTTATGAAAGAAATGTTAACATGTTGGATGAACGGACCGATGGACATATGGACAACCAATCATCGCAATGAAAAATCGATACTACGATGTAAGTTTCATGCTGTAGTCTAATTTGCTAATACATAACGTCTTCTGGTCTTCGACCAGTAGAACTAAAAACTCAGCTGTACCAATGTAGGAGTTGATGTTGGCCAAGTGAATATAACGTGCAAAATGGTTTTCGAACAAGCAAGAATTTGCAATAGCTGAAATATTCTACACAAAAATTGATGTCGTCTTGTAGTAAGCTGAAGAGAATAGGCCATGGGAAGAGACAGCTTGTAAAACACTCGCATCCACCAACTCACAAGAGCTGTTTTTTGCAGCTAAAACTTGTCTCTCTAGATTAGCACAAGAATCAACAACCTGTCAACAAGTTGGAAGTATCTACTTTATAGCCTGTCACTTTCACACCTTTCCTCTGACATCAGTAGTGACAGAGGATAATCGGAAAGGACAGGTATATAACCCCCTCATCTACAAATAAATATACTTTAGTACAAACTGTTGCAATCGTCCAAACTAGCCAAGTTCAATTTTAGAGGGGCATGTCTTACTGGTAGCTTGTGTGAGTTCAAACACTAAACTAACATGTCCACAAACAGGCAGGTGTTTGTCTGGTGAACTGGGATGCTTTAGGAGTGGGATTCATGTCAGCAGCTCAACACTGCCACCAAGAGTTTCTTTTCAGTCCTGTTATCCAGGGGAATGCATATGATTTCATACTGGTGCATCAAATCAGAATCAAACTGGTCCTCTGATGACGAAACATCTATATCTCTCATGTTCCAGCAAGAACACCCAGTCACATTATACTGACAACGGGCTGACAAGTCCTGTTTCCTTGTTCTAATCTCTCAGTGCTGAGCACAAAGTGAGGCAGCAACAGATACCATTTATTAAGTCCTTGGTATGACCCTGTAAAAACTGTTTCCACACAAAAAGAATTCCCAAAATAACTCAATGCCAAGTACTTGTGAGATACAATCATTCAGTAGCAAACCAAGACCCGATAAAAAACTCAAAATTCTCGTGTACTGCCTTACCTTCAAAGGACTTGAAGGACTCAAAGATGTCAATGAGTGCCTGTGTGCCAAGCTGCTCGTGGTATTTGGTGGCAATCTGCACGCACACCTGCAGGTTTTGTCGGATGTTGGCCTGTAACATGGCCTTCAGACACTCCAGGGAGTCCTCCACCGAAAGGGAGCCAAAGTAGTTCACAAGCCACTAGAACAGAAACAGGGCTAAGTTTGGACCATACTTCTGATAGTTGGTAATTCCACGCTATGCACACCACCTGATAACAGGTTATTCATGGTACAGGTAATCACGCGCTTCATTGAAGAAAACTGTTAAGCAACTGATTACTCCATTGTACCAGTTATCACACCACAAATGAAATCCTGGGTCCACCTCTTTGAATGTGTGCAAAAAACATACCAAAATACAGAATTCAACGTTCTTAAATCGGATTTTTGACAGATTTAAACTTTTTAGTCAACATACTCCCAAGCTGATACAAGCAAATACAACTTAGAACAAAAATACCTAGTACTTCTACCTGAATGTATTGTTACACTTTGAACAACATCGACTAAGGCAATACTTTACCATCAATATTTTGTGGTATTGCCTGTATTTCAGAATGTCATAAAAGAAAGAGTTGCTTGATCTCAACTGGTTTAACATCTCAGAGAACTTTGGTTGATAACGACAAAGTTGAGCTACAGCCCCAGCGCCAACTTTTAAGCTGATAACCTTTTTAAAAATGTCATTTTTTTTTGTCAATGCACTCACCTCAGGGTTGAGCAGGTGTGTGTGAACAACAGCTCTCTTGATGTCATACAGGTCTGTGTAATGCTCTAAGGCCTGAAAACAACAACATTCATTTCGTAGGAGAATCAAATTCAAGTTATCACTGTAACATAGAGTGTGGAAGTAAAACTTATACCTTCAAACAGAACTCCTTAAATCCAATTGTCATATCTATATCTGAAATTGGAGAATTAACCACTGAAGAATGATTACATATGTGACTCTCTCATGTTACAGATTCAGCCAGTTTTAGTGAAATAGTTGAGTGGTAAGGCTGATTGTTGGGTTTAACTCGAACCCATGACAAAAAATATGGCTGGTCAGTAGGAAACTTTTTTTATTCTGTATCTTCAAAAAAAAAATTAACATGGAAAGAAAAAAAATTCTTCACTCAAAATACCAATAAAGACTTTTGAGTAGCCCCTTTTTGTAAGGGTCGGTCGTATTGTGCCAACGAACATATTTTAAGGATGGCCCACTAGTACTTACTCTCTGCAGCAGTCCTGCCTTCTCACAAAGCTGAGCGATGTGGGCACGGTCATAGTGAGTGAACATTTGGTTTCCTAGAATAGCATCAGCAACCTGCAAATACACAACATTCATTCATGTAGCAGTTATACACTCTGAAGTGGAGTTAAATAAACAATTCAAGGTGTACCAGTTCACCAATCATATAGCACTTACTTTGTTTCTGTTTTTCAGCAGGAGTGTGATTTGCATTTCTAGATTCACACTTCCCAGACTCTTCATTTCTGGCATGTGTTATCAGTACACTTAGATTTTGTTTCAGGAGTGCACTAGGTGTGAGAATGTGATAGCACACCCCAAATACAAAGGCCTGCTTACAATATGTACATGGTTCACACAAAAGCTATCAAAGCTCGAGTGTAAAGAGGAATTCGACCACAGAATGAGCTGTAATTGCTGTGTGAATTTCAGATTTACTAGCACAGTTGCAAGAATACTCTCAACACCATTATTTGCTGGAGGCAACACGTCTATGACATGTCTTAGAACTGAAGCTTTTTTGTGTTAACATCCTTGGGGCTTTTTTAATTATGAATTCTACGTCCTATGGTGAGAATGGTGGGGGGCTTTTACCTGTGGAGCAGACATAAGGTTCATTTCCAGCAGTCGGGTCTGTAGAGGGGCCTCAGCAGGCCGGTTGTTCTTGAGAGCATCCAGCAGGAAACTGGTACATTGTTGGATCAGGTTGAATTCCATGAACACGTCCACTATCTGCAAGATTCAACCACTACACACGTCAGGAGCTTATGTCTAAAAGCATGCAATGACTCAAGTTGGTATTCACAATACTAAATTGGACAAAAATGTAAAACAAAGGGCTGTTTGAGAACAGAGTAAAGAATGACTGTGTATACATGTCCGTTCTTACGCGAAACTATCATGTCCACATACTGGCATGTGTTTGTCTGTAGAACTGGGTTGCTTTAGGAGTGGGATTCATGTCAGCAGCTCAACACTGCTACTGACAGTTTCTTTTCACTCCTTGGATAACAACAATTTGGTTTAACACTATTTTACAACTGACAATAATTCAGTGATGTAGGTCACACACAACAAAATGTTAACTTTGCATGCAATCGCCAAATCAATTATGTAGAGGACAGAACCAGGCAATAAAAGCCTATTTCATGAACACAGCTTTCTGTTGTCCTTAAGCAGACACAAATTGGTTATTTTGGGCATGGCCAGGGGTTTTTCTAGTCAATTTCATTTTAGAAACAATCTGAACACGTCAGAATAGTCAATATTTTTTTGTCACCAATGGATCAAAAACTCAATTTATTTCATGAAAGCTTAATAAATATGTGTCTGAAACTTGATTTTCTGATATTTCTTGTTGTGGTTACCAAAACGAGAAAGTGGCAGAAGAAAAACGCCTGTATAACATCATCAAACATAGGCATACATGATTTAGGTTTACATTACTCAAAAGGAGCAAGCAGGTACCTGGTTGAGATCAGCAAGAGGTTCGTCGTCTTGTACCAGCATCTGAGCAAACTGTAGACCCTGCTCTGGATTCATTCTCATGATGTTCCTCAGCAAGAACACAAAATCAGGGGTGAAGCCCACCTTCTTGGCGTACAGCACTATCTTGTTGAATTGACCAGTCTCCGCAAAACACTGGATGACCTGCAAATCACCACACAGACGAAGGCCTTCAAATGAATTCAGGGGGTTTTCTGGTAACATCACAACAGGCAAAGTACCAAGGACAGAAAAATTTGTGTCCATATTTTACCAAGACACGTACAATATCAATTATAATACACTGCAATTTTTTCACAACTTAGCAAAGCATATTCAGACAAGTCGATCTTTATCATTTCGTCTTGCTTTCAAGACAAAGGTTTTGACAGCAACGAAATCTTCATGTTTTACTGTGTTAAGACTGTGAGTACCTTACATATTTATATTTTAATAGAGTTGTCACAGACCTTAATGACAGAAATGAAATTAATGCCCAAGTCCAAATCCAAGTTTGGGAATAATATCCTAAGTTATAATGACTTCTGATTTCAGTCTAAGAGAGGTGAACAGTTCTTGTTCCTATTCTTTCAAAGTTACACTTTCATTACAAACAACCTGAAACATGCTGTTTTAAATGCTATGATGGTGGCCAACTATGTGATTGCCAAAACAGAACGTATAAAAAGCAAGAGATACTATCTATCATTTAATAGGCATATCAAGAATCTGCATATCATCTTTCCCAGGTGTAAGGCATATGTTTGCTCACCTTGTTGGGCACATTAGCACGGAGGTAGACCGACAGAGCAAGTGTGGGGTCTGTGGGCTTGACCAAGTCTCCCAGTTCTTCACTGCACTCAAGCTGTAAACAACAAGTAATGGTAAAAGAGACGACTACAACTCTTAGTTTGAGGCTCAAAGGCTTATTCAATAGCATTTAATACCAAGCAGTGAAATTTACCAACATTCAACAAATACACCAACAACTTGCAACAGTCTCTTTAAAATAGACTTCTAAATTTAGACAAACTGACCTAACAAACTGTTCTAAATCAAAAATTAGTTCTGTAAAAAAAATTTTCAAAATGCAGAACAATGAAATGAAACAGCTTATAATAAATCTTAATTTCCATATGTCAATATTTACCATGTTTATACCTCAAACACTGAAAATGTTGATTTTCACTGACACTTTTTTTTTTTTACATTCATTACTCCAATAGCCTAGCCACACAATTATTTTCTACATTTACACTTTGAAGCATGAAAAAAGGGAGCTTCTTAAATTCTCCTTTTCGTACCCCTCACAGGCCTTGAACCCCAATCCTTAGCCCAGCCTCACCTTGTCTTCCTTGAGCCATTTCTCCAGGAGCTGTTTGCGTCCCTGCTGTAGAACAGGCCTACACAGCTCCAGAGACTCATACTTGTTCAGCTGACCCTTGTCCAAGAGGATGCCAAAGTACTGGAGCAGAGGAGACGTTTGACCAGCCTGGGCAGGCAGCATCTGAAATCTCTGGATGGTCTGAGGGGTACGCAGGATGCCCTGAAAAAGTCACACCTCTCAACGTTACATTCCTACCTCAGGCCTCAACAGCTGTTGTTAGAACAAGCGCCGACAGTCATATATGTCTCTGTCTTCAAGATGATAATGACAGGAAATGAATTCTACATAACAAAATTGATACATCCAACAATTTTTTGACACGATGTGGATGAGGGCCAACTTACTAGTGACCTACCTTGGGGGCACTGGCTGCAGCTTTAGCCGCATCAGCATAGTTGCCAGCCTGAAACAGGTTGTTGAATTTCCTCACAAACAGGTCCTCAGCCCCAGGCAGATTGTTGCGAGAGGCCATTCGGAGAGCCAGGTCTGGGTTTTGCAAGGTGTTGGTAATGTACGGAACAATGTTCTCTTCCTCGACACTCACGGACAACACCTGTACAACATCACGTAAGCATACAGGTACTCTCAGTGCTCGCAGATAGTGCTTCCAGACGACACATGAAGCATCAAAAGAATGATTATGGCTTAACACCACATTGGCAATGTTTCAGCCATATTTGGCCAGGAAGCATAGAACAACCAAGCAACATAAACTCATGTCTTTTGGTTGTACTTGACATTTTTTTTGTCTGCCTTCACTTCACTATATTTGTAGTTGGTCTGGATTTAATTTTTTTTTTTTTTTTTTACGGGGCCTGCCATCCCTTTCAGCTTTCCACTGTTAAACTTTTTATGTGTTCAGCATTTTTTAGGCTGCTTTTCCAAAGATATGCTGATGTTATAATTCCATATGCTGTTATATCTTCAATATGTCACTGGCTTCACTTTCACTCAGTGTTTTCCACCTATCTTGTAGCTCTAACACAAAGCACAGCTGCTCCATGCAGTGCTCACCTGTCCTTTCCTGTTGACGCCTATGATGCCAGACGTGGGCTCGTGAGGGGCCGTCACAAAGATAGTTTCTCCACTAATCCTATTCATGTACACACAGATGCCTGTCTCCAGGTCGTACAGATGGATATAGCCGTACTTTGTTATCAGGTAAATCACATCATGCTTTGAACTTGCCTACACAGAAGAAAACCAAAAAAAAAACAAACAAAAAGAAAACAGTTCAATGAATAACAGTTAACCTGAAGATCTAATCACATCACCCATAAACACACATTTTCGCAAAAAGCATAATTAAGGTAATCATCCCTTGAGTGTTTTATGATGAATCCTTTTACCATGGTGGGCAATTTTGTAGGTAGAGGGACCCGAAGTGCTAGAATTAAACCACTGACCTTTGGCAGTTATTAAGCCTGTAAGATTTTTACTCAGCTTACACATATCAACAAATATGTTGACTTATGAAGTTAAAGATTACACATATCAACAAATATGTTGACTTATGAAGTTAAAGACAACACAGTCACTCCACCTGAATCCACCTCTCTGCTGAAAATGGGGAGATTAAGCTACGTTTATCTTTGACATGACAATTTCGGAAGTCAGCTAACAAGTATTAACACAAGAACTGACAATTCATTGACAAAGTCTTAAACAAAACTAGAGTGTATAGGCACTGAAATGTATTCTATGATGAATGCTCAGGTTTCTTGCATGTTGATAATTCTGTTGCCTGGCCTTTGTTAATGATAGAGACATTAATGTAAATCTATCATAATTTTACACTTTTCCATCAACTGCTTGTTGTGCTAACAAGGAGGTTTGAGAATTGCTTTATGTGCAAAGCAAATACAAATTAGTGATAACCATTCGAATTGTTGATTGCAGTCTGGGGATTTCTCCTGTAGTGGTTCGGTTCTGTGTTTCACATTCACGAAACCAACATGACAAACATAAAATCGGTTCCAAGAAAGAAAGTTCTGAAGCATTTTTTTTCCAGTAAGATAAAGCCTGTACATAATTAACTGATATACCATAATTTACATGTATGTAGTCACTTTAATATTTTAACCAGCATGTATATATGAATGTCTACCTTAAGAAAGGGGCCGGATTTCATAGATATCCAGCCAACATACAGTTAGTGTACTTTATACAGCAAATTATGCCTCAGGCAAGGCATGGTATCCTATACACAGAGCAGTTATAGATTCCCGCTGCATGTTGTCAGACACTGTCAATCCCATTTGAATTGTTAAGATCACCCCATTTCACCTCAGATGACCCAAATAAACCTCTCAAAAACATGCTGACATTTATAAATTTTCTCTCGCCCTGCCCTACACCATGTTTATCTAGCTTCAATACAGTGTCAATATTTTGTTATTACCGCCTTCTAAATATGATTGAAGAGTAGCTTGACATAACTACTGGCATCTGGTAGGGCCGGCTTAAATGCTGGTTTCTCCTCTATGCCAATCTCAGATCAGATCTGAGGTTTTCCAACAAAATGGCTATATGTACCAACCCAAAACCACTACAGATCGACTGCCATTGATTTCTGAGATTGGATCTGGGTATTCCAGCAAAATGGTTATATGTATCAATCCAAAACCATTACAGATCGACTGCTTTTGACTTCCTATATTCAGTGGTATATAATATGTCAAAAGTGAAGCAATATTTATTGAGCTATCATTATCGCATGGCACACAACGGTGCCATCAACGGCCAATGATGGAAGATGGCAAGCGACGATAAAGCTCTTTACGGGGCATGAACATCGCAAGAACCACAAAACAAAACAATCACCTCTAACACTGTCAAAACAGCGCTAAGTCAGCGCTTAGAAATTTTTGTTTATATATACTGACAGAAAATTTGTTCCCTGAATTTATTACCTCTCGCAAGCTGTCAGCTCTAGCCCTGTAGCCAGAGCAACCCTCACAAAAACAAGAAAATTAAAAAAAAAAAATATACTACTTTCTACAAAGAACATGTAGCAAAACTGAACACCAGAAAGGTTAAATCATAATAGAATACATAATAGAACACTGGAAAATTCCTGAATGATAAACAACAACATACAACAATCAGAGCAAAGAATACAAGTAGGTTCAGTTGTATTGTCACTGATACAGGGCGCAGGGCAAAGTACTCACCTGCATGGCCACCGGGAAGTCATTCTGGGCCTCTGGTGGGAAGAAAACATCTACAGCTTTCTTCTGGAATGGGGTGTTTCCTTGAGGGGGGGCTCCAACCTCGATTATGTGTAGCTGTTGACAAATATATCACACATCATCTTAGATGCAGTCTTTGGACAAGAGCATGATTACTGAGTACAAACACCAACCAGGTCTACAAAACTGAGGTGTGCATGCACACTACCATACCTAGCACACTTCTAATACAACATTCAGGTGTACTAATACCACATGCCTGACATACAGCCGCACGAATGTGGCTCAACTGGTCTAACAATGCACTGACGTGCTGAGCAGACAGAGTCACATGGACTTATTATATCAAACAGGATCTTCAACAGATCAACTATCGGCTGCTGAACATCAGGTTTTGAACGATGTTATTTTATCCTAACCTGCATAAAACTGGTTTCTGCAAAGACAAAAAGTGTAAAGGGATGCTTCAAAACAAACACACACGGTCCCTACTCTAACATGTACAACAAAATCAAATGATTTCGGCACACAAGTTGCCTTCGCTTCGATGGGTTGGTTGCCATTTTTGAGTGCCATACTCGCCGTCACATGACCCAGGATTCCGGCTAGCAACGTCACAAGCTGTCAAGCTATAAATAGATCAAAGGTCACACAGAGCTTCACTTCACCCCGAAAGCAAAGGCTAAAAATTACATCCCTCGCTTCTTTTGATTTGTTCACAAGTCGTTGCACAGAAAACCTTTGGACATCACCATGCTGTGGCTAAATGACAGCTGAATTAATACACTTCCCACCCAACAACTTCTGACGGTCTCTCCTGTGACCCTTGGCCACGGAAGCCCAGTAAACAAAACCACATGATGCAAAGACCGAGGTTTCACAATGTCACATGACATGGAATTGATTATTGCGTCAAACTTACAGTCCGACCATTGCGAAGCGAAGATGTTTTGTCAAAACACCAAGGATTCACTCTACCCATTGATTGGAACATAAAACTGAAGTCACATTTGTAGGCAGACATGATTTATCTGTTCATCGATGCATAAATCTTCAAGGTCAAGGCTTTACTTAACACTGAATACTTAAGTTTTAAGGCTGCTCTTGAGGTACAACAGCTGGCTATATCTGGGATCATTCCAGGAATGCTTGAAGCTGACCTAGCAACTCAGTATGGTATTGCATTGTTCAATCTGCTGTCAGCTTTAGTTGTGGTGCTAGCAAGAGTCTACAAGGTGAGATGCACCACCAGATACAGGTCCAGAAGCAACAGTGCCCTACAGAAGTGCAGGCTTCTCCAGTCAAAATCCAACAGTATGGCCAGCAGAGAGGGTCTTGGCAGATTTTTGGGCCTGGCCTTCCCTGTGCTTTGTCATTTATTTTTTATTTTTTTTTTGTTTTTGTTTTCAAAAAAGGACACAACTTTAAAATCCTGGATATTACCCTGATTGTGAGCAGGTAACTACCGCAGTACCCAGTGCTGAAGGCAACATGACAGCTACGTACTCATCATGGTTTCATGCAAAAGGGCCCTGATCTTGCTCTTGGGGTTTGACAATCAATGAAAACAACGGAAAGACTAACCTTTCCTCCTTGAGCGCCACGCACAGCGAAACAGAACAGGGTGGAAGGCTGGGAATTTCCCTCCATCTTGAACTGGGAGAAGGCCGCAGCATGACCTTCAATGGGCTGACTCACTTTTCTTTCCACTGAATACAGCTGCATGGCTCCAACTACTCTATTTTGCTAGAAACATAAAGAAAATATGATAGAGAATTTCATAAAGCAAACAGCATGGAGAAAAAAAAAAGTGCCAACAGCATGTAAGCTTAAAATAAATCAAGAACAACCCAGATCAAAATGTGACTATTTTAAGCAACAATTCTGCACATACACGTCACCAATCCATCTGAAATATTGTTATTATAGAAGTTGTAAAAGTGACAGAATTTAACTTTAATGTCACCTGTAATCAGTCGAACACTCACCTGTGCTGATATTCCTATGACCAGGAGCCACTGCTGCTTAGCATCCACCCTATAGTTAATGATCTGACAGCCAGAGAGACTGGAATGACGGTCAAAAATTTTCTGAGGCTGGGAGTCTCCTGTAGTACATAAAAATTTGGCACCTCAGCATTCGTAATTAACATTCATGAGAAAGCTTCACTTCCATTACCATGCTGTTAACCCTTTTGGGACATCAATTACAGTTTGAAAGAAGCTTTTTTTCGCAATACATTCCAAAAAAATGATGATGCCTTACATTCAATTAAACAGCAAAGGCGAAACAGCAGACAGACAGACTGACCAAGTGACAGACAACGCGACCTGTCTGATCACAGGTAAAAATACACGGCGTGTTATTTACATCAGGGAGGCATGGTATTTGTGTAGATTTAGGCATAGTTTGGGAATGAATGATAATTGCTTAACACCACAGTGGAACTTCACAGACAGACACTTATCTAGTTACAAAGGGCAATCTACACTTGCTAACTAGCACCATCCAACCGTATCATGAAAACGATAAAGAATTGGGAAATGAACAAAATTACCAGTATCTCGAGCAGTAAACCTTGGGCCAGTGTTAGCAAAATGAATTAATGCAAGTTAAAAACTATTTACCTTCCATGCTCCAATGATAGACAGCTGTATCTGTCACCAAGGCTACAGTGTTCACAGAAATCCACTTCCAGAACTGGACCTCATCCTGCATGGTGTGTGCCTTCATTTTGCTTTTCATCTCAATGTTGAAAATTTGTAATGTCTTTCCGGCTGAAACAGATAAGCAACTATACTTAGCAAACGTACTTTTTGCATGAATCACTTTAGGATTAAATTTTACGACACAAAAATATACTGATGCATTATGAGAAGGTGACACTCAGGCCTATTTACAAGCAAGATGATAAATATGCCATATAAAACATGGCAAAAAGGAGCAAATTCCGAACATTTATATCTCATGCTAAATATACAAATGGTTGATTTTTAAGAACGTATGTACAAGTTCTTGCAGAGAAACTGGGTAATATTAATGTATTTGATTGGTATGTTACACATTACTATTTCACTTACATGTATACGATGGTACATTATGGTGGGAGACAACTTTATCACATTAAGGCAATATGTGCATCTAGAGGAGTTACTTCTCAAACACCCAAGCAAGACTGGCAGACTCAACTTAAAAATTCCCCCCTTTTTCGACAGTGAGGAATTACCTGTCCATGGACATTTTTGTTGAAACTTGGCAAACTATATGCAAAGTGACCTATATCAGCAGGTCAATGGGGTTATGATCGCTGGCTATAATTACCACACTGAAGACACATGAGTACCTGCAAGGTACCAGGCCTGGGGTAATGGGCCAGTCAGGCTAAGTAGGACGACGGGAGTGATAGCTACAAAAATTTCCCGACTAGCTGGGAAGAAAAGGTATCAGTGAAACTATTCAGACATGGAGGTTTTATCTGATGCAGGAATCCTACATATTCAATACATATTTTCCCAGCAATATAAACAATCTACCATCAACATCATTGAAGGGATAAACATGTGTCCAATAAGTAAAAACTTGCCAACGTTGTCAAAACAAACAGTGAGACATGAACTAACTTTGCATTTCTGTTGATTGGTACCCCATAACTCTCTAATTATTGTATCTATCAACAACAGCCTTCATGTTTTGTCAAGGTGGTCATTTAAATTCTGAAGAACACACAGATCAGAACAGATACTATTTTGACAGTCAGGTTCCGGTTAGTGCAGACACATCAAGTTACCTCCCTTTCCTATACAAAGTGGTCAGTTAAGATAGTTCATAAATATATACATATATATATAAAGGGAATATAAAATCACACTGTGGATCTCGTGACTGGCTATGAAAGAGTCTAACTGGATCCCCCCATGCAAGATCTCACATTCAATGTAACCGCTGACTTCCACAATCTTCATAAATTAGTTATCAAGATATGAGCAAACTGCAGAAAAGCTGACCTAGGGACCCACTGAAAAAGCAAGACAAAAGCATGAAAATGTATACCTGTCTATCCTCTACTAAACACATCGGAGAACGCTGTAGTAGTCTAACTCATTTTCTGTTTTATCTGATGCTGGACTTGTGGTTTTAATTGCTGAGTCTAGTAGAAAAGCTTCAATCACTGAATGTTACATGTAGTGCTACTGTCTGAGTCAACCTATCCTGACCACACTTACCTTTCAGAGCAATAACTTTACTGGCTGGATTCATGATAGCAGAGTCCGCTGAAATTGGTCTTCTCACTGGGTTGGTTGGGTCATTCATGTCTATAATGACTACCTGGTTGGAGTCTCCCACTTTCTCACGTACGCATATGAATTTGTCAGATTCCATTGTGAGTGTGCTAAATCCAATGTTGGCTGCATTGATTCCCACATTTTGGAGCTGAAAGTTGGAAATGATAATAAATTTCTAAAACATGAAATCTGAGTCTGATTGATACTAATGATAGAGAAATTCACAGAAAGCTACAGGTATACACTACAACAAAGTGCTTTAACTAAGGCTTGAAATACTTCTAAAAAACCATATGCACACTGTGCATCCATTTTTCAGAAGTACATCACCAGCTGAAACTTATGTGCACAAATAATTTATGTGTGTTAAATAAATGTAACTCTACAGGTGAAATATCTTTTTCTTACAACATGTGCCCTTTATTCATTCCACAACAGCATGATCAAAAGTAAACCACTTTCAACCATTTTTTTAACTTTAGTTACAGAATTAATACTATCTACAATTGTGTCAATGAATGATTTTTTCCTTTTTTATGTAAAAATGGTGACCATAAGAAGCAATGTAAAATATGCCATGTTTTTTGTCCAGTATAGGACAGAAATGATTTTTCAGGCGTTGTCTAATGTAAGTCAGCTTTAAAGAATAATAGATCTCCTTTGTGGACTTGTGTTAAGTCAAATCAGCATGTCATGGTTGTGGTGTTGTTTAACGAAGGTGAGGCCATGTGAAATGAAACTAAACTGGTAACTTCTACATATTTTAACTATTTGTATATTCAGCAGGTGGGAGAATAACTAAACCTTAGGTTTTCACTTTTCTCAAAAACGATTGTTTTCATCTGAACAATAATACGCTATAACTGAAACCTCATGCTTGCTTCCACGACCAACACGTACACGTATTTAGATTTGAAAAGTCTGAGCCAGTCAATCTTCTGTGATGGAGGTAATTTACTTCACGATCTCTATAACTTTTTTTACATTCAGCACGTCAACCGTGCGATGGTGTCATAATCAAATCTAAAGGAAAGAGTTTCTTGATTTGAATGATATTAAGAATACAATACTGATGGACAATAATTATTTACTGATTTCTGCCTCAAAATATTTATGTGAACGTTGTGCATGTCACATAAAAAGTTGGGTGCACTGGTCATTTCTCGCGTGCGTATGTGCACGTGTGCATGCCTTATTTCGAGCACTGTTAACACTGTATTACAATTTAACAGACATCTGCCAATATTATACCTGTTTTGGACTCAGGGGTTCAATAATAAAAATAAACTAGGGCCTACAGGCACTGAAATGTATTCTATGATGAATGCTCAGGTTTCTTACATGTAGATAATTCTGTTGCCTGGCCTGTTTATTATCAAGACACTAAAGTAAATCTACCATAATTTCACACTTTTATCCATCAACTGTTCGTTGTGCTAGTGAAAAGGTTTGAGAAGTGCTATATGAGCAAAGCAAATACTTGCTCGTCATAAACATTTGAATTGTCGTTTACAGGCTGGGGATTTCACTCGTACTGGCCTACGCGAAAAAACTCTTAAGTTCTGTCGTTTTACATTCATGGTAATCAACATGACAAACAAAACACGCCAACTCAGTTCCAAGAAAGAAAGCTATGAAAAACATTTTTTTTCCAGTAAGATTAAGTCTGTATATACTTAACTACTATACCATAATTAACATAGTCTAACTCCTTACATTCCTGCTGCATGTCTACACTGCCAACCCTATTTGAATTGTTCATAACACCTTATTTCACCTCAGATGACCCAATTAAACCTCTTAAATGATGTAACAAGACATGTTGAGCTACATAAATTTTCTCTTGCCATGCCCTACACCATGTTGAACTAACTTCAATATCGAAATCTGATACATTATACAATGACCAATTTTCGTTATTATCGACTTTAATCATAAACTTTTTTAAAGATTTGCATTGTTTATGGCAGGTACAATGGGTACGGATTTGTACCATTCTATAATATGACACCTGTGTTCAAATTCCTTGAAAAATGATTGCAGAGTCGCTTGATGTAACCGCTGGCACTCGATAGGGCCAGCGTAAATACCAGCCTCTCCCGTCTGCCGATCTGAGATCGGGTCGGGATATTCCAGCAAAGCGGTAATACGTACCGACCCAAAACCAATACAGATCGACTGCTGTTGACTCCCTGTATTCCGCAGTATATAATATGTCAAGAGTGAAGCAATATTTTGAGTTATCATATTGCATGGCACACTATGGTTGAGGAAGCAGCAAGCACACAGTGCAGTGAAGGAGAACATTGAAAAGGATAGGAAAATGAACAACACTGGTCAATCTTCTGATGAATAGGGATGAAAATAACCAGAAATTACAGTATGTTTTACTACAGAATAATTTGCATAGCATATGTAAATTATGAACGTGAACGAAACCCAGTGTTGGACATATGAGGCCGTGAGACATTGTTCCGTATTATCTACCATGTTATTTTGACAATGTTTCAATATCATGTCTCGGCAAGCAAAGCGTGTTGGCGCGAGTAAAATAGCTAATGTCCAGATGATGACCGCGGTCTCAAATACATGGGCCATGAACATTGAAAGAACCAGAAAAGAATGAAAACGATCACACCTCCAACACTGTTAAAACATTCAAAATGATGCTAAGTCACTCAGGAATTATTTTTATTTATATATACTGACAAATGATTTGCCCTCTAAATCATTGACCTCTTGCACACTATCAGCTGTAGCACTGAAGCCCACGTAACCCTCACAAAAAGAACAAAATAGTCCTGTATGCTGCAGAAAAAAAATTAGAACTGAAATGTTCAATTCATTTTACTGAATTGTTACTTCACATCTCCTTACTATATTAATACTTTCTCTAAAGAACATGTTGCAAAACTGAATGCCAGAAAGGTTAAATCTGTGCATCATCTTCAGAGCTATTTGTTATTGGTTGTACTTTGGTCCACAACATCCAGTCTGAGAAATGGGAAATTTCTACATAATGCATTACTATGCCTTTGCACAGAATACATAGAAAGTAACAGTATCTCAACACAATTTAGAAATGAATGGAGATGCACTCATTTCTCTATTATCCCCTCAGGTTCATTCAAAACAGAAGAACATACTCATTAACTTTTTATTTAAGGTTTCCGAGTTGGGTGTTTTTTTTTAAATCATATGGGTGTGTGTAAGTATGAATGTATATACATGTCCTAACAGGAATCAAGCAATACACAACTTTAGCAGGTCTTAAAATATGCTTGATTAGTATGGTCAACGTCAAAGATAAAATGAAAGAGTCTGTACATGTATGTAACTTCATATCATGTGTTAACATCTAACCTTAGACTTCAGACTAAGTAATGTGAAATACATGTTAAACTGTTACACAATCCTTTGCACACCTGCTATTTGAAGAGCATGTCTTGATACAGTCAGCCTGATCAAATTACCACAGTATTGCAATGTGCTACGTTCACTCCTCCAAAATTGTTTATGACACTACATGTTAGTTGTTAGTTACAAACTTGCACCCTCACTCACAAAAAAAACATTACCAATGCCTATGTTTTCTAACATGAAAAACTGCACTAACAGCAGTGACTTTTGCCACAAAAATTCCCTGATTAAAGCAAAGCAGATAAAGAAATAAACTAAGTATTTCACAGCGCATCTGAACAAGTTACTAGGATAAAAGTTATATTCAACGGTTGGCCTGATTTTCTATGGGAGAAAAACAGGTTCAAGGGAGGTAACTTACTTTTGAATTTACTCTAACCATATTTAAATACATAGAGAAATAACTACAGAAAAGATTAATTACTTCTTTCACAGGAAACAGCCTGTAATTGTTATTTATGTATTAGTATGACACTGTTAGAATTTATTGGGGATTTAAGGTCCATTTCTAATTCCTTAAACTTAAACGTAAAATGCATGCTATCAGTTATTATGAGGAAAGTCATACACATTTCTTCTCAAAATTGGTAAACGAGTGAAGCTGTGAAGTGATTACTTGTAGAAATCTACAGAAAATTACAAGTAGAACATAAAATTTTCCTTGGTTAGTATAATACATGTTAATTCAATTCAAAACGGGCTGGTAAAATTGTTTTAAACTCAATTTACTGCAAAACTGCATTTTAACCCCTATAAATCCATGTATTTAGGAACCCTCATTACCCTACTTCAGCCAAACCAGCAAGGCACCAGTGCAAGTCCCTATTAAACTGCCTCTGAATTCTAAACTGATTACTTTGTCCAATATGTAGACCATACTGATCATCTGAATAACCTCCTGTATCAATTTTAAAGGTTGTTTTCTACAATAAATAAATACTTCAAAAAACACTGATATCTTTCAGCTGTCAAGGACACAGGCCGGGATATTTATCTGGAGCACAGATTAAAGGTACATGGTACTTAGTTGTCATTAGATCCAGGAGTGAACCTCATCTGTGTAAAGTACTGTTTCAGCCCGTTCCTACACCACACATATACATATACATACACATCAAATCTAACATATACTATTCTCTTTAATTACAAAACTTCTCTTTAATTTTATCTTAGCCAAACCTTCAGAATCATGCAAGATAAAGTTAATGCATCTGCTATGTATGTGAAATCAGTCAAACATAAAAAAAAAAAAAAAAAATGCCTATCCTGGCAAGGAACAGTTATGTTTCAAGATAACACACCCCCTCTACCTTTGACCCTTACACTTCAGCAGTAGTGAAATGCAAGTACACACAGAAACAATAGGCTCAGCTGTAGACTGTATAGTGGTATAGTCCCACTAAGAGATACATGGAGAGCAAATCCGACAATAATGGCAACAGTTTCCATTCATCTCTCTTTTCTTGTAACCAAGTTCAACATGGTCAGTCAGTGGCCTCCCAGAACGGTGACTTAAAAGTCATAAACATCTCCTCCCACCCACAGTCTGAACTGATTATGACTGAATAACTGATAAAGGCAACAATCGTTCGTGCCAACAACAACGAATATGTGAGTGAAAACGGTAACATCCCATCCACAGGAATCTTTCAAGCTTACTCCTGTCAATTTTTGTTAAAGGTAACTCAATTTTACAAGATAACAAGCAATGTAGGAATACATGTATCTCTACACCGTATCACTGAATAACTTTAATGATGAACTCATAATAGCACATGCACCTGTCAAATGAGTGTGTTTTCTTGAAGACAAACATTACATCCAGATTAACACATACACTATATGCATCCCTTATTTGACAGCCAATGTGTGTTAATTTGACGCTCTTAGCATTATCATCTGGAGACAAAACCAGAGATCCACTGCTTCCGGTTTGGGATTCACAGCTTGATGAAGCCGCAACAATCATCAACGTTGTTGCTCAGATGAACTATAAAAACCGTTAAAAAAGAATAATATGTATGACATAATCTATGGCTGATTATAACAGATCTTGATTATCAAGCTGGAATAATCTGGAAACCTACCATTTTGACAATAATTCGTGTGCATCTGTCAGCTATGTCGCGAAATCATTGAGGGGCGTGTATATAAAATGATGGGAACGTAGACGTGGAACTGAAAATGGCCAGCAAATACACGTACCTGCAAATGCTCCTGAAAACGAATAGGCAAGATTTGCGCCATGATGATGTCCTCTTGCCTTTCAAAGAACCTTGCTTATGACCGTATGTGGCCAACTCGTTTATCTTGCCGGTTGACCGGTGGCTTAGTTCCTCAGACCAAACCTCCCGAAATACACAATATGGCTGCCACCGGGTTGATGAATAAAAAAATAGTTCGTCACTAAATACGCCGAAACATTAAAATTGGAAATAATTGTTCCTGTTCTAATGAATGACATATTTTCAAATTAAACAAATTTATTGTGAATTATAGCACCAATCCGGTGCCCATTGTTTCCGTATAAGCCGCATAGTAGGAATAGCTGGAATTGACAAGGAACTACGTTTTCCGAAGTGTCAAATCCCTCCGCAAGGGGAGTACAAAGATTGGGGATGCCGGCTGGAAATCACGGAGGACGTCATGCGGAGTGCTTGTCAGTCTTGACATTTACCCACCTTCTCTTTTTGATAATATGCAGATTAAAATGTTTCATTTACTCATGGCTCAAAATTTGAAATACTGCAAATGGAACCATGACCTATATAATGCAAAATCTATTGTAGTGGATTTATTTTAATTTTCACGTACGAATGAGACAAACTTAAGTTGTAATATCGAGGATCACCTGTCAGTGACCAGCAGTGGTTTCGCTTCACAGGTGACATGCCCGGGTCAGCATGCCGGTCTTCAGTGAGGGGAACACGTGTCGACTGTTAGTCACAGCTGTGACGTCACGCCACTGAAATAACAACCAGGTGAAAAGAGGACTGAGCTATTTGAGACAGGCGTGAACGGTTCGACGATGGCACAGCTAGGTGGGTTAAAACGTTTGGTCGAATAAGGACACACATCGCTAATTAATTAGCCTTGTTTGCATTAACCTACACCCGTAAGTTTAGCATTTGTAAGCCATAACTACAGAGGCAGGGCCAGTATTTAAAGTCAAAATAAACCATAATTAATATCCTGGTGACATTGTTCGGGCCACTTCATGAAATTTATATCGACCATGCATACCTCTTCAGTGTTCCTATAAAGGCCTACGTAGGTTACCCTGGAGGCCAATCTATAATTTATTTGTCTTTTCGCACTGCTCAAAGAACTATTTGTTCAAACGTTCTCTGGAAAGAACATCTTAACAAAACCTCCCAGAAACCTAAGCTAAATGGGATCTAGTCTATACAGATGTAGCCTGCATGTATCTCAAGTAATCAAAGCAGGCCTAACACATATAGCGTAGAAAACAACCAATGAACCATGCAGAACAGGTCAAATAAACTTTGATAAAATTAATAATAGTATTAATTAAAATTAGATATAGTATATAGCTCACGGATATAAAGTAGGCCTATATAATTCCGGTTTTTTTTTTATCCTAAATAATTTATACCAGATATTGACATTTTATCCTATATATTGACACAGGTCTGCGTCAAATTTGATTTTCCTACCCCGTATATCGATATACAGATAGAAGTTATACTCTCTTTCATTATCAAGGCAGTCGCACACTTTTTAAAAGCAATTTCATTGGCCGATGTGCCTCAATAAGGCCTATTCCAGCCATATTCCGAAGTACCAAGGTGGAAGTTATTAATTCATTTATTTATTTACTCTTTTTTTTGTACTTTAGAACATGGTCTTAACATTTTATCTTTTGAATATAGATGTATTCTCATGTATGCTGTCTCATTTATCAATAAGCCTTAACTAGCTCAGACGGTCAAAACGATGGTTGGGTGAAGCTTGAGCTAGGGCGTGGGTTCGAGGACTCAATCATACAATTAGATATAAATCAGACAATGTTATGTGAAATAATGTACAATGAAAAAAGATTAAGTTAGTTACATTCACGCAGCTCCGTGCAAAATATTCAAGCATAAACTCATAAGTGTAATTTTGCTAATGTTGAAATCACATTAACTGTATATAAACAATAATTAAAACGGCATATAAAACTGTGAGGAACTGGTTTAAGGTATTACTCACTTGTCTCGGGATGGATATTATACGTTCAGTATGGTTGCTAAAGCTTACGAATATCCATGTATAGGCCTATGTGAAAAAGTAAAGAGGAAGAAAAAAAAACATGCTATTTGTAATTCGTTGTATTCCAACTGCATGTACTTTCAAACTTTCGATCTCATCTCCTTGGGAACAGTCCTTGTCGGTGTTTTGTTATATGCACATGTCGATGAAAGAGACGTCTAATGTTCAGCAGTGACAAGCATGGCACCAAACTGGAAGTGTTTATGGTAAAGTATAGGCCAGTACCATGTTCTGAGCTTCTGATTAGGGTGACATTTACATTTGAGTTTATTTTCCCTTCGCGTACTTCCTCCCCCCTCCCCCCGCGCCTCACGTGTCTTTTTATTTTTTCAGTTAATTGTTGGCTCTCTGTGTTTTTGCGAGTATGTTCATTTTCTCAGCGCCCCTCACCTCTGTAGGCATGCTGTCAAACTGTGTATGACGTATGTATTAAAGCGCACGTATATATGACATGTGTCATATCTAAACATATATCTGCAGGTTCTCGGACTGACTTGTGCTATAGGGGCCTATGTTTACAGGTGAATATAATATTATTCATAATGCATGGAAACAAAATAATGGTGTAAATATATACACTGTAGTTTGGGGAGAAAAACTAAGGAAGCACGGACCAGCGTGAATCGAATCGAGATCTTTTGTAGACGTTTTTCAATTAATTAGGAATTGCTATCCCCAAGATTACGCATGTATATATATATATATATATATATATGCAGATATATATATATATCTGCTTCCTATGTATACTTTCCAGGTATAAATATAATATTCTCCAAATAAATATTCCAAAACACACTGCCAATAAAACATCTTCCTCGTCTTATTACGTTGATGTTAATGAGCAATATCTCTATGCTGTGGTAACGGGTTATCACCGACGGGCCCAAGCTCTCTAAGGCTCCAAATAAACAAAATAGATATGGGCCCAGGTAAGCACTCAAGACAGGAAACAGCCAACTCCAACTATATACTATTCCCAGATTCAAAATTGGGGCAGTTGATTGGTCAAAATTAAGACATCAACTGAGGCATGGCCGTCTACATATGACTCCGGTAATGCCTCCATAAAGGCTTAGCACATATCTGAAATATTTATTTCCGCGCTTTAATCCAGGTTTTCGTGACCTCGTTTTTGTCAAAATGTTTTTTTGTCCTAATGTCTCTTTCTTTAAACAACATCCATACCCATGCGTGAATATATCTCACATTGTCAGTTCAAACCAAGCCTTGAATAAGGAATATGTGGGTTTTGGTGACAATAACTGATCTGTACCACGCTTGTGTCATTATTTGCGCAGTCTAACGTTCGTTGAAGGCCATTACTCTTCCACCAACGTGCACGTCTATACGTCACCTGTGGGGCAGCTCATCGGTATCTTGCCAAAGGTCGCTGGTTTATGAGGGGGAATCCGGTTCCCTCCGCTCCTAGAGCTGACCACCGTCGTGTAAGTGAAAGATTCTTGGGTATGATCTTAAACAGCAAGTATGAAAATAATTCCTTAAATAAATAAATGTCATTAGAGTGTGCTCCCCGGTTTTTTTTTTACAGTTCTCACCAATTAAAAGTTTCTAACTGATCTTTCACAATTAAAAGGAGAGTATAACCTGTGTCGTTCAAGTAAAAGCTTTCTAGTGCTGCTAACTTGTCGGGTTAGAACTAAAAATTCACAAACAGCTATACAGCTTGATTGTATCCCATGCATCTATATAGAAAGAGACAGACAAAAAGCATTATTTGTATATCACCATGTAAAATAGTCTTTTGTATAAGCGTGTAACTGCACGTATCTGTATAAAATGCACACACTTCTTTGATTATAATACATTGCAAAGGGTATATACTTATAGTGTGTGTATAATGTTTTCATATAGTAAAATCTTTTGTCAAAAATAAGGAACGTCTTAATGCAGATATCCGAAGGCTATGTATTGGATCTGTTATGATATGCATATATATTATAGATTCATGTACTCCTTTACATTATACCAGTGTATGTATGAACGCCTTGACAAAGCCATAGAGGTGTATGTGTAGGCTTTTTGTGTCGCTGAAATTGTCACTACAGGTATAGAGCGCAACAACAGAGTACTGAGAGATCAACTGTGTTATACTTAGGCCTAGATCCCATACAACCTGCAAGATTTTGGGCTTCCAATCTAATTTAACTCTGTATTGTAATTCGTAGGTGGTATGATGATGGTATCTATGGTTTTCATTATAACTTTGATTTTATGCCCAAATTGAAGAAAGGATGTCTACCCGGTCATAGATTATTTGGCTTTAAAGTTCATGCATTTTATTTAGTTATTTATTTGATTGGTATTTTAAGAATATTTCACTTATACGACGACGGTCAACATTATGGTGGCAGGAAACCGGGCAGAGGTTGGGGGAAGTCCTCCGAGTCGACCATCCGCAGGTTGCTGGCAGAGCTTCCCACGTATGGGCGGAGAGGGACTCACAGCGACATCATTAATGGGAGGCTTCTGGGTCATTGCGCTGCTCTAGTGCGCTGACCAAGTGAGCCACGGATGACCCCTTTTGCATTTTGCACAACAAAAGCCCATTAAAAGGCTGAGTTATTTACAGTAAGGTATAAAGGGTATATAGATCAGAACCGCATGCTTTCTTTAAACGACAAGAAAGGTTTCATCAGAGATTAAGATAATGATATGCATACTAAATATAAAATAATGGATGTAGTATGCTTCAAAAGGTTGACGTCGTGCGCAGCAATCTTTCAGATATATGAAGACGAGGAGTTCTTAGAAAGTATATATATACTGTGTCTTCTTTTGGCAGTGCCAGTTCATGCCGCAAAAGTGCTGTCGCCACTGGCACGCCGAAGCCCCGACATGACACCCCACTCACATTATATTAACAGCCGGTCGACCAGTTCTATTTCCTTGCTCTAATCTCTCAATGCTGAGTGCCAAGCCAGACAGCAGCACAAAACAATGAATTTATTTACTTAATCGGTGTTTTCACTTTTATATTTCACTTATACGACGGCTCCCAACATTACGATTGAAGGAAACTGGGCTGAGCCTCGGGAAACCCACGACCATCCGCAGGTTAGTGGTGGACCTTCCCACGTACGGTCGGAGGGGAAGCAGGCATGAGCTGGATTTGAACTCACACCGACCACATTATTGGGAGGCTTCTAGGTCATTCCGCTGCGCTAACGCGTTACCAAACTGAGCCACGGATGCCTCTCCCCCCAACAATGAATGTACGCATGGTATATTATCAATACCTTACATGCTACGTGTACAGCTGTATATAAACTGTACAAGGCCACTCACCTAATGAGTATGGACATGCATGTAAACAGAGATTCCAGTCATATGCGGATACTCTGCGTTTATACGGAACGAGAAAAGCTCTCCGTTTCTGGTTCCTGCGGAGATTACGGCTAAATCGCGTGCTCGGGACTCTTGATACAAAAATCAATGCCTCCCGCGGATTGATATGGTCACAATGACGCAGTGTCCAGAACCCATACAGCCTTTGGGTTTGCCCCTTCGCTCGGCCTTGCACCCGCGCTGTATGCCCGTAACAAGGATTGTCATTGATTATTCTATCTTTCTGCCAAGTATACCCGTGTTTGACCGTATGCGTGTGTTGACGTCAGCATAGCAAGTTTGGACCCATCTCTTTATAAATCAGTTCGCTATATTTTACGTCGTTGGACCGATTTCATTCCTACGCATTGCGTCATTTATACAAACCGTTTATCAGACATGTGTCTGTTCGCACTGATGTATGCATGTGGTCCAAAAGTGTATCACGGATGGAGGTGGCAGTATACAGACTTTCCTTGGGAACTGAGGATGTTTCATTTTGATTACCGTTATGTTTATGATCTGTTATGAACACCCTTTGCCTGAAACGATCTAAAAGTATCACACTACGATTCACAGAGTAATTGGATTAAATCTAAAAAAAAAAAAGATAAAAATAAATGTTTTACCCGTCACCCGATAAAGCAGCCACGTTCAAACTCGATAGCTAAACAGTATTATCGTTATTACAGATTACACTTTCTTAATATATAGCACAGGTTCTAGTGCTGAAATTGGTTGAGACCTATCCCGGTTTCGAACCAAGGACCTCAGAGTCAGGCACCAAATCGCCAGCAATACATGTCAACCATCTAGGCCACTCGACCAACCAGCCCTCTACAAAAATAGAAGGTAGTTGACCGGTAGACTTTACAGCGAACATGCATTACCCCTCTGATGACCGATAGCTAAACCCATTTGGCCTGTATACAAGTGAAATGGAGACTGCAGCATGTATATGTATAGGCCAATATGGCCGAAGCCACTTTTACTCAGTTCACTAAAATACTAATATTATCTGAAATAATTAGTCGAATGTTGCTGTCCAAAGGTGGACGACTAAGGTTAGTGATGTTTTAAACTTGTCCTCACCATAAACCATGTAGATATTGTATGCACTAGAGAACACATTGCAGAGCAAACTCCAGAAGCTGAAAATAAAAGTTGAAAAGTCCGGCTTAAGCCGAAACTAGGGACCGTGTCTGTTTATTTTATCGACATGATTATTCCATGGACATTTGTAATCAAAGCACGACCTCGAGCAAAAATCTTCTGTTAAAACCGTTTTATGAAGGAATTACGGATTGCATTTCTGTTTTATGAAGGATTGCATTTCTGTTTTCATAGAGGATTACTCCGTTCATGGTAACGAGTCTGTCCCTGATAACCAGTTAATCCGTAATCAGGGTTGTACAAATTAAAAAGGAACTTGGGATAACTATTTAAACATTCATTTAATATACCTGTCATTAAATCCAAATATCCTCGTTGAATAAAAGCTATATACATTCCAGTGACAACCGTTGATCTTAGTCCCATTACTAAGCAATGTACTATACAGCTTCTACAGCCTCTTTTCCATGTGAAGGACATTAAAACTCAACGATGTTTAAACTGAATTCGTGAACGTATATATATATATATATATATATATATATATATACACAGTTATTAGTTCAGATATATACATATATGTTCTGACGTCGATATTGTTTTCTTATCATTTCGATTGCGATACATCTAAATATGGTTAAGCGGAGGCCTCCGTGGTTCAGTTGGTTAGCGCGCAAGAGCAACGTAATGGCCCAGAAGACTCCCACTAGGGTTGTCGGTGTGAGTTCAAGTCCAGCTCATGCTGGCTTCCTCTTCGGCCGTACTTGACAAGGTCTGCCAGGAACCTTGGGTGGGTTTTCCTGGGCTCAGCCCGGTTTCCTTCCACCATAATGCTGGCCGTCGACGTATAAGTGACATATTCTTGAGTACGGCGTAAAACACCAATCAAATAAATAAATACATAAATAGGATCAAGCCATGGTGCTAGTAGACGTGTAAGTTCCAATTATTCATAAGCACTTACATAAGCAGTTAAATACACAGTCGTCTCCGCTCTGGTTTTACCACCATGCAGTAGCCAGTTTTGCCTCCATAGAGGAGGAGGACTAAGCGTTCCCGGCGCCTAGTTCCTTTGAATTGTTTCTCTTTTACTGTTTATGAACGGTGATGACAACTCTCCATTTGAGTATTTCCGAACCGATAGTAAGCTGTACTTTAGCTGTAGTTGCAATTTTTCACCCAATGTCTTATACATGGTTCTAGGGGCACATGAAATTTGATACTATGTAGAATATTGAAATGAACATTTAGAATAATGGATATATACATGTACTAAACGATGTATCTAAATCACCTTTCAGGCTGTCAAATACGTGTGGAATAAATCTTCCTAATTAAGGAAAATTGACAGGAGGCCGGATTTCAGCATTTACGTGTGATCATCTGCCCACTATCACACTCCCGTTGGTGATCTGGAGTTGTACTCTCCTTGCTGTTGTTTTTTTATATTTTACACGTCCATCCAAATACTGTCATTTTCGTTCAACACGACCATAGCGTCACGTTTGGTATCGATAGCATTCCAGTGATGCCGCGCTATATTTGATTTTCATTCGCGGCTATACCGGATTTCTAAAACAAGTGAATTTCATGGTCTCTCCTGGAGTTTGACTTTCACAATGTGCAGAGGGCCATAATATTTTTCCTCGGACATCCTGAAACTAGTGTGTCAAGGATATTCCATCAAACGCCTTCACTCGAAGTTTATTAAATTGTACAATGAGTATGCCCTTCGTGTTGGTAAATGCGACGGAGTGTATCTCTGGAACTATACTTTATAATTGTGTCTAATTACGCTTAACCAGAGGCTAGATTCCGTATGTTCATCGTGTTGAGTGTGATCGTCACGTTGGATATACGAACAGTTGCAATAAAAGCGCACCTGAGATACATATTTGGTTAACGATACCATATATGTAGTAGAATGGTACAAATCGTAGATTTGGATATCTGATTTGATTCAACCCCGTCAGAACTCGTTATTTTATATACTTTCTTAGTTTTTTAGTGTTTTTTGTTATTTGTTGTTTTGGAAATCTTGCGAATATTGGGGGCATCCGTGGCTCAGTCGGTTAGCGCGCTATCGCAGCGCAATGACCCAGAAGCCTCCCACCAATGCGGTCACTGTGAGTTTAAGGCCAGCTCATGGTGACTTGCTCGTGGGATTGTCTGCCATCAACCTATGGATGGTCGTGGGTTTCCCCCGGGCTCTGCCCGATTTGCTCCCAGCATAATGCTGGCCGCCATCGTATAAGTGAAACGGTAGAAAACACCAATCAAATAAATAAATAAATCTTGCGATTATTGACTCGGAACACCTATTTTGGTTGACGGCTGGTGTTTGAATGTCGGTTTCTACGCCTAGTTTCTGCCGAGGAGGGTCTCTAAGTATAGGGTATAGAGAAATGCAAGTGAAGTTAATGGAAAATTTTCCTTACGGTGCACAAAGAACGACACTAGCTACCGTTCAAAAGGTACTTGCTTGGCCTTCAGACAGAACACATATTTGTTCCTGCGGACAAAGATCCAAATAACATCCCGTTCAGTTTCAACAATAACTATCAAGCTCTTGTAAAAGATTGAAACACAGTGCCAACGTATTGCACCGAATTCTGCTGTTACACAACACACAAAGATTATCAGTCATGGGATATGTCGTTGTTCATTGACTTGCCTGAATTTCTTGTTTGTACCATGTCTGAAATTTGCATTTGGATGCCTATAAATTGTACTCCCATTTCGGCAGGTGTGTGCCTATTCTCGTATGAATACAACTACACGAACAGTTTATTAAAACAAACTTTGCCAAGCTGTATCGTCCTCATTTGCCCCGCGTTCTGTATTACCCCCTATATTTTAAAGCATCCGTGCAGAACAAAGGCTGTAAAAGTAATACATCCAATTTCTCGTAAAAGAAGCTATCAACTGTCCAAACGGTATATCTTTATTCCTATAACTGTGTCTATACAAAAAGGACAAAGGTTTCATGTCATGCCCGATTTACAACGCAGAGATATCCTTAAGTTTGACAGCGTTAATTGTCCTTACATTGGTAGCAGTATATCGAACGGCCCTGGCCCTAGGATCACGAAGCTGTACGAATCGCCACGTTAGATATAAGACCACAGTTGCAATAAATATTTGTATTATGTATGAGGTACATATTTTGATAAACGCTAACTTATAAATCATTAAGGCACACTGTTTGGATATACTGATCATAATTTTGGCGTCTAAAAAAGCATTTCCGGTGTCATTGTTGTATCACTGAAAACTGTTGACTGCTTATCTTTACATCATTCATAAACGTCCATATTTCTTTGGTGGTTTGTGTTAAACTTTGTTTGGAAACTCGTCTTTCGATTATTTACGAATGGTATACGAATATATCTTTTACAATATGTGGCACGATGACTAAGTGCTGGTCCAAAGTACACAAAAGATACCATCCGGAAATCATCGCTACCAGCAAAGCATGTTGTATCCTGGCGAGAAACTAACTGAATTAACGCATGTCACAAAATTCGTCAGTAACTTGCCAATCCCCAAAGATACCGTTTTTCACCACCCGTTTGAAGTCGTTTAAAGGCGGAGAAAACATAAAAATGACTTAAAGTTGAGATAAAAGGGCACCAAAAGTTGGTTGTAAATGTGGTGTTCAATATTTTTTCGATTTTTCTTGAAGGAGAGAAAGACGCTTGAAAATGACTTTTGTATGGTGGATATTGGACCACCTTTTGGTATATATAGCCTTTGTGTAATAATTTTATGAATGAGGACATAACAAATGTTTAATAAATATTTTTGCACTAGAATTTGTCCTTTCCAGCTACCAAATGTGTTAAACCTGGATTTGAATCATATTTATATTTTTGAGATGTTCATGAATATGATCATGATATATGTTTGGATACAGACAGCAAATTTACATTCAAATGAATTTTTTAGACATGAATCTCTTCCTTATATAGAACACTATTGTTCAACAACGATAAATACCAAAAGTCGGTCCCAAATTCCCACCATACAAAAATATTTTCAAATACCATTTTGTCCTGAAAAAAAAAATTAAAAAATATTACATACCATATTTGGAAATAAGTTTTGACGCTCTTTCAACTGATTTTGGCATCATTTTTATGTTCTCTTCTCCTCTCAGTGAAAAATTCTTGAACATAGCGTTATACAAGAATCAAATGAATGAACAAAGTATTGTATTTGTGGAAAGCTTTAGAGCACATTCAAGGAAAATATGGAAGGGAGGTAACAATATACATGTATATATAAGCATCCAATCCATGTATTACTGAGATTTACCCCCCTTTGTTCGCATCGATTCTTATAATGTATCACCATGCAATTTATCACAAAACTTATCGCGCACCAAAACAATGATAATGTGACATCTCTGTACTTTAGATACATTTTTCTGACTATTCGATCTCGATGATTTGTCGGCTGCAATCGCCATTTTTCACTAAAAATCGTATTATACTGTGCATGCCTAAAAGTATCACAACTTTTTATAAATCTTTATGTTCAGCCATGAATAGTGCTCTCGTGAAGTGTATTATTGTAATGTTTGCCTTTGTAAGGAAACGCTAATATGACACTAAATTTCTGCTTTAGGGCCATGGAAAGTCCATAAACCCCACCATACAATCAAAACATTTGTCTGCATTTATTTTGGTGAAAAAAAAATCAGTGAAGGTATTTTCAGATACAGTTTTTAATAGCCTTTTCATTCACACATTCACACTAAGTTTATTTTTACGAGGCCTTTCCCTTTAACTGAGTTAAATTGACAAGAGGTCGGATGTATGAGCATATGTCTACTGTCAAACTGCCGTCGTTGCTCTGGTTTTGCTCTCTGTGCTGAGCTCTTCTGAACTGATATGTGAATGAGATGCCTTACCTAGCCAGAATATAACCTCAATGAATAATGATGACTGCTCATCTGTCACGCATTATTTGCCATCCATATATTATTTCTTACCAGTTCCTTTGAGAATTGGTGCTTTAGACTGCATTGGAACTGGTGATTCCCATGATCGATCTGGGGCGCGCATTCATGGCCTACGACTGGTGGGTAATTTACTACTAAAACGTGTTCTCCTGCTACAACTTATTGACAGCTACCACGTTACTTTTACATTTTTTACATTTACATTTGTATTATTTGATTGGTGTTGTACGCCGTGCTCAAGTATATTTCACTTATACGATGGCGGTCAGCATTATGGTGGGAGGAAACCGGGCAGTGCCCGGGCGAAACCCACGACCATCCCCAGTTTAACATGGTCCAAAAAGACCACCCCATTGATTGGTCCAAAAAGATACGTTAAAAATGACACCGCTAATGCTACGCAATTGAGTACAAAATGTTTATTTTCTAATTCGAACCCGTCTGGTTCAAGAGTGTACAAGTGATAGACAACAACAACATGAATGGCTACATATATTTATATATTTTACACAACACTTAACATATATCTGATCTCAGTTTCTTGAAGAAAACTCGGTAAACATTGACATTATGTCCAATACTTAGGTTTATGTTAGTATTTCAGTTTGCTTTCCGAAACCAGGAACTGTGGAACAGCTCTTATAATAAGTTCTCAATTATAGACTAAAATCAGTAAATATTTGCGAAAACCACAGGGACTCTCCTTCATTCCAAATGGTATACGGATTAATACCCGTTTTACATTTATTAGGAAACCACCGTAAAGCGTTTACAGGTAAACTTCTCTGACGTCATGACACGAGCCTCGTGAAAATTGTGTTCTGACGTCACGGAGCATGCAGGCGGTCTGGCACTGCCATTGGCTGGAATGTATATACTTAGTTGAGGTTGATATTCATCGAAAACACGGATTCCCTGCCTGTGTAGTTCACATGGTTAGAATAGCCACGCAGATCTTCCCATATGGAATCCGAACTTAACATAGCCTCTGGTCAAAGGGATAAACTTGTGGGCATTTGGAATTTAAGTTACGTGTCAGTTAGTCCGAGCTCAGCAACAAGAATTCTACGGTATATTCATATATATTTATGCGGACAGAGCAGAAATGACACACTGTTGTAACAATTGCTATAAGTGAACGGTGTCTACTTATGTACATCAATTCTGTACATATATATGTATATACAAATTCTGTATATCATAGATAAATCATTCACAAGTTCGGTAAACATGAGCCTTTAACGGTATTTATAACATCGTATAAAACATCGTATTATCACGCTCGTGGCTAACGGTAAGGTTTGGTAAGGTTCTACAAGTAACAACAGTCGTATTAGATCTCTCTATACAGCATGCTAATCTGTTAATCTGATTTATGTATGAGATGATATCTCATGATATCTCATATCTGTATATCAACACAATCATCAACTTACATAAGACAACAACTTTTCCAACTACACCTTGTTTTTTCTAGTAGCTTTGTAACACGTTCACAGTGCTGACTGAGTATTTTCGGTCTTATATGCCGAAGTTTGCCAGAGATCGAGGACGTGGATATTACGTACACGTTTCATGCTTTAGTTTCATTCTTCATTTTCATCCCTTCTCGGAGATTACGCCGTCCCACGTGATATGCAAAGCTGGAGTGTCTGCACCGATATAATTGTCCGACTGTATGCTGCAGATTAACATGTTGACAATCATATCTGACGTAAGTGGCGAACAAAGTGTTTTACGCCCCTCTACAATGACTTTAAAGTATTCTAACCTATTCACTTAACACAGACTTAGCTTGGCTATCAGAGTGAGGAAATTCTCCCTGGGAGCCCCAACACGCCATTTTGACGAAGATATAGTAACGGTTGTGGAATTCTACAAGTTGATTATTTCTATATCTAATAGTAGCTAACGCTGTGACCTGAAAGTACTCTACTTTTAAATGTTGAAGAGGTCTACAACCAAGACAACAAAACATCCTGGTTGTTTCTTTCGCGGTGAAGAAATGTTATTCGAAGAGCCAAACGTGATGAAACTGTGAGTGTGAGCAGTCGCGAGGAGATGTCGCTAGTTCTATTGGCAAATTTACCACACATTTAAAGCTTGAACCAATGGCATGATCATTTTAAACTTCACGGTTGTATGCTTTTTTTTAATACACATCTTCCTCTAACTCTTGAAAAAATCGCTTCACCGTTTAGAGTTCTGATGAGAAGTAGCAAAGTCCCGAATTCCGAATACGTGAATTTCATCCAGAGTACATGTACTTTTGTCAAACCAATTGTTTCTTTTTTATTCACTTTTCAACTAAGTAAATTGCGAAATTCTTAGGCATCCCTTATCAACAATGGTTGCTAATGTTTATGTCGTCCTGCGAAATTCCAGAACAAAGATGCTCTCTATCTTGACATGGCGCATAGTATACAGCAAATTAAATCATCTTGAATTCTTTAAAAATTAACTCGGTCAACATGGTCAGCCTTAAATAACAAATACTGCATGTCATTTTCAAATGAAGTGGATGTTATAACCAATGGAAATGATAATATATATCACCTGTCGGGAATGTCATCTATATCATCTATATCATCTGTCGGGAATGTCATCTATATCATCTGTCGGGAATGTCATCTATATCCCGATGGTATTCCACGCTGATATCCGTGTATAAACACGTTCATACCAGAGAGGAAGGTGATACATGTGTTTCATTTAAAGATACCACATTTGTAATAGCAGAACGTCCCTAGGTTTCAGTCATTTTATGTACACATTTTGACAAAACCTATAGCGAAAATTCCCTGTCTTTTCTACATGTCTATCTGGCACATCACAACCTGTATTTACATTATGCTCAGTACTGCATCAGCAGTACATGTAGGTAATGAATGTGATGGACACGTGTGTAGCTATCTTCCATTATTGTCACTGTAACAAATCCGTGCGTGTCTACATTCTATAGTGGTTATAATAGATTAGGTTTGATTATTATTTATTGCTTCAACACATTAAAAATCAACGAGGATCAGAAATCCATAATGTAAAAGGCAAACAAATATAAGTATGTAACAATATTCCATGAATAACTTTAAACGTTACATATCCAACAATGATATATAAGTAAACGTGTTAACAGTAGATAGTTACATTATGGTTTCCATATGTCCCACATAACCTACTCTGGCACACTCAGTTAACCTTTCTCTACAATAACGACAAAAACTTCCATAATGAAACGGTGACCAACAAACACGATTATAATATATATAATTTGATCGGTGGCTCTAATTGATTTCTTTTATAAGTACAAATTATGGTTTGATACAAAAAGGTACAAAAGTGAAAACACTCTTTATTCTTGTGTTTTTTTTCTTCTGTTTTTTGTTCTTTTTTGTTTTTTATTTGTTGTTGTTTTTTTACAGTTTTAACAAACATCATACCAACTATTACAAATGATTCGAAATGCTCATTAACCTTCGTAAGACATCAGCCTATCCTCGGTTTTAATGCTACTCTCTACATAAGCTCAACATCACTACTGACCACTCATCTATCATACTACGAAAGCTCGTCACTTGCTTACAGGTGCACGGAATAAGGGCCGAGACCCACAGGCGGACAGATTATCACTCGTAACGAACCCATCGGTTATCCAGTACTCAAATCTCTCGACCCCTTCACGCACAACAGCCGACAACTACCGAAGACTTCCGATTCGGCCTCTCAACAAGGTCACGAGTCGCGTATAAGAGGCTCGGCGTGACAACGCACGAACACAAATGCCCGATTCGCCAAAATTCTTCTCGGGATCTTGTTGCAGAGCTCTTCACGAATTCTCCATCTCAGAAGATAGCCTCGAAGGAAAGAAGACTGGTGTTCTGTCTCACGAATTTCTTCAGTGAGTATAGTTAACTTCCTTCACACAAACACATACTGTTTTACAAGTCACACGAGTTCCGTGAGAAGATGATTTCAGTTGTCGGATGTAAATCTCTTCTCGTTCATAAAGTGACGGCCTTTCCTAGAACAGGTCTGATTAAATTTCTACCAAGAGCCATTCCAAGCCAACAGAACAGATGTTGTCTATAATCAGTGCTTTTATCATTACTGACACTACCTCCGAAAAGGCATGAGTATTTTTCCTCAGGTCCCAACTTCGCGTTCATTCTTTCATCACGTTCTGGTCAAGTAAAATGTCGTGTTATTTTGCCTTTCTGTCAACCGACCATGGCCAATGAGCAGTGTTCAGGGGAGAGTTACTTTCATTGGGTTCAGAGCGTCGCTGTAAGGCACTGCCAGCTATCGCACAAAGGGGGAACAACTCGTCTTCTCATAGCAGGGATTTTGGCCTTGACTCTGGCTATGCTATTTGGTCATTGTTACTACTGTCTACTGCATAGTGTTCTAACATCAAAAAGGGCGATGCCTAACCTAGGTGGCACGCGTCTGCCCGTTCACGCTGAGGAGCGTAAGTGACGTAAAGTATGTAGGTCAACAGGTAGGAAGTCAACCAGTCCCTGGGAAGTGGGTATGGGGGTGGGGTCAGGTGCGCTGATACAGGTGTGAGTTTTGGCTTTAGTAACGTTCAGAGAACCTCTCGGTAAGTAGGTAGAGTAGCTCATCTGTGTGATTGGTGGGGTTTTGGTAGGATGCCTGAGTGTCCTACACGGCCTCCCCGCAACCCCCTCCGCCATTAAGCCGGATGTTATTAGCTGCATCCACAGACCGGGCAATCTTATCCCTCCAAGGGGTCAAAAGTTCACGGACACGCTGAAAACACGGAGAGATAATTTTAAGACAT
Organism: Acanthopleura granulata; assembly: GCA_016165875.1. NCBI lineage: Eukaryota > Metazoa > Mollusca > Polyplacophora > Chitonida > Chitonidae > Acanthopleura > Acanthopleura granulata. The sequence continues at coordinate 13,960,205 of JABBOT010000009.1, read as the reverse complement.
TTTTTAACAACATTTTATTTCAAGTACTTAAAATTTCAGAGAAATTGTGAACCCATATCCTGTAAACCGTATTTGTCCTTCCGTTTGATTTTTAAAATACTTTTTTTGGGGGGTTTTTTTTGGTTACTGGGATAATGGTTTGGAAGTGTTCCTTCTTATTTTCTTTGTAGCATCGCTTTCGTCACACAATCCTTATTACTTTCGTTTGCAATTACCGCGGTTACAAAATAAAATATCACAAAGTAAGCATTCAGGAAGATCCACAAAATTCTTATTCTTATGTTTTTCCAGAATTCATTCCGACCTCACTTGCTGTGTAAAGTTTAAATGTTGCCCACCAGAGGCTGACGTACCTCAGTCAAACTTCCTTTTTCCCTAGTCAAGCCGTAAATAACAAATCCTGGTATGCATAGGACAGATGACATGGCGATAGTCCAACCAATTAGATTTGATTCCCAGGGGTAAATGTACTCGCCATAAGTCAATGGAGTATATGTTACCAAACCAAACACGATGTTGAACTGAAGAAAAACATAATACATTGTAATTCCATCAGGTGAATTCGAACTTGCAGTTTGTGCCCGTTTTGTGGCAAGACCATACCGCAGCTTTACAGAGCGATAATTCTCCGTTTGTTTACTTATTTATGTATTATGGTGTCATATTTCATTTATACTTGGGCGGTCAGCATTATGGTGGGAGGAAGCCCCGCAGAGCCCGGGGAAAACCCATGACCGCCGCAGGTTGCTGGCTGGCCTTCCCACGGACGACCGGCCGGAAAGGGAGACAGCATTAGCTGAACTTGAACCCACGGCGACCACATCTGTTAGAGGCACCTGGGTCATTACACTGTACTAGCGTGCTAACTTCCTCGATCACGGAGGCTCCAGTTCTCCTTTTAATATATTCAAGACTATTAACAGGAAAAACTATTTCAATAATTCATTTAATTTTTGTACTTGAAACAATTTAAATCCTTGGGAATTAATAATATTTTTTTATTATTGAACTTTTATATTCGTCTTTGGGTAAAAACTGTAAAGCCTACTGAACTGGTCTTTGAGAGTTTGACTTTGGATATTGTTTTACTGATTGACGGCCTTAGCTGTGGTTTGGATATTCTGCTTAGCACTCATAAACAAAGGCGCTATTCCAATATTAAATAAATCAATTTTTAGAAGCATCTGATTTCTTTATGAGTTGAATGATTCTTGTAATTTATGTCGATGCTTTTCTTACCAAAAGGAATAATGGCGCCACATATTTCCAGCAGACCCTCCAGTAAATACCAGGCCGGAAGCCGGTCATCTCCTCAATGTCTCCAGAAAACCGTTCAACACCTACAAAAAGCAACAAAACTGACATGGATTTTAAAAGCTTAAGTTTGTATTTACTTTTGTCTGATGTGGTCTGGGGGAAGTGCAATACCGGAAGAGAAAAGTAATCCAGTACATCATGGTATTTCGCATATCTGCACTACCTCTCATATTTATCTATTTAATGGGTGTTTATCGTCGTGCTTGAGTATTTTTCACTTGTATGACGGCGATTAGGTTTACAAGTGGAAGACTGGGACCATTGGGATTAGCCTCTAATTCTGTCCGATAGGACTGGCTGATATAAATAGAATGGGAGACAAATAGGCTATACAAAAGTGTCCAAATCGCAGTGAAATGCGTCATTTCCTGCTGTGACGTTGCAGTGCTTGTGTACTACTTAAGAGTTTTATGAGCACTCATCCACCAAAAAAGTGACGTACTCCAGAAAAGAACGAAAGGGCAAACTGTGTACAGTAATCAAGAACACATGAGCGGAAGTGTGCACATTCTCGCTGATAAAATAAACAACATAAGCCTTCTGTTGTCTGGGATAACATTACAGTCTGTTTATTTTCTGCTAAAACTTTAGCGGCGACCCATCCGAGTTTAGTTACCATCTATGCATAGCAACATTCTACTTTTGATAAGACCTTTTCCAAACTAATTAAATGTCTTAAAGCATTTATTGCCAAGACGTTTCCACATAATTATAATGACTTAAACTAAAGACTGCACTCGATTAACGACATAAGCATTTTTTAAAGTTTGGTGTGCAAAGTATTTTATTTCTTGTGAATCTACACACGCATTGCTGTATTCTATGAAATGCTTTAATTTTCTTGCCATCACTGTGCAACAAAACAATCACAAACAAAACAAAAAACGAATGAAATTTGCATAGAAATAGGAAATATCCACAGGTTACAATTTATTGTTCTGTTTTTGCTTTTTTGTTCTTTTTTTTGGTTTTGTTTTGTTTTGTTTTTTGTTTTTTTTTTCGGGAAGTAGTTACTTTTTGTTTAAAACGATTTACTACAAAACAGCTTCCCGGCTCTTGGAACCTTCGCATCATTGGATGGTTTGGTGCACCACTCGTATGAGAGCACTGGAGATGTCCTTATACTCATTACACAAAGAGACAGTAAAAAGGCCGTCTGTGATTAGACCATATGTTTCCGTGGCATATTGGCGTGTTCTGAGAGGACACCAAAGAATACATTCCGCTCATTATGCACGGTCATGCATGACCTTCGCAATTAAAGGTTAAAATAATCCCAGACAGGAAGAACAATGTTGTCTGGTCTTGGGAGCGGAGCAGGTGGCGCTGAAGTCTGCTTACTTCCCTTGGATCGTGTTTCTGTATGGCAAACAACTTGGTTGGAGATCAAAGAGTACAATGTTTCAGCTATCTGCTTCATTACATTTAAGCCAATCCAGAAAAAGTATTGATTTCATGACATAAAAAATTGCTGCCGGCAAAAGGATTGTAAGTTGTCGCTCAAACGCGTTATTTTGCGTAATGTGTGATGTAATTGGTCTGTCTGGTTATAATGTATAGGCAATGGCGAACATAATGATGTGTATTGCCAGGTAAATGATTCTCCAGCAGCCCTATTTCTCTGTCATTCTCGGACGATTGCCTAGTGTTAGCGTGTCGGTTGTAACGTTTATAAGGCAAAACAGCTAACTACTGTCTGTGTCAAATATCGTAATCACACCGTCCGTCTGGGAGAGGCCACTCCATTACCATAGTAGAGAAACAAGGCAACTTTGAATTACACAGTGTTTGTATTGACGACTCCACTAAGGCTTCATGCATGCCGTCTGATGTACCGAGTTCGCGTAAAAGTGACCGCGGAGGTACACGAAGAAACCTCCCGCGTAATATCAGCGTAATAGGTACATGGTTTACGTGATAAACGATACAAACATCACTAATCTACCAAAGAAGTACACAACAAGGATAAGGTACAAAATAGTTTGGCTTGCAGTCCATTTTATGTCTAGAAATTCTAAAAAAAATTGTCTGAAAATAAAATCTGTTTTGTTTTATTTCGAATGATATGAATATACTATAAAAGCTGACTAGGCGCTTGCATTCAGAGGCCTGCAGGCAGACCACAGACTTATTCTACGTGCTTCAACACCAATGAGTGCATAAGTGCTCACTCAATCAGGCTGACCATTTATTTCCAGCGCGAAAATAAGAATGCATTTACATCTTTGTTCTCCTGATGCGAGGCATCCGAGCACCCCCAACCCCCCAACAAATTCAGCATTGAATTACAAGCGAAACATATTATATAGTGTGCAGGATTCTTATCGATTCCACTCTCGTCATTTCGTTAAGGAGAAATTAGCAATACCTCCCTGGCGAAAGGTTCCTGTATAACTGGAAGTATAATTATACATAGAAAACAGCCTTTAAAAGCTTATTGTCTGGATTTTTTGCAATAACAAGTAGCCATGTAGGACTACGTACGTGTTCACGCGTCTCAGTATATAGTTCTGAACAAATTAGCCACCAAGATGGATGGCGAAACTCGCCCTGCTATTTCGTTTCTTCCATTTATGAGTGCGTATTTTGTGGGTCAAAGATAAGTACGACGAAACAAACAGATGCATCACGCAATATGACGTGCTTTGTTGAGGACAGAAACCTAATGTATCATAATGGAAGAAGACTATTAGAGAAAACAAATAGTGGAAAGAAAGCAATTGATTAAGTTTGTAAATACAGACAGTGGTTCCACTTTGATGCATGGAAGAAACTCGCCTCACGCCAGTCTCGTGGGCGTAATTCAACTCCAGCCGGCTTGTTTCCGGCTTTTGAAGGTGTCATGGACCCCGTCTTTAAAATATTGTATTATATTTTTTTATTTCTTTTCGCACTAACCGTGTCAGTGTAAAAGCCTGCACTGGAATTCTGTTGCGCGTTCTATGTCATTATACATAGAGCGTACATTCTTGGAGGATGCATATGTGTTATAAACATGTTTACTATCAAACTATTGGGGCCTCCGTGGCTCCATCGCTGGCGCAGCGCAAAGACCTAAAAGCCTCCCATCAATGCAGTCGCTGTGAGTTCAAATCCAGCTCATGTTGGATGTCTCTCCGACCGTACGTGGGAAGGTCTGCCAGCAAGCTGCGGATGGTCGCGGGTTTCCGCTGGGCTGCCCTGCTTCTTCCCACTATAAAGCTAGTCGCCTTCGTATAAGTGAAATATTCTTGAATATGGCGTAAAACATCAATCAAATAAATAAATCAAATAAATCAAACTGTCTGGAATTTTCTTTACGTTAGCCTATAAATATGAGCGACAAAGTTGTAAAGCGCGCAGTCTTTTATTTATGCCCATTTTGCTGAGATTATTGGAGTCTTTCGTCATTTTGCGCTCCAATTTTCTGTACGTAGCACTTTGTGAAATTGTGTTTTGTCCCTTGCTATTTTTTTCTGAGACGTTATATTGCAGCTTACATTACTCATTGTCTCTTCCTGCCATTACATACTTGTCATCTGGAAGTTTCTCTGTGCCAAGATCGAGGACTGAAATACACGTCGCTAGTTCGGCATTACGGACGCTATCGTCCATCCGTCCATCCTGGGAAGCGTACCTAGACGGGAAGTTGGATACAAACCATCGTACTTACTACCGTTTGGCAGCTGGAGGCCAGTGTCATCCTTCGATTCAAGAATTCCCATGAACTGTGGATTTCGTTATTTACGTGGATTGACCTTCCTTTGGAAGCTTGATATTCCATCAGGATTTGGAGGGCTTTCCTTTAGAAACTATATTTTGTATTTTATCTATATTGTTTTGTATAATACTGTAAGTTGTCATGTTTTTTTTATTTTGTTCAATTTTATTTATTGAATATATACAATCGTCTTCGTGTTTCCTCTTTTGATCTTGCGTAAGACCTTTCGCTGTCTGAAAGTTGAACAAGCCATTACTTTATAATTTATCCTCTCACATTAGTGGTACCTTTACAAAGGTTCCGCAAAGAGTGAAATACACTCTAGTACAGCGTCAAGCTCAAATTAAATACATAAATCAACCCACTAATGGACCACCACTGCACTGACCAAGTGGTAAGAAAGTTCTTCTCTAATAAACTCTCTTCGATTTCGCCTACAAATATCACCACGACTTTCATGAAACCAGGAACATTTTCTGTTTAAAAGGAGACTTTAAGTGCACATATAAAATGAAGTTGTATTATTTAAGTCTAAGGGCATTCGAAAATTGTCTTCGCTCAATGCAATGCAAACGCAAAACATATTTATTTATTTATTTGACTGGTGTTTCACACCGAACTCAAGAATATTTCAATTATACCACTGCGGCCAGCTTTATTGAGGCGGAAACAGGGCAGAGTCGCGATGCCGATAGATCTTCCAACTTGCGACAGGAGAGAAAGCCAGCGTGAGCTGTACTTGAACTCACAGCGACAGCATTGGTGACAGGCTCCCGTTTTATTGCACTGCACTAGGGCGCTAACTTCCTCTGCCACCACAACCCCCCCGCCACCCCTCCCTTAAATCTCCAAGGAAATTGGTGAATTTGGGAAAAATGTAATCAAAGGATTTATCACACGTAACTAATTGTGCGCTCTAAATATGTTTACTTTATGATATGATCTGTCTTGTACGAGTAAACATAAGATTCTCGGTGTTGATCACAGAGGGTAAAAATAGCTTTAAAGGTAAGGTCGTATCAGTTCTGAGGTTAAACGAGTGAACTAGATTCTGGACACGGGCTAAGCCCGTGCTTGTGTGTATGCGCAATATAGGTCTGCTATATACAGTCAATCCGATTTACACCGGAAAACCCCAAGTTCCAACGGGCAAGTATGCATAAACTGGCATTCTAATGACAAAATGCCAAATAACACCAACATGAAAATCTACTGTTTTCAATTGTGTATTCTAAGGTTAACAATAACCAAGTTTATATACAATCACCATGTAATAGTTTAAGGATTAGTGTCCAGATTTAGCATTTGTTCATAATTAGCTACACCCCTATACACTGTTATATTGAGACTTTAATATATTTCAAAAGTGTACATTAATCTGAGTAATATAGCACATAAAATCGCTAAATAATGAGGCAGGTTTTGTGCATTTTTCCGCCAACACTCGAGAGCCTCAGCTGAATGACGTCATACAAGCACAACCTTTCCGCGCTGTTCAGTGTTAAATCAAAGCTACAGGAGTGACAACAAGCATGGTTTGAAAACCCCAAATCCGAAGTCTGGCCAGAGATGTCAGTGTCATAAATCTTCAACGTCGCTACAGGAGTGACAACAAGCATGGTTTGAAAACCCAAAATCCGAAGTCTGGCCAGAGATGTCAGTGTCATAAATCTTCAACGTCGTCCACCGTGCGTTCAAACTGATACGGCAGTATACCTGCTTCTGTGTAGCTAGAATTCATCTCGAAAATGATATCGGTTTGACATGAATTTCCAGGTTATACAGCCCAGCCTGCGTAGGATTCGCCGTTTCTCAGAAGCCCTTCCGATAATATACTGTGTAAACGGGTTATAATCTTTATGATTAGGACAAGTAGCAAAATTTGGACACTAATTCCATAAGTCCCTTAATGCAAAATGTAGTTTTGCTTTTATGAAACTGGAATTAAGTATAAACGGATACATGACAAAGTGTGTCTTTGCAGGGTGGAGATGTTGACAGGTTCATGTAAGCATTCTTCGACGAGCCACTGCAAGGTCAATTCATTGTAAATTTATTATCATGACTAGATATTTTAAATATACGTAATGTAACTGATAAAGCTCCCACATGCTTCACGTACGTCGGACTGACAACTGCGCTTCCAACGTGGGGGTTCTAACTTCACGAAATAACCTGTTTTGATAAGGTGCAAAAATTTAGAGGATAACCTTTACTAAGGGGCTACACTGCCAAGAGATTATAAGGTTACTGTCATTCCTTGATTTTTTAAAAACGATATATGATATAACATGAAATGGAAATCTGCAAACAGATGCCTGTCATTTTGAAAAACATCCCTTTGGTGAAAGTCGTATGCTTCAAGAGACATTTGTCCAGTAATAAATAACCTGGACAAAATGGCCGTACTTTGTCCAAAGCGGTGTTATCAAAAATGTCAGGCACGCCTTTTTGCAAACATGTAAATGAATCCGTCCTAAAAAAAAAAAATTCCTCTTATATACTTTCTCAGTCCTTTGATGGTTTGTGTTATTTGTCGTTTTGGAAAATGGTCTTGTGATTATTGGCCCGGAACGCCCATTTTGGATGACAGCTGGTACACGAAAATCGGCAAATGTGTGACAAATGCCTCCAGAAGTCAATGATATGCATATCAGTTTTTCAACATCTTTAAAGTATATACAGGATGGGCATGTCAAATAGTGTATTTCCTATTTTGTACATCTGGTCCCTCTAAATTTTCTACACTCGTCCTGTGTGTCTTGTAATAATAGAGAGGTGTGGACATAGTCATTTCTATTCAATGAAATCTCGACAGAATGTTACCATCTCTGCTGATGTAAAGCATCGCAGTGAAGTCTACTGGGGATTGACAGAAATTAATCACAAAGCAGAATGTCAGGTCGTTCATTAGCAGTGATAAACGATATCCGGATTAAATCACACCGAGGCCCCACCACTGAACATTTTTTTTCTCTTCGCCGGAAATGCGGATCCGAATAATTCTTTACCAAAATGTGTAAAGGGGAAAATAACCCCGCGACCAGCCAGATAGAGGTGTCAATAACGCCACAGTCACGCTTGGACAAACATGGTTGTGCCGCTTGAAAACACCAGGGGGCGCTCCAAGAGTTCTCTCTTGTAAATCTCGCGTCAAGGGATACAACTCCACTCACTTGAAACTTTGCGTCAGAACACAAAGAAGTAGAGACTACAATCAAGGTTTTAGTGTTGGGTGGGATACTTGTAAAGTTGAATGTCCATGAATTGATTTAGACTGTTTAAAGGGACAGAAACCGCAAAAATGAAGTTATGGTGAGAACAAATACCATCAAAAACTCTATCTGAAAATACTTTAATTTTTTTTTTCCAGATTTTTTTTATGCCAAATTAAATACCGTCAAGTGTTTTGATTGTATGATGGGCCATGTGGACCATATTGATCATTGCAATCTGCTGAGATGAAGTCCCCTTTCTAGATATGTCTCACGTATCTGTAATGCTTTGCCTGAGGACTTGTCCTTACAGAAGTATACAGTGACCAGAGTCTCCGATGAGACATCAGCTCTACTGGTCGAGAAAAAATTATCATTGAGTCGCTTACAAAATTATGATTGGACAATGGACAAAATTGAAAATCAGCAGTACGAAATATGTGTCTTGGTCCAATTGTACCAAATTTTCTTGAACCTAGAAAAAAAATTGTAACAGTAGCAACATTTGGAAAGAGATGTTAACATCCAATATACTGGATGAACAAACAAACAGAAGAAAAGGCGATCATCTGTATCCCTTGTTATGAATCCGTCCTAATGTTTTTTACTTTATATATGTTCTTAGGTCTCTGGTGGTTTGTGTCGCTTTGGAACCTGGTTTTGCAGTTATCGATCTGGGATGCCTATTTTGGTATACGAATGTCTGTTTCGACTCTTAGTTCGGTGAGACTGGTGAATGTAGCAACTAGGCACATCACGCGTGGTTCTGTTCTTGCATTAGGCAGGGAATTTGTAGATTCCGTCACACAAACGGGGAAATACTTTCTTTGAATACCAGTTGTCATTAACGATATCTACTAGATACTGCAGGATTCGCACCATCCAATCGGTGGTCTGGCATATCCATAGTACCACTAATGATTAACACATAACCGTTCGTCATTACGCAGAGACTCAACTCTGTTACAGAAAGTCTGTACGCCAAGACACAACTGTGTTACAGGAAGTCTGTACTCACCGTAGGCCCAAGACACAGCCAGCGTTTCAAAGAAGACGGCCAGCAGTATGGAATATCCGGCAGCGTAACGGTCCATCAGGGTTACCACGTACACACCTCCCTGTGGACAAAGCCAAACCAACTCTCATTCTTCCTGATTCCACTTAAGCTTGACGTGAGAACAGTTGTTATATGCTGACTATTTTACGGCTGCACTGTTATAAGATTCTCATAAACTTACGGGTAAAACTCCTGGTATCAAGCTGTGTCAGGGGATTTGACAGTAATATAATGGCCGTAATATCATGGTGTGAAATAATTTGCGAAGCCTCACACAGATCACGTGTTTCTCCTATATTACGGGTGTTTTACCACTAAAGCGGCTGTAGTGGTAAAACCCTACTAGAATTACCGGAGTGAGTGTGGGCTTTTCAAGGGCGGAACCCGCCGGTCTGAAACAGAAATTTTCAACACCAGAATATATGGCACACCAAAGAATCGAAGTGCTACAAAACAGTTATAGTACACAATTATGTCTTACTTGGGAACAGCTGGCTAATCCGACGACAAAGTAGAGGGTAAAGAGAATCCCCACAAAGACCTCTCGGTAGCGCTTGAGAACCGGGAACTCATCGGTCACTGCCGTGATGATGGCTTCAGAGCCACCAAACTGCGAGAAAGAGAGCAATAAAACATCTAAATGATCGAGTGCATGGTTTACTGACTGCCCGTATCGAAGTTCCTGTGGCTGAGCCGTATCTAGTCATGCATGTCTAGTCCTTGCTGATATATACCTTTTATTAATAGTGTAGCCGTATTATGAAATTATTACCAACCGCATGGAATCTTTGACAGCACAAATGTGAGGGAATCAACTGATGCTTATAACTTTGCACAGCCATGCCCATTTTCTCATGCGGTGAAATGATATGTGGTTATATCGCATCACTTTTCCGTTAAGAGGTCTCACGGGAGTGGAACATTTGGCGTACGTCCAAATCGGTATTAAAACGTTTCAAATACTAGCGGGATGTTGGGTAGTGATATTTATTTGTGTGTGTATCGATTTGATTAGCGCTCAACGCCGTACACAAGAATAAAATAAGTCTGCTGATTTATTTCTATCAGACGGAAAGGATTGTTATAATCCAAAAATCCAAATACGATTTTCATCTGATGACCATGACAACGTAAAGCTATCGTACCTAGTTGATTTGCAATAAGTTTCAGGGAACAAATCCGTGTCACGAATCATTTAGACATCACAAATCATGAGAAGGATCTCCTGTCAAACATATACTATTTAATCATCTCGATTGTCATTTTACAAAACTGCATAAATTCCGAACCATTTCGAGTACTTACGGAACTGTCAAGGCCCAGGGTCAGTAACATAAGGAAAAAGATTATGGCCCAAAATGTGGAACCCGGTATCGTAGCTATAGCCTCTGGGTAGACAACAAATACCAAACCCGGTCCTAAAATGAAGATAAAAGAGTAGTATTAATCATCTGTTAATTACTAACTAATTACAAATCAGCAGTTAAATACTTTCTCTCTCTCTCTCTCTCTCTCTCTCTCTCTCTCTATATATATATATATATATATATACACATAATAGTTTGTGAAATAATAAAAATAATAATAAACGATCAACTTCATCATGTCAATTAGATTCAAAGATTTGTAGAGAATAAGTGATACAGTTTTATTTGTCCATGGTTTTGAGCCAGATTCACCAGGAAAAGAATGCCATGTACTGAAAGTGAAAGACAACTCATGTTCAAAGTTAAGTTTGCCAAAAAGCTTGCACAATATTATGTTCATTTCGGTGAAGTCTTTTTTTTAACAGCTACTACGACATTGGAAATTGGCATTAGACTGTGCTCTGTGGGCTAACATGAAACGCAGCCATTTTTTGTCGGCTGTGACATAATTGTTCCAAGCGCGGAACACTCGTCACCAGGCTGCCATGGTTGTGGTTGAAACATGTATATCTGTAAATTTACAATATGAAATGATCAAGACATTTACTCCAACCATAACACAGTGGTCTGCAACCAATTTGCAGTGTTGTTCACTGCTGTACATGTTATAATTAAAAGTATATAACATTAAAACAGTGTCCTGTCGGGGTTCGTAGCGCTATGCTATTACATGTTACATTGACAGTCAACTCAGAACATTTGCGGTACAGCTTATAAACAGCTAATGTCTCCCAGCTCTCTGACTGGTCAATCTCTTATAAATTTAAAAGCATGGGCGCCTTCAAACCCTCGGTAGGCAGCAAAATACTCCACACTTCAAACGAAGATATTTCGGTAACAAAATCATAGAAATTCAAACCGTTTTTTGCATTCAAGAGAGAACTTTGTAATCTTTTTAATGAACCGTACCTCTGTCATGAGCTCTTTTTCACCTGAACATAGGTGCCCTTTCATGTACAACTTACCACAAGCCATGCAGAACACCACAAAAAAGTGATTAGTCATTTAGATATATCTATCCAATTTGTATAGCCTTATTAAAGCCCCGCCATCAGCTATTCAAAATTGAGTTGTGTAACAAACTATTTTTCAGACCTACAAAGAGTATGTCCCAGGAACATCTTTTGGACAGGTCACTCAGCATATGTGATTCCAATCAACGCCACAGATGTGATTGAATTTTTGAATGGTCTCAGGCATGGAAGTCACCTGTCGTCATTCTTGTGTCATAAGATTATACTTCGACGTTCATTTCCTCCGTTAATTACCTTCTGTTGCAACATCTTTTATTTCTTTTCCACTCTTATCCGACATGTAACCCAAAATCATGAAGATGACAAAGCCAGAGAAAAAACTTGTGGCACAATTTATGGTGCTTGTCACCAGCGCGTCTCTGAAATATATGAAAACAAAATTTCTCAAATTTCGTCAGATACGACGCAGAATAAAATTCAGTAAAAGTCAATACATCAATAGGTCAGCTAAATCTGATGACATGTAATACCAACCAAGTCTGAATGCAGCATAAATAATAATACTGTTGAAAGGTTTCGAAAATCTTTTTTTTTGGGTGGGGGATTGTATGACAATAAATTTGGCAGCTGGCGAAGGACACGGGCCTCGCACTTGTTGATTTTGCCTGTCCCTTTTGTTCGACAAGGGCTGGCATAAATTGGCAGATGTGACGCTTGGGAAACTCCCTCAGAAACATTTAAACAAGATGGCACTCTAAAAGTACAAGGCCCCACCACAATTAAACGTCCAAATTCTCGAATTAGAGACACAAGGGATAATGCTCAGTGCTATTGCTTTTCATTTCTATCTGTCAATGGTGAAGCACTGGTTAAGAAATTACTGAATCCCAATCCGGACGCAAGGTGACCATCGTCCTTTGCCAAAGTCAAACCCAAATCGACGCATAACTTTTACAGTCTTGTTCTTGACAGAGACAGATAGACCAACTGACAGATGGGTAACACCGGCACAGTCATAACCTCCATGGTCGAGTAAATAATATAGGCATTTTTAAAACCAGAAGAATTCTGTTGATCTGTATGTGAGTATTTGATCCTCATTTCATTTATATGTATAAAACATTCCTTGAGTCTTTCCGTCATCGATGGGAAGTATTCAAAGCCTCTCTTTTCATTAATCCTTCCCAACATCTTACTTTTACATACTTTCTTAGTTCTATGGTAGTTTGTGTTAAAGGTTTGGCTTTGGGAATTGGTCATGCTATTATTGACTCGGGTATCCATTTTAATTGACGGCTAGTATACGAATGCCGTTTTTGACGCCTTGATTTATATTCATTTCTACACATAGGTTATGTGAGCAATGACAATGTCCTGTTGGAAAACAAAGGCCAGATATAAACCCACCTATAGACGTTGTTGTGTTTGGGGTTGTAACTGGCGTAGGCCAACAGAACGCCAAATCCCGGGCCTAGGGAGAAAAACACCTGGGTAGCGGCATCCACCCACACCTGTCCAAAACCGAACACAAACGTTGTATAGAATCACCTAACCATACCTACCATCAGAAGATTGTAAATGATTAATTACCAATTTCATATAAGAAATAGTAGAGAACTTCAGAGACTGGAACGATAGGATGTACATGTGTTTAAAATTGAGGCAAATCTGGGTGACAGCTGCCAAAAACACTGATCGAATACATGAATTACCACTTGTATACAGGAAACATGTATAATGCAGTCATGAGTTAATGCAGTCATGAGAACATAATGATTTACGAAATCAGCTGACGTGGATTTCAAGACATAGTAAAAATGCATTCTGAGCACAGGAAAATGTACATGATGCATGCAATAGGACATATAAGCTTGTTTTTATTTTTTGGGTTTTCTTCTTTTTGGTGTTTTTTGTTTTCCTGTAAACTACATGCAACGTCATCTGACAAATCTATGAACAAGTATTTACTTTTTCCCGGTATATTATGTGACCAGTCCTCATGCTGCGTTGCCTCACGTCACCGATCTATATTCATAAAAGCTGATAATACACCAGCTTTACCAGTTTATTTAGCGATCGATATACATGATACTTTGACTCATGAAAACTCGTGCAAATATCGAACACTATCGAGTTATATAGCGATTGACTAATGCTGAAAACAAAACTGTTCTTACAAGAAATTTATAGCGGTGTTTTTTGTCTGTATAAATACATACCCCTGAGCTTTTCAGCCTGTTGAAGTCTGGGGTCAGATAATACTCGATGCCCTTCAAGGCGCCTGGTAACGTAGCCCCTCTGATCATCAGTATAAACAATACGACGTAGGGGAACAATGCAGTGAACCACACGACCTGAGGACAAAACACAGGATAGTAGAGAGGAACAATATAATGAACCACACGACCTGAAGACAAAACACAAGACGGTAGAGGGTAAAAATGCAGTGAACCACACGATCTGAGGACAAAACACATGATGGTAGAGGGAAACAATGCAGTGAACCACACGACCTGAGGACAAAACACATGGTGGTAGAGGGGAACAATGCGGTGAACCACACGACCTGAAGACAAAACACATGATAGTAGAGGGGAACAATGCGGTGAACCACACGACCTGAGGACAAAACACAAGATGGTAGAGGGTAAGAATGCAGTGAACCACAAGATCGTTGAGAGGAACAATCTAGTGAATCACACGACCTGAAGACAAAACACAACGCGGTAGAGGAGAGCAATGGAGTGAACCTCCCGTGGCCACGCCGAATTTAATGTTCTATGTACGACACCGTCCTGCAAAACATTACACGAGCGGGACATAAGTCTATTTGACCTTCATGGCTCAGTCAACTCGTAAAGTTCGGCCACCACGTGTTTAAGAGCTTTCAGTACATTTGATTGACACGTTTGAAATTACTGTGTGCATAAATTCTTTGTCAACCCGAGCAGACAACTATCTGATTGGATAACGATGGCAGCTTTTCAAGTTCAGACTGAAACAGATTCGCCTAGTCGATTGATCACGGCATGAAAATGAGTCCTAACGCTTAGCGATACACGGAGTTTCTGGCTTGATATAATGAAGATGGCGGCCCCTGTGCTCTTTGTTATCTTCACCATGTTGTGTGGTTGATGGTGATCGGTAAATTAACCCTGTACTATAATATAAACTCGTACGTCGCTAAATGATATTAGAGCCTCCATTTTCCCGCTTGTCAATGTACTTCAGAGCAAACCGCAACTTTATCACCTCCGAAACTTTTATTCTGTTCATTTATACCAAACTGACATCGGCATATACCATTTCACTATCTCGGAAAAAATGGATCACAAAGCTGCCAAGTTTTCAGTATCACCTACTTACATGCCACTTTAACCAAAACATTCTTCAGCTTTCTGCTAACGGATATCATTGGCAGTCCCATTATTATATACAGACACACACCTTTCTTCAGTATTCCCCAAAGCAGCGCTCAAAATACAGGTATTTCACTAGACTGTTGTTGTTGTTTTTTTTCCAACTCCACACATCTAAAAGCTTTAATAAGAAATTCTGACATGACAGCCTCGGCTAGCGGAAAAAAGTGTGCTAGAATTTATTTTGTTGAATGTCGACTCCGTTTAGATATGTTGATGATCATTGAATGTCTAAGTCTTAAAAGTAGAACTTATTCCGTTTCTTGGCCAGATTCCATTACCGTCAAACAGAAAAGACACTTTAACGGCTTTTTAAGAGTCCTGTAATGACAGCCATCCGGGCCGTATATTATCCCTAGTTAGAGTTTTGATGGCATTTCGCCAGTGGGTCGCGTGTACCAAGTACAGGGGCCAATTACAAACAGTCCCTAGATGCGACAACCTACATCAAATGTTATTAGGCAAAGTGATCGAATAATAACAAGTCAAGTAGGGCGTATCGGTAGAAAAACAGGACGGCCTCACGGTACATTAATCCCGCTCTGTGCATGTAACGGCCACAGGATATCCCAGCTGCTGCCGCGACTATGTTTTACTCCTGTCTCCGATCTGGGGACGCCAACCCATGGACCCTAGAGCTCGCCCGGGACTCACTTCCGGTAGGCTTACCAATTACTTTGAGCAAGACTGGAACGTTTGCTCCAATTTCGCCCGTCATTTGCTGTATTCAGAATGTGTAACTGCTCTACATTCAAGAGTAAAAGCTTGCTATTGCCATTTTATTGTTAGTGGGTTTTTTTTTTCTTTTTTTTTTTCGCCTTTTCGTTCCTGTTTTAAATTTAGCGTTTCATTACGCTGTCGACTTTTACGACGCGGGTGTCAATACGTTGAGATACGACAGTTTCCGGTAGAAAGTTATGTCTTTATTATACTTGTTAATTCTAAATTCATGAATCTTGGTCGATCGACAAGAGAAACAAGCCGCGCAGAGCTTTGTTTCGGTAAATTCTGAAAGTTCGGTGAATTAAGCTCTTAGGTTTTTATCGATTATGGCGGGTGGAGTCTGAATATCAATGGTTCGACAAAGTGTATCGCAACCTTCAAAGTCTTATTCAATTGAAAGCACATC
The DNA here is from genome assembly GCA_016165875.1 of Acanthopleura granulata. Taxonomy (NCBI): domain Eukaryota; kingdom Metazoa; phylum Mollusca; class Polyplacophora; order Chitonida; family Chitonidae; genus Acanthopleura; species Acanthopleura granulata. Next base: position 13,943,967 of record JABBOT010000009.1, on the reverse strand, counting down.
ATGTTCATCACTAACTCTCTGAAACATTTGGTCTCACCTCATGTTAGCCGTCCATAATATAGTACATGTATGCACACTTTCGCGTTAGTCACTACAACGTAGCAACGTTCCGTTGTGACCTGACGCAATCCAGTACAGTCAAGTGCAAATGGTGATCTCTATGTATGGCAAGATAAACTCAAAACGTACTTAAAATACCAGATAGGTATATTTTTCTACTCTTCATCGCATACTTACATCCCAGGTTTAAAGTAACTATAATCCCTTTTAAGTGATCATAAACCACAGAAAAGCAACGTGTATTTCAAGATTCTACTTAACTGAACATAGAAAACTGTTACAGTAAAAACTGTAACCGGAATTACAGGTTGATTCCCCAAGTAAGGCATAAACACTGGTGTTATACTTTGGAAATGTAGGGACAGAAGAATTGGTGATCTCAGTGAATGAAACAAAATCTGTGGACTTTCGGTATCGAGGAATATCTTGGTCATGCGAAGAGATCACCTTAGTTTTACTGTTTCTTCTGCAATTATCACTTAAATCGAAATCGTAAATATTGTTTCATTTGCCAGAGAGTTACACGTTATAAGATTGAAAAGTATAAATGACTCATACCTTTCCTGACGTTGATATCCCTTTCCAGAGGCTGAAGTAGCAAATAAGGTAAACTCCCAACAGGCAAAGTACGAGCTGCCACTTCAAGCCACCGACGTTAAAAATGCCTTCACTGAAATGAGACTCCAGCATACGGCGGCTGAAACAAACAAGATGTCAGTGATAACTAAGGAATCATTCACAACATTTGCAAATACACGGATCATGCCAGGTCCTTCAATGCACGGTACATGTAGCCGTCACCAATGCGTGTTCGATTCTAGCTATGGCTAGCTTCGTGTCAGGATGTTACAATTATGCTATGGTGGTCCGCAGACTTTATATAATGTGGTGATCCACCAACATTACACAATGGTGGTCCACAGACATTTAAACAACCTATTTCCCAAGGGGAACCTTCTCACTACTGTTTGCTCTGAGTCGGGTAATGGACCTTAATGTGAATTTTACACTGTTTTTCATAAATCCATCCTAATTTTTATATTGTATATGTTTTCTTTATTCTTTAGTGGTTTGAGTTTTTTGTTGTTTTGGAAACTGGTCTTGCGATTGTTGACTCGGAATGGCCATTTTGGTTGACGGCTGGTATACGAATTTCAGTTTCGAAGCCTAGGTTCGCTTATTGTGCTGGTGCTTCAAATAGACATGGTGGATTTCGTTTGTTGAGATTTGCACATACGTACTTCTCTCCTGGAATGAGTTATGTTAAGTCCAAGGCGGTACAATATAAAAAGCCAGCCCTCCACTCATTACCAGAGAAACAGGTTGTTTAAAACACTGCAAGTGCAGTAATTTACTGCTGGAAACAAATGGAAACCTTGGAGACCTTACTGGAAGTACTCGCTACAACAGGACACGAACGGAAGCCAAGAACTCACTATAAGTATTCGCTACAACAGGGTGCAAGTAATAGCAGATAGTTTACTGGGAATACTTGCTTCAAAAGTAAACAAATAGAAGTAGACAGCTTACTGGAGGTACTCGCTACAATAGTGGAAGAACAGAAGCCAAAACTTACTGGAAGTACTCGCTAGAACAGGAAACAATTAAAAGCTGAGACCTTACTGGAAATACTCGCTACAACGGAAAACAAGCGGAAGACGAGAGCTTACTGGAAGTACTCGCTGGCGGGTGAGGTCCTGTTCTCGAACATGGACGAGTTGAAGGTTTCATTTCCGGACAGGGAGTAATTCTGGGCTCTGAAGTAACCCTCGTAACAATCTTCAGTATTCCAGGTGTTGTTGCATGTGGTCCAGGGCAAAGTCAGAGTAAATGATGCGAAGAAAAAATGTAGACACCAAGCTATGATCACGTTGTAGAAAAAGTCAGTGTAGAAGGCTATAAGAACGACGGCCCAGCCGATTCCTGAAACGAAAGAGTGGTATTTTTATTTATTTGATTGTTGTTTAACCCGATAGCTCTAGAATTTTTCACCTTTACGCTGGCGGTCATTTATACGAACGGAGAAAATCGGAGTGCCGTGATAAACATTCGACATCTGGTAAGTTAATGAAAACCTTTTCACCATACTAACGGAAGACAAAATAATTGAAAGTCACTAAATACGTTTTTTGTTTTCTTCTAAACAATGACAGTAAGCCGGATAATTAATTGCTTAAATACCCGTGAACATCAACAGCTTATCTAGCAAACAAAATAAACAAGTGAAATTTGTTTCATTATGATGTCTTCCCTTTGAATTCTAAAGATATGTTCTTTAATAATCACAGACATCAATGTAAAAATCCAACTATAATTTGTTTAATCCACCGATCAACTTGGTATAGTACAGGAATAGATAACACGAATGTGATGAATCAATGTTGAAAATGATGAAATTAACTCTGCGACTAGTCCGTATATTTGGAGTATCTATGAAGACACCGCCATAATTTTTTTTCTGGCACCCAGCATGGTGAAGTCAAAAAAGTTGTTAAGACAGTAGGTGCATAATACTCTATAGACCTCGATATTCCTGTACCAGCTGTCACAAATCTCACCTGGTACATATTGCTGCAGAATTCTGTCAGTTCAGAAAACATTTTGACTCAATTTATTTATTTATTTGATTGCCGTTTTACGCCGTACTCAAAAATATTTCACTTTTGCGACAGTGGAGAGCATTATGGTGGGAGGAAACCGGGCAGAGCCCAGAAGGAAACCCACGACCATCCGCAGATTGCTGGCCCATCTGACTCAATTTACAATGACCCCAAACAAACAATGCAACATACACATTTCATCCCGGGGCGAGATGCCAAACATAGATTGCCCGGGATCCGATTGTAAGAAAGCCGTGAAGATTTCTCTTTATATCGTCAGGTAACTTACCCTTGAAAAGCGGACAGATTCGGGCCCAGCATGTGATCGCTCCCGTGCGATTATACTGGCCCAGTGCCAACTCCATATAAAACAGGGGAATCCCGGCCAAGAGCAACATCATGATATAGGGGATGAGGAAAGCCCCTGTGAAAGAGGTCAGAAAATGCGATATTTATTTACATGTATCTATTTGTCAAGGGCACCGTGAAAACCACAATCTATTCAGCGAGAGCTGCCAGAGGCAACACAAGCAGGATTTGTGTACACACGTAAAAAGCTTGGATAGATGGCTTGAAACAGAGGCTTTTTAGAGGCGTTTAGACCGAATGAATTAAATGATCCGATGTCACCTTGAGAGGTGAAGAGAATGCTATGCTTTTGGTGTTTTATGTCAAAAAAAACCTAAAAAAAAAACAAATAAAAATTACGGTCGGAAAGAGGACCTTCGGAAGATTTTGCTCTCACCTACTAACTGTACGATCAGTATTGTCCGCACCATTTCAACGCTCTGCCAGTTAAACCATCGGTTTTAAGTCTATATATATCTGCTACTTTTAGGTGTAGAATGCCATTGTATCGGAGGTGATGGGCGTTTACCACAAGATATTGACCAGGAGGTGATGGGGGTGGTGGGGCACATGGGGTAGAGATAAGTCACGGTCTGATATCACCTACAATTACACGAATACCAGGACTCAAGCTAAGTGTTAAATATACCAGGTAATTTCACTTTGGAATGAACAGAAATACAGTGCCAAGTTTGCGAGGTGAATGTGACTGAAACATTATGCTGGACTCTTGAGAGGAAGACAAGGAAAAACTGTATTGTGCCATAAAATTCAGTAGGTTATACACCCAACAACATCTCTCTCTCTCTCATTTTCCCCATGAAAAAGACAACATGACATATTTCACGAGTCTTTGTCAGTTTCAGTTTATTTCAGTTTCATTGCTTATTTTGGGATCTTTTAAAATTGCTTTAAACTGCATGATGCTTGTCTTTTTTTTCTCTTTCTCTCTACTTCAGCGTATAATTCTCATATTTGGAAAACTGAGATAGCCGGAAAATTTGAAATGATGTTGACATTGCATTGTTTCATCATATTCTATATGTAACAACGTAGGAAGTAGGGATGTCATGTTTTCCAAATACACAAGGAATCGTCTATCTCATTAAGAAACTTCCAATCCCCTGTAATTATATGATGTGAAGTAACCACATGGTAACCCCAAAACGATCAATACGCTCTTATAGTACATGGCCAAAACGTATATTTAGGAACAAATACGGACACGTGACCATCCTGACGAATTTCATAATAGTTTTTGCAATGGTTCAAGAACTGAAAACGATAACTAACAGGTGAAGAATTTCGGGTTGTGTTTAGTAAAATATACAATTTTTGTTCTGAAAGATGCAAACATTGGGTGCTTCTCACCATCTACAACTGATGCTGTAACCTATATACACTCAAGCCAGTATTTCACAACACCAAAGCCTCTGTGTTACCCCTACATTCTTTCATTCCTTATTATCGTCAAGTAAGTAAAACAGATCATGAATATATCGTTACTACTCATTTATTACAGCATCCTCCTGCATTCTATTCCCCATACGTAGCCGCGCGCAGCAATTCGGTCAAAGGATTGAATTCGATTAGACAACCTTCCTTAAAATGCCTTCAAATATTTGGATTCGTTTATACAGCCTGCCTTAAAGTTCGGGCAAAGATTTGAATTCGATTAAACAGCCTGCCTTAAAATTCGGTCAAAGGTTTGAATTCGATTAAACAATGTTACCGACTTTGAATATTGCAAAAAATCGACTTAATCCCAGATTTTTGAGCTAAAGTTATTTGAACCAAAATGACCCCCACCTTCCAAAGGGTAGCGGACAAAGGGCACTCCTGACCGGAAATACAGTTATTTCAAAACGTCTGCGCATGTGTGTAATTGAATGGATATTTAAAGCAGTCGATATAATAGTGGACGATGAAAGCCTTAGCTCTTTACAAAGATCTGTGGTACTGAATGGAAGTCATAGAGCAGAAATGTGTCCGACTGAGGTGTATTGAAGACGATCATTGATCACATTAGAAGGGCAATAAAATATTGACCTAAAACATCCGGCAGATGGATTTGTGATCATGGCAACTGCCTCTAGTTCTTGGCTCCCTAAAAACAACGTTTCTTATCAACGGAGTCATTAGGGCCATCGATGTCCAAAGCACGACTTGCCCATAAGGCTCTGTCAACGCGCAAGTGCTCTGGTGTGACTTAACAACATCGGAGTGACGTTCCGACCGTGACGTGGCGTCGCCGATTTACGGTATGTGTATGACCAGGGCCAGTTAAATAACTAGCCAGCCTTCTACTGCATGTTAGAGTTTTCCAACTAAACCGGAATGCGAATGTCCGAAATATTCGACTACATATATATGCCGCACAAAGCATCATTACACTTAGAGTTACCGTAATATCGTAACTGGGATACTTTCGATGTTAAATTTCGAACTACCCACTGGATTTGACGCATCGGTTGACTTCTTCTACTTCCACGTAACTATCTTCCTTTAAAATTATATTTATTTTAATTATAGAAACTGGTCTTTGGGAAGGTGTATTCAGGCACTGATTTAACTGCTTAACAGCTTGAACTGTGACGGATAATTTTTTTAATATCATTATGTTAAATATTAAACTGCTTATCATGAAGAAAAAAATAAATTATGGAAACCCATGCGGTATGTTTGGAGGCCTTGTGCACATGAATGGAAATATGCCTTCATCTTTACCTTTTATAATTAAAAAATGTTACTGCATCATGTACCTGAAATGGAGAATTATGAAAATAAAAATAATAACTCGATTGCATGAGTTGCATGGATAACTTCTGGGTACATCAAAATCCAGCATTGCACTGAAGTACCTGACTACGAATAATTAAGTAAATAATGAGCCCTTTTAGGCACTTACAAGTTTAGATGACAGGGAACATATATGCTACTTTTCATGGAAATATGTGCAGTGCTTTAAGAGTTTTTATTTATTTATTTATTTTGGATCGGTGTTTTACGCCGCACTCAAGAATATTTATGGTGGTACTTTAAGAGTAATCTAAACACATGAAAAAGCAAGATTTCGTTAAATCCTGAATGGAGATAACTATGAAAATAATTATGCGTTCGTCAGTAAACTTAAGCATGCAAAGAGTATATATAATAATCAAGAGGTGTGGTAAGTTCCATCAAAATCAGTTGGGGAGTTCTGCAGACAATACATGGACAAATTTGTGTCTACACACGGACAGACGGTCAGACGGAGCTATTCCAGTTCTTCCCCTTCCCTCGCACTGACTTCGTTGCAGGGGTTATAAAAATGCTGCTTGACACAGACACAGCAGTTTGTATAGTGTAACTATGAAGAATTTTGGCGCAGAAACTTTATGTACGCTCTGTTACAGTTTAACATGGTAGATAATAACTTTCTGAAGAAATTATTTATAGAGCGGTTGCATTTGACACAACCACCCTAGCAGAAAAATGTACCCGGTCAGCCATATTGGAGTCTTGGTAACACTGGCTGGTATTCCCGCAGTACTCCAGTATGGCTTCCACACCTCTAGATGCCATTTCATATCGCTCAAATGAAATAAAATATATATTTCAGAAGACTGGCCGTTGCGAAAGCTGTAGTAATCACACAAACCAAACGGTTGCTCCCGTGTCCAGACGCTGTTTTGTTGTAGCAAGGTTGTGACACACAACTTGTGTATTGAGAACACATACGGCTTGCGTAAATCTCTCCATACCTAAATATTGCGAAGATAGTTACCTGCTCGGGATGATACATGAACGAATTTACATTTTATAACCACGCAAACTGGAACATTTTTTTTTTCTAATGGGAGTAATAAAACATACAGACATATCGCATATTGCTGATTTTTGCAACATAAGGTGATAATTTGCCATCTTGTGTGTTTTTCTTTACAATTCCAATTCTTCTTCCGAAGACTCTCATTTGAAATGAAATTGTCACAATGCATTTTCTCTCATATGATGTGATCATTTCATCATTGTTTTATTATACATCTGTTATACATCATGAATAACGAAATTAAATGTATTCTCAGTGTGGAATCTGTAATCTGACATCTGACACCCGCCGTCAATTGTTTCATCTCATTGTATATGGCCTCAAATGTCTCAAACACACAAGCACGCAAAACTGGACTGTTAAATCTGAAAATCAAATTAAACTGCCTGTTTGGACCAATCCCCCAAATAGCTTCAAGTGTTAATTCAATCCTACCTCCACCGTTTTTGTAGCAAAGGTATGGGAACCGCCAAACATTAGCCAAATCCACGGCGAAACCGACCACGGACAAGAGAAAGTCAATCTTCTTCCCCCACACTTCCCTCTCCTCCTCCGGTAAAGCAGGCGCCTGGACCACGCCATCTGGTGAGCCGACGTATTTCTCTGGGTAAAACAAGAATTGAAAAGTTCTCTTGAGTAAAGCGTTTAGTCCACGCAAAGGCACTCACGACATTCACAGACGAAAAATAGAGATACACCTCACATTTGCTGTATATAATATAAATTATTGATTGTCGGGCGAATTTCTTCATCGCCATCATAAAAATATTACGTGAGCTATTTTGCCGCGTAATTACAAAAGGAAGCAAGTGACATTCAAATTTTTGATGACCAACATTTTTCTTATTTTTACTCTAAAAGACCAATTTATAGAAAACATCAAGACTGATTTTGTAAGGGCTCTTCATTCCATGACTGTATTAATAGGTGGATAAATGAAAGAATGTTGCCAAGTACTGTGTGAGTAAAAATAAAAAGTGAAAGTTAAAGTAAAAAAATTCATTAAAATTTGTCTCATATCACATGCGCCTCTTTGTGATTCAAACAGACGGTCATGCATATTTTGGATTACTGACTTATTACATTAAGTCAGTAATGGTTGATTAAAGAAATTATGACTGAAATGGGTCCTGTGATTATCGACATAGGGCATCCCTTCATGGTATACGATATCAGCCATGGCATTTGTACTTCGCCAACAAACTTCAGCCAATGAAGTGTACTCTGCGGTCTTCCATGGTTTGCATTAAACGATATTGTCTTCTTGGTCTACGTGTAGCATCCAACAACAACACACGTAATAGTATGGCAAATATTTTTTTTTGCAAACGATCATTTATTTTACCGGTATAGTGGGTTTATCTGAAAGTCTATCCAATGAACAAACACAGTCGTGTCATATATTATCAAAGCGTCACCACGAATCCTTCAACAAAGTTGTCTTTCTGCACATCTAAACTTAATAACGTTAAACAGAATACATTTTATAGCAAAAGCAGGCACCCATCCTGTGTATAGCGTTGCTTAGGTTTTAAAAAAATCCTTAAAGGAAAAGCCGTACATTGAATCAAAGAATAATTATGACATTTAGAAATAATGGTTTTACATTCCATCTCAGTGTGGGACAGCATATCTGATCTTGTTAGAATAATGAATTAGGCAGGCTTGAAATAACCTTACACCTCGACAGCGAGTTATGCTCAACACCGGAACCAAAGCATCAACGTAATGATTTTCACCATGGCTTGCTGCAACACTCGCCACTCACTGCGTCAGGCGTGCTAACCTTTGTAGTTGAGCCTGAAATAGTTCGGTCTTTGAAATCATTATCGCTGCTTTTTTGACTCCGAATTAAATGATCGATAAAACTGCTCTTAAAACTGCGACAACAATCAATATGTATTGGACATAACATAATCAAATTACAACCAACGCTTTCAGCGTCCCGCATTCATTAACATGTGATATCCCCCACGAGCGGAAGTCGGTGCGGGGAAATAGGAAAAAAAATAACTGCGAAAAGACAATTTTTCGATTGGGAATAATCATGTCAACCGGTTTAAAGAAAAAAAAAAACACATCAGCTTTATTCACATGCACCACGGTAGCCATTTCTGTGATTTGGTGTTAGTTGTAGGGCTGAAAGGACAACCGCAAATTCTCCCAAACGATGTATTATATTGTGCCACTTACAGGCTACGAAACCAGTAGCAACAGCAATCTGAAAAAGGCCCGGTGAAAATACCAGAAAAAGAGTACAGAACAGGAAAGTCCTCTTAAACCCTTTACTATTAAACAGAAATATGAATATGAGTAAGACAGTTATCTTCAACAAACTTACGATCACTGTTTCAAAATTTAATGCTTAAAGTTCAGTTTATGATCAGGCGAATTGTAGTACTAGACTGTTAACGTGTGAACTGCCATGCGGTTATAGCCCGAAGCTAAAATAATACAGACGAGGGCACGGTCTGTTTTATATGACTATATCTAGTAGATCAAGTCGTTACTACAAATCGTATATCATGTCAACGAAGCTTAAATCGGTAAATAAGTTGTCTATGTCACTGACTTAAGAACAAATTCCAAAAAGGAACCGGTAACATGAAGCCCCAAAGATTTACTTCATTTGATTAGTGTTTTACGGCGTACTTAAGAATATTTCACTTATATTTAGGTTACATTTGGCTAGAATTTGGTGGGAGGAAACCGGGCAGAGTAAAGGGAAACCCACGACCATCCATAGGTTGCTGACAGACCTTCCCATGTACGAAATTAGAGGAAGGCAACTGGATTTGAAATCATAACGAACACATTGCTGAGAGGATCATGGGTCATTCCTCGGCCACAGAGGCCCTAAAATAACAAACAGACGAATATTGCAGAATAAAATATTGCTGAGAAGCAATCGGTCAAATTACACTGATCTTTCATTAATTTCAGCAGAATACATAAGACTGCAGCTTGGCGAATAAACCCTGTCACAACAGTAGCAGTAAAATGTCACAAAAATTGCATTAACCTGCACGTCACAAATATTACAGTAAACAGTCACGGTTATAAGACTAACGTGACAAAACTGCTTTGGCAAATCTGATCTATAAGATTCCCTATAACTGTCATAATATTGAACTAAACTCTAAAACATTACATTGAACTGTAACAATATTTACATGAAACTGTCACCAATATTACTTGTTAGACTGTCATCCCTGTCACCTGAACCTGTCCACTAAGTCACGATAGCAGGTCACAAACACTATCACTAATATTACACAAAAACTGACAACCATATTACATCATTATACCACCAGTATTACAAGAGTTGTGACCAATATTACAAGAGTTGTGACCAATATTACAAGAGTTATCACCAATATTACAGTATAGAATCACCAAAGTGACAGTAAGTCGTCGTCACGTTACGGTAAAAACCTGTCATTTGAAATGCTACAGATTTCCATCACCAGTGTTTCGCGGTGGATTCACGCTGTTTTAAAGCGATACCAGATTTGCAAAAACCTGACAAATGTTATCTGTGCATTTGACTGAGGTCTAAGACCAGAGTGGAGGTCAAGGTCAACCGCCTTATACTTGGCAAACCTCCCGATTTAAAGCTGTTACAAAAGAGAGGCTATACTGGCTATCCCACGGTTTCTCTTACACATGTGCTTAACAAGTTATTAGGTTCCTGGTGTCAAAAACCCGTTACTGGTCAGCATCAGCTCTATGAACAGTAAACTTCTTTAAACAGATTTAATTGTCTGGTCGTCAGCTGTACCAAACCTAACCAAAGCAGAGTGCCAGACTCAAAAAGTAATCTTTTGTGGAAGGCTAAGCGCTGAGTGCCACCTGTCTCCCTCTGACCCACCATTTAAGTGTCCACACCTACCTTAGCTACAGTAAGAGGAACATGTTAAAAGAGGAACGTGAAGGGGATACAGACAGGAACAGACAGGAACAGAGAGACAAAGGGCAGACTGAGCGCTTGGAGCAGAGAGACAGACGGCTTGTATCCACTTCTAGTATAGCATATATTCAGACAACCTACTGGTAAGGTAACTATAGAGCTGACGAACGTAAGTATTGTACATAAAACTTATTTTTCGATACTTGAACTGATTTGTTACTTCGTCCACGTACTAAATTTTCGACAAAGCTCAAAACGCTTTATAAAGTGGTCGGACTCCTCCCTTCCACCCTGCGCATTACCTCCCACTAGGGCGACAGTCTGTATCAAAGCCACATCGGAAGCAGTAAGACCTGGATCAGACCACGTCACCTCTTTGTTGGTGAAGGTCATAGCGCGCTAACCAACTGAGCCACGGAGCCCCCCCCCAACTCCCCGCCACTTCCTTTTGTACTGTGTCGGTAAAACATAATCCACAAGCATTGTGGCTGTGGATCCCATGCTCATGGGTCATACGCCTTTGCCGGTGTTAGGAATTGGCTCATTGATGCATCGATTGATTGACTGACAGATAGATCTGTTAGCAACACACCCACCCACGGAGATTACTTTGATACAGCCAAGTCAAAGTTTATCTGAGGATAGCACGAGAGAGCGATCATTGTGCTACTCTACGAGATCCTTAATACTCCATTAAAGCTTTGGACAGATTGTGACTTATTCGAGAGTGTCCACTAGTCTTTCGGTATTTACCGAGAAAAAATCCTCTGACAAACATGGCACGAGAGTTGGGAATTAATGCCTTAGCACTTCCAAGGCGCATCGTCAATTATCCTCTCTGAACAAGTTTTAGTACGTGAAGACATGTGCGTGGAGCATCAAACAACCAAACCATGGTCTCTATACGGGACAGCAGGAGAATCCGCGCCCTTTATAACCCTTTAATTACGCTGCAAAGTTGGTGTGTTTACTGGGATAACAGGTGATTCTGGACAACCAGGAAGGAAATAGATCTTCATTATGGAGCAATTATCGTGTGTTGTCTAACATCGGTCCCTGGAGACATAGTGGTTTCATCGTGAAGACACGGACGCGGGGTGAGGGAAAGAGGGAAAGGTCTGTTTTATATCGTCACACGGACGACCGACAGACAGATATTGACCAAACTCTGCCCCAGATACCGTAAGTGTCACGTTTTCCTAACCTCAGAGATATTATCATTACGCTGACTAGGGCGATAGGATAGTCGAACATCAATGAATGAATACACGACTTCCTGCTGTTTTAAACCTTGACCGCTAATAGAAAAGAAAAAAAACATGAGGTTAGGTTGAGTGGGGCCTAGATACCGAGAGACAAAGCAGAGAGAAAAAACAGAGACAAAAATGACGGGCACTTGACAATTCTGTATTCAGGTAGCCCTGAGCACTTACCTTATTGTTGAATGAAATTAAATGAACATCAAGGTGCAAAAATATAATGATGAAATGCAGTTTTCTGCCTTGAGACACGGGTGGGGGCAGGGTACAATTGCTTCAACTAGATCTATCTACACCGCTTGGCCAGTGAGAACCCATTCGGGTTGGTTCACGAATCGCGTCATGCCATACACTTCTAAGTTGGCAATCTTTTTTCTCTGGCTACAGAGGGATAGGCCAAATAACTGTAGGCATTTGTGTACTGGTACAAACAGTTCTACTCGTACATTCGCTAGAACGGAAAACGCGTTTAAGTATCGTGTGGAGGAAATGATGCTAAGGTAATACATGTATGAGATATGAAACTTTCAGAGTCACATTATCTGGTTAGCTATTTATTTGAAGAAATAATCAATTTTGCCCCTGTATTCACTGTTCTCGGTTTCTTGCAGTCTACGATCCACGAAGCTCTTTTCCTGTACAATAAAACAGTGCGTATATAGAGTGACACCTTTAGCAAAGAGCTGCCCTCTACATATTTGAAAAAAGGATCCCCGCAAAGTTACCTTGGAGAATTTCTATTCCAGGTGGCTATGGGAGTATTTAAAAGATTCGTTGTGATATATTTGAGCCACAGCGGTTCCAAATGACTGTATAAGTTGCCCACATGGATAAAGCATACAAGTGGAATAATCGGTAAATCAAGCTGGTTGTAAGTTATGAAAAACACCTTCCAAAAGCCTGCACGCTATCCGATGTTTGCATTCGACACAATTTCCAAAAGGACCCTTCTCTGAACACTTGAACCTTATTCTCCCTGAGACATTTGCTAAATGAAGCGTTCTCTCAACGCGGTTAATAATCACCTAGAAGCACACTACTACTTCAGGATTACATAAGCATGCTTCTGAAAGTATGGTAAATATTTTAGAGCTTCTTTAAACTTGTACTTTTTCGTGTAAACTACTGCATGTCTGTCCTGCGGTCATCTCAAATATAACAGAGCGTTTTACGAGTAGGCATAAAGTGGGACGCGTCACACGAAAGAACGAAAGGATAGAAAGCTTAGGTCTCGTGGATTGGGACGTATTTCTATAAAGGCACAGGAGTTTCCCCTTGCAAATTAAAACAGCACTGCACGGAAATATACAATTGTTTTGGGGGGTAAAGGTCTCAGAGAGAGATCGAAAACAGAAGTGCTTCGCTCAGGAACCCACTGGCCAGCGAGAGACTCTTTTCATGACAGCGACTTAGTCCGACGGCCTGTTTTCGCCTGAAAGTCAGGAAGGTTTCTCCAGCTGCTGGTCCCGGGAACAGCGTCATCTCCCGGGAAGGCGGAGGACAACTCAGTCCTTCACACAATACTCTCCTGCATTCGTATCGATTAAACTATAGCATGATTGCAAAGTTGTGTTTCAAGATTGGCCATCTGAAGGAACAAGTCCTCGGTCTCTGATAATCAGGGCCAATTGGCACACACCGGAAGTGCTAAGCAGGCCGCCAATCCAACCGGAAACAACGCAGTCGAGCCCTATAGAAACCGACTACAGTTCGGATAGGTTCTTTTTTTATTTTCAAGAAAAAATTATTTTTGACTTTCCGTGCCTTAATGCAAGGTTTAAAAGCTGCTGAATTGGGTTGCACCTCTGTTGCTTTTCTGCACTTGTGGGATTAGACCCGGGTTTTATATGGTATGTCTGAACAGGATACTTTATGTTACCCATTTGTATGGATTCTTACAGGTAACGAAGAAGATTTCAGTTCAATGAGGGTGTGAGCGTTGGTACCAATAATTTTGGCCGTTTGACCCAAATCACAGCATAGTTAGTGTGCAATGGCGATTAGCGGACACCAGGCTCTCTGGGGGCCAATCATCTGTCTCGGTTTCTCCATGGACCCGACTATCTGACCGGCCCTAGTTCGTGAAGATTAATGATAACCCCATGACCTGCCTGCAACACGGGACCTTAACACGGGGAACCTAGCCACCACTAGTTACAAAAGGCTAATCATGCATAGAGTCAGCTTTTCCGGTAACGGAGTGTAACAATGAAGCGATCAGATGGGGTAATTGGCCATTGGCTGTAGTCCCAGCGAATCGTTAGACAGTTACTGTTACAGGGAGTAAAGACGTTCAGTCGTTACCACAACCGATACCTCCACTGATTTATTGACAGGTCGACAGGATGAAGTAATGTGGCCCGGGTTTCCATGAATTACCGGCCCTTTACGGTTATTAAGTTTGTGTAATCATAACTATTACAACCAGCAATACTAGATCAGGTTTATTTAAAAGGGCATGGTTCTTTTGCAGACAACAAAACAGCGACAATCATATTGTCACTGTTAATATTGCGTATTTAAAGGCCTTATCTCTAAAAGGTGCGGGGATTTTGGACTTCGGGAAATTGATTGAATGAAGGCGGGTTATACATGTCTAAGCTTCATCTGGTGGTAATTTACCTAAAAAAATATCTTAGTGCTTTGATAACAATGACTATGTCTGCTTTTCTTTCGGACAGCCAGTCATTTTTGTGGGAGAGAATCCATTTGTTCATTCTATACTAAAGAATAAGTCGTCCTTCTTGGAAGAATAATGGCTTAAAACTCTTTTCAATATTATCACTAATGTTTTTAAAAGTTTTTGAATGGTACTGGGTGTATTAAAGTATTTGAATTTTGATAATCCTAGTAAATTTCAAAGCCAAAATTATACAAAATTGCTTTTACATCCAGTTTTCAGGGCGTGTTTAATAAAGACTTTAAAAAAAGGAAAAAAAAACAACGTATGTGACTATCGATAAAGTTGACACTGTATAAAGACTCTGCCGGAAACAAAAGCCCTTAAGAGTGTCGTTTTTTATCTTGAAATTCGTCCACAAAGTTCACAACATATATATGTCACATCATATCCGGTAAGCATAGACACGCTCTTTTTTAAAGTCACTTACTCTTCAGTGAGCATTCAAAGAAGATTTTTATCCCCTACGCCAAACAAAATACGAATGTCCGAAATGTCGTCGAATCTTGCAAGTCTTTGATCTAATTTTGTCACTGTGACAAATACTTCAAACAGCAATGCATAATATCGAAAGAAATACATGAGCAAAAGTAAATGCATATGACAAAGTGTTTGAGCATGTTCCTAACGTGAATAACATGAAATTAAATACTGATACATTAAACAATATCAAACCGTCAAATAGGATCATTACACCATGGAATTTGTCATCGACATGTATATTCGTTAAAAAGCATCGTGCACGCTATATACATAAATGGGTAGCATCATAAAAAGAACTAATTAATTGTCGTAAAACGGCTAAATAGCACACACATTAAAGATGTATACACAATTTCAGGGAAATCCGGACAGTACATTGCGAGACGTTGTGCGAATAAAATCATGCCCATGATAACTTTGTAAATATTAACTCCAACGCGAATACAGTATAAATGCAGAAGTTTACATATTAGAAGATGTTTTTCACTGGAATTTTTACTGGTCTGCAGATATAGAAAGTCAGGCGGACCGAAGAACGCACTAACTTCGTTGATATTAATCCACAGCAACTATTTCTGGAAGTTAAGTGGGAAATGATCAAATTAAACGATTATGTTAAAATGCTCTGCTTGATTGCCAGTATATTTCTTGGTTGGATATATGATATCTTGACTCTTTCCCCCGTGGCGAGGGGAGATTGACACCATATATTAATTATATTCAGAGTTCAGAACATATCATCGGTGGGAGGTCTGGTGCATATGCCTGTTGTGAATGAGTTGGCGAGGAAGTCCTTTTCAGATAACCCGTGTGGCTTGTTGAAGAGGCCGATGGCAATTGCCGGCTCATTTAGGCACTACTAATGAATAGATGTATGAGATTGCGGTGTGCACAAGCAGAGGAAATTAGTAAAAGAGATAGAAAGTAACTTACTGATCCTTTCCATGGTTCAATGGGAACAGATCGATGCGTAATGGCGTTTCGCAACTACATTCGGTTTATTAACACAAAGTTGCAAGCATGTCCATAATGCACTGCGCATGCTCCCGCCAATCAGCTAGTCTCGGTTTGAAAAGTCGGCGATGGAAGCTGATAATATATTTGGAATTTACCAGGAAATTGAGTCTATGGAGACATCGATTCCACTTCCGGTACCGTACGTTCGCAACTGTACAAGTGCAAGGATCCTCCGCCTGGTCTGCGCCTGCACACAAGAATGTCTGAAAGGCCCAGCGATATCAAATACAGGAAGCTGCCTTAGCAGAGGCTCAATGGCAAACTAATAATTAACAACCGACTGTAGGGTAACTCCAAATAAATATCACACAATAACTCTAATTTAATGGATTGGGGCAATTGTACAAGAAGGCCAGTCACAGATCAGTCAGTTTCAAAAGTAGCAAAATAGGTTCACTTTGCATTCGAAGAGCTGACGAATTAACGTGGTGGCGGACGAAACAATTCTTTGTGTGACATTGAGCCAGACATTCTTCAGTATTTATGCATGAATCCAGGGAGCTGGGAGATGGGGTTGGAGTGGGAATCAGTCGTTATGTGGTCAACCTATGTACAAAGATCACAGACTAGCATCTACCAGGGTATATGAACATATAACACAGGCAAACGCGAAGCCAAGTGAACGTAACGGTGGCAATAGCTACAGTGGGGAAAAAAACGTGTTTGTTCTAACTGATGCGGCACTGTATTAAACCGAAGATGCAATTGAAGGACAAAATACATCTGACATAAATTGAGGCATAAAATTACACTCATGTCGCCATATTTTCACATGTATTAAGATGCTTACAGATCAGATGAAATCCTTGTTTTGTATTCAAATTAGTAGCCGATCATGGATTCCGCTAATATGTGTGTGCATATGCGCGGGGTTTTACGTCTTACTCAACATTTTTTAGCGGCTCCTTAGTATGTATGTAATGTGCCTTCTTGTGAGTCCATGCTGCAGGAAAATCATGCCGAAGACACCGGAAATGACACCCCACTCAGTAACATTATCCTGACACCTGGCCGACCAGTGCTGTTCAATTGCTCTAAGTGCAGGGCATCAAGCGAGGAAACAACAAGTACCATTTTCTGAAGTCTTTGATATCACCGGACCCGGGATTGATCCCGGGTATCCCTACCCCGCGGCGGACGTTTTAATTACTGGGCCACAAAGGCGGTTCGCAAATGAGTCGAAGTCAACTAAAGTGAGTGAAAGTTGCTAAGTTAATGGTGATATCATCTCTTGATGTAGTCATTACATCTGAAAGAATGCAATTATTTACTTATCTTTGCTGAATCACTTTACAAATTCTCTGATTTCCATTTAAGATAAATACAGGTAATGATATCAAATGTAGAATGAGTGAAATAGTTTACAACACAGCCAGCAGCCACATGATAACAATACGACATGGGTGCTCTCAGACAGAGAACTGCATTGGCCCAGACATGTTCTTCACGGGCCAAAAAACAAGTGCGACCTCCTACACGAATACGTGGGTGGGGACGATTCTGTGGTAGTGGCTTATACAGTCTGAAATGGGATTAGGCCTACTCCTAAATTCTGTTCCAAGTGAAGAATCTATCGGCTATCAACCGATATAGAGCTTTTAATGGACGAGATCAACAATTTTCGTCCGGTAAGATGCAATGATCGACGAGTGGGAAACGTTTTCCCGAACGAAATCTGTACAGGAAAATATGAATGGTCTGGCACAAGTAACCTTTAGAATAATGGCAAATTAACCGCTTTGCTCTAAATATAGAGAAAAAATTGTAAAGATAGAACGCCCCGTATCATGGGAATTTTGGAGGTTATATACATGCTGCTTTAGTTGCTTGAGGCTGCAGCTAAATCTGGCAATGACGTCACGAAAGTGTTGTTTGCGTTTGTCCACCATTATGGAAGGTTAATGGTCGACGATTTGCACCGCATCGATCCCCTCTCCGGGAGTTCTTGAGTTAATTACCCCCGGACAGGTGGGCACTAAACACCTGGGCACTTCCTCGTTTCTCATCCTTGTTGAAATTATCAAAGAGCATTGATATGTGCTAACTATTCTCTCTAGGCTGTAAGTACTAAATGTGCTACATAAGGATGCAAATGGCAATCAGATAGTAACGCACACCTTCTGTCCGCCTTATCCCGTGAAAACCACTCTGTGACTGCGCCGAGTTTAACCGATTGCTGACAGACAACAGCACGGGCTGTAACATGCATCCTTGTCGTGTTTTTTATGGCAATTTAACCATCTCGCGAAGCAAACAGCCATTAAACTGAAATTCTCGGGGGAAATATTTTAAATTTTTCAAATGCTACTTTATCAAAGTCGTGTAGGGAGTTGGCTAGCATGCCCTGACGCATGTTCCAAGGACATCTGACATTTAAGCCATTGGAAATGTTTTTCGACACTTGGATTAATTCATACAACTTGGTATTTAATAAAGCAAAGAAGTAACTCTGTTTTGTTCCCTGGTGCAGATGACTTCAATGGTTAGTTACTAATCATGAGGTCAGACAGCAAATGCGCCTCTTAACATATGACTTTTGAATATTAAAGCACAACCATGGCGCGACGGTGTGGACTCCAAATACGAAAAGGCATTAATCAGGACAGAATAATTTCATAGCAAACACAATCCGTTTGCAATGTGGTATTGTAACTATTATTGCCATGGCCAACGTGTACTTTAAAGCGAAAGTTGCCTGGAAAATGTCTGAAAGGTTTTGCTGGAGGTTGTATCAACAAAAACTATTTCATTCCTATGATTCTGGCAAGTGATTAGTTAGGCGAATCTAGGTTTGGCGAATCGCTACAAATCTGTTCTGATTCCTTCTTACTAAAAATATTTTCTTAGTCCATTGGTGGTTTGGAGCATTCGTTATGGCTGAGGGCAGGTGTACGAATGTTTCGATGCCTAAATCCATACTAATGATAGTAACGGACGTTGTATTTGCCACGTGGCATGCAATTGACCATATCCTGACGACGGAAGAACTATATCTCTAAAAACACGATTAAACGCTGCACATATCACCATGATCTTACATTCGTTATTTACTAAACGCTTGCAACTTAATTTATATATTTAAGATAAAAACTGTGGTCACAACCTAAATGTATTTGATGGACTAAAACTGAACCGAAATAAAAGTAGACAAAGTTGTCACCCATTTCTTGTCCTTGGTAGGGCATTTTCGTCTGATCTGGAGATTGTCACCATATTTGGAAACTTTTATTTGCAGTGTTAATTACGATATTCTTTATTATTTCATTTGTCTATCTAAAATATAGGGATAGGGACCATTCTCTGTACAGCCTGTTACACGCATCGTCCACCCAGTGGCCAAGATCTGGTAACACTGGCAAGTTTTCGGTTACCGGTTCATCAAAACAGTCGATATTTATTATGAGCTTCTCTAAGCTTCCAATTGAAAAGGGTTATTGATTTCACTCATTTCATTTTATCTATTCACGATACAAATATAACAGAAACATAAACATATCTGCAACTGACTATACATGGTGAATAGGGTTCATATGCAAAAACATAAGTTATGGTGAAACGGACGAATAACTGTGTTAGGTAGCAAGTATACATGATCTGTCAGTCTAGATTTATATGGTGATGTGGAGCTGACTGACTTGAGATACAAGGATAATGTGTTCTACTCGCACACACTTGATTTTGGATCTTTGGTGTGATCATGTGGGGCGATAAATTAATTTGTGAAAATTGTAATTTAATTTTCGTTGGGCCAGTGTGTATACTGGTATCAGGTTGTCGCGTAAAAATGCTTGTAAAATTGACAGAGAGTTGTTCCAGGCAATGTATGAATTTATGTGCATAAACGAAACAATCAAATTTGTTTATCTTCTAACATTAAAAATTCTTAGTTCGTTGAAAAACGGATAAGTGTGCTCTGACCTGTCAAATAAAGTAATAACTCTAATGGCGCACCTTTGGAAAAAACAGAAGTTTAACTGATGTTAAAGACGACTTCCAATGTTTCCCCGTTAAGAGTTATCTTGGGATCGCATGTAATTGGTTTTCGAAGGGGTATTGCAATCATTAATTTTTGTTTTTCCAATATTTAGTAAGAGTTTATTTGCATATAATCACTTTTGAACTTCAGTAAGTCCACTTGTCGTAGTATTTAGGTATTTTTAATGCTCTGTGACGAGATTGTATTCTCAGGAAAGAGCATAAAGCTCAACAGAGCGAGAAAATTATACCACTGTTATAGACATTCAAGAGTACAGGACCTACAACAGAGCCCTGTAGCACACCATACCTAATTCGAGAAGGTTCAGAAAGGCAGTTATGATAAATAACTCATTGATTTCGTTCAGAAAGGTAGCTTTAAAACCAGGTCAGAGATAAATTTCGCCGTAGTGTAAGCGTAACTTAGGTGAAAGGATGTTGTTGTCAAACGCTTTTGATAGGACCTGGAATGTAACGACATTGAATTTCTTACTTTCCTCAGCCTCAATCATTTATTTTAGAAAAGGGCCATGCTGCAAATAAAGTAGAATGATTGCCTCTTGCCTTGTCCATACTGACTATCGGCAATCTTGTTATTTGTATTAAGGTGTTCGGATATCATGTTGGCTACTGTTTACTCCATAATTTTGTTCATCGAAGGTAGAACAGAAATTTGGTCGGTAATTTTCAACTTTATTACTTTAGCCAACTTTATCTATTCATGAATGAATGGTATGTCTGATAGGTCATATGATATGCGACGACAAAACACGTGGCAGTTAATGGGACACTGAAATTGTTAAGGGTCAAGCATAAATCTTCTCCAATGGGTTGCACATAGACTGCGCCTTGAATGAACACAGAGATAAAGATGTCAGTACACCACATAATATTGCACTGACATAGTTAAGTACAATGCAATTACCACAGATTCGCCGCTGCTTTTAACTTAAAGGTATCACCGAGAGCAAATCTGACCAGAAAGACCATGGAAAACTGTATCTGAGAATATGTGTACTAGTTTTTATCTCTTACCTTACTGTACCGAGAAAGGTGGAGGTAAATGTTCCGTTTGTAATGTGAGCTTTTTGACAATATTTTAATCTTACTTTTTGAGCATTTACATAAAAAGAAAGAATAAGACCCTAACAGGTATACTGACAAGAGGCCATCTTTCACCGGTAACGTGTGACCATTGGCCACCTATCACACTTTCGTCGCCGGTCGGCGTTTATTCTCTATGCTTTCGTCGTTTATGCTCACATGATTATCAATTGAAATATGGCCTATAGAGCCCACCTAAGTATTTGAACATTTAACTGCAGATTTTCCCACTAAAATTCTATAAAAAATATAACGCGTTTTAGGGTACACTTTTTCAGATTCTTCTGTTGATGCTTACTTCTTTTTTCGGTTTCTCCTCCATTAAGTGGCCTCTGAGACCTTAATCAGGGGAATGAATATATAATGTGGAATGAGAGTAAGCAGCAAGGTGATCCTGTCTCATGCACACTTAAATGTATAACAATTTGACGATGGATACTTGTCTGCCAATGCACATCCCAATATTTCCTTACAACCCCAAGACTATTGCTTGGTTTTGGTTTCGCCAACTTCCCCAACAGTATTATTATCGTCATATCACGACCCTGTGTGCGTGTTAGGCCGATTAGTGGTGATAGTGCTGCCTCACTGGAACACCGTGCCGAAGACACTGGACCTAGCGTCCGATGGCGTGTATCAACGATAATGTATGACCATCAATTGGTTTGAGCCATCAGTTAATACTTACAAACAATCAGACGTGAGGAGATTACTTCTTTGGTAAGATTGTGGTACTGAATACATGATATTTTTACTTGTAACATGTATGAAGTGGAATAGTATTTGGGGTTGCATTCAGTGTGTCGATATTACACGTAAACAGTATACGAAATTGGTAATGTTTGGAATTTTAAAAAAATATGAATGCAAAAAAATAGAAAATAAAAAAAACAGCCTGAAACTAAATCAAATCAACGTTTAATTATTGATGGTCATTGTGTTCGGTTGTTAATTCTTTAAGGAAATGTGTTCCAGATTTATAACGGTGAAAAAGCGAACAGGCTGGGGAGTGATTTAATATGAGGCTTTCGTAATTCATGTCTGTGTCTTTTTTTCAGCCCAGCCTTTTTAGTGGTCACTGTAAATCGAGTTTTCGAGAGGAACAACGCTAGAAATGGCGACGTCTCATTGCTGACATGACGAGTTTTTCTCTTGACACATTCCTGAGATTGTACAGGTCGAGAGTTTCTCCCGCTAAAGCGTAATCGTTGGTTGGCCGAATACAATAGGAGCCGTGGAGAACACAGGTCTGCACTTAACTGAGCCCAGTCTAATGCAGATTTTCAACCTGTGGCAATACTTAGCTGCCGATAACACCGGCTTTTACCCTGACTTATACAAGACAGAAAAAATACACTCTTCATTCGCCAATCCGTCAGCAACCGTGACAGCTCTGGCTGGCTCAGACCTATCCAATGTTCAACGGCATCTTTACATAATTGATTGGTGCTAGAGGCCATTAGGAACAGGTAAATGAATGATGAGTTAAAATACCTTGGAGGGGAATGTTGGAGAGCATATTTTGGGTGTTCTCCGAATCGGGAAAGTCCTTGGAACGCCCCATCTTCTGTTAAACTTGTTCCGCGACTCACTTCCAGACAGTTTGGTTGCCTTCTCAAAACCTGTCATCAGGGAGAAACACTGAGATTAGGTCTGACAGCGAGGGACTAAAGGGATGTATTAGGCTGCATCTTGTCTGAAAGTCTGTGTACATCTGTAGACCCCGTAGCGAATTCGAAACATCTGGTTAAATGGGCATCGAATGGCAATAAACAACTCAGTGCTATACTAACTACGTAGACATTTCAAATTTATTTATTTATTTGATTGGTGGTTTACGCCGCACTCAAGAATAGTTCACTTATACCACGGCGACCAGCATTGTGGTGGGAGGAAACCGGGCAGAGCCCGTGGGAAACCCACGACCATCCGCAGGTTGCTAGACATTTTACAAAAAATATACTGTATGTCCAGCTTGACGAGAACCCCCCCCCCCCCAAGAAAAACATTAAAAACAGAATAACAGAAAGCAAGTGGCAGGCTTCAGGTCAGCAGTAGCTTTCCATGTGATCAATCAGAGCCATTAAAGGTAATCAATCACGGTAATGGATTAATCGATCTATCGATTGACTTCACGTGACCGCATCGCGTATGACGAAGCTAGTTCACCGTTAACTTATCGCCGTGTTCCGTGCCAATACATAAAAACGCGAAACGAGTAGGAGTGAAACGACAGCAGTGAGAATCTAGTCATAGTGAATATTTTTTCAGTGATACCCAATGAAATAGGCCCCGTGAAGTTTTCACCTCAGACGTGGGTCTGTTTTATTTCACGTAAAATCCTTAAACTGTAATTACAATGCTTATCACTTATGGATTAAGTAATCTGTTTATAACTGTTTGAGGGGTGGGAGAGTAAGGAAAAGGATTATACTTTGCGGTGTGTCACGTGATAAGGCCCACAATGACTGATCTTCAGGGGCCAGTTTTACAAACAGAGTGTAAGTTATTTCAAACATAACTGTCAAGGCGACAGATACTGTAGAGATACGACGCCAATGTAGTTACGTTTGACGTAGCCTTACTCCTCTTCGTAAATCGTTTCATAAATAGTTTTCTGGTTAGCTGGAATGCGATCAAATAACATTGTGACAACAACCAGAATGAAGGTGTACCCTCAATTAAGGAAAATGACTGCAAACGGGAAGGCAGCGTAACCAGGGAAATCAACATAATATTTTCTGACTTCCGTTGTGGATTTGTAAAATTCAAGGTCATGCTGACGAGCAGTTTAGATTTGTAGGCTTGAAAATACAGACAGATGAGGTATGGAATAGTCCCACGTATAAAGATGGCCACCAAAAACATGACCAGAAATACACTACTTTTTTTAAACCAAGTCTCCTAGAAACCTAAAGGTTATGTCCATGTCTTACTATGCAACTGATCTCATCAAACTTTTAGTAGATAAGGTGGATTAAGTCAGAATATAAACTTCATTGCTAAAATGTTATGGTCAACCTAATATTGAAGATATCATATTATTTATAAGATCACAATTTAAAAGTAAAATGGAAATATATTAAATAAGTAAACAAAATCCTTGAACACTTCTGTAAACATTTCACGGTCTAAATTGCATGCTCATCAATACGTGTGGTAAAGAAAGGCAATAACATTGTCAATGTTGACCTCTAAGGTGCCTAACACTTCACGCTATGAAAGAGTGAAGTCATTTGCAAGATTCCTTTAACATTAACGTCAGTTTGTCAGGAAGACTTCATTGCAAGATTGAATGCGTTCAGTGTGATTTTCATGTAAAACGATGCGTCCATCATTCGACTATTAAGGTACTATCTCGTGACAACCCTATCAACGAGGATTTCAGGCGAAGGCTTCTTGCTCTTGTATGTCTCCTGTGTCTGAATCATTGCCAACGAGGTTAGAATTTGATTAATATGTCATGTCCAGAATGTCGACAAACATGGAGCCAAATTTGGATTGTTCTCCCATGTTAAAGCAGACATCCTTTTGTAATTTCAAACTCATTTTCAACAACTTCGTTGGTACTTGGTTTTGATCAGTTGTTTTGAAAATGCATGTTACAACCATGAGATTATCCTATTGAAAGTTTGACCGGCCATGTACAGGAAGTCAGATGATTTTTTATATTATTTTTGAATGAGGCAATAAGTGTACCACCAGTTGTATATAGAAACATTTCATGACAAAATAGAGATACTAGCGTCTGACTTTTAACAGTTGTGTAAGGCATACCTTGTTCCTTACGGCTACTGACTGGCTGAATGAATGAATGAATGAATGAGTCAGTCACATCGCAAGACAGAACATGCTAAGCTAGAATTTTGCGCGTATGGGTGGCTCGATCCTGTACTTCGCTCTTAGCCACAGGGTCGAGTCACAGATACTTGCATGGTCTAGCTAAAACCAGTCTACAGAATACCTCGGTATTGACTACATGATATAATATATCTAGCAACATTTAAGAAATGGCATTTCTTAAAAGAAACTTCTTGTTAGAATTTTAATATATTTATTTGAAAAGAATGTTTCATTTACGTAATGGAGGTCAGGCGTGTGGGTGGAGGAAACAGGAATGTCCCGAGATCACCTACCCCTCTGGCTTCGCATCTGGGACACCATTTACAATCCAGTCTTAAGTTGCGCCTGACATAACTTCCATGACAACATATAGTGAAGGCATAAATTACCATGGTAAATGCGCTTGACGCCACGTTGCGACAGCTTCGTGAAACAGACCAAAGACGGTAATGTTAAAAGTGAAATACAGAGACAATAACGTTCAGTATTAGTGAGTAGGTACTTCAAATGTTTGTTTTCATCTGCATCAAAATGTGTCTTATATTTATTGTAAACACTAGGCGGCTAACAAGTATAAGAAAAACAGATTTCATAACCAATTTTAAAAGTAAATCAGATTTGTTCTGAAATCTTACATTCCTCAGATGAATCATAATTGGAGGTATTTCTTTAATACCTCAATAGAACAATTTGTTTTTTTATGAATTAATTTTAAGCCACTCACAAAGGGTTTCTTATCTATATGAAGGTGGTTGGGTTTATGGGTAGAGGAAACCCAAAGAGCCGGAAGGAATCCTTGGATTTGCGTCAAATACATGGCAACGTTTCTAACTTAAAGGAGCACCCAAACTAGCGAGAGTTGATTTCGAACTCGCTCCATCCATGGCCCGTGCAGCTCGACTGCACTGACACTAACGCTTTAGATGAATGAGCCGGCCAACGACCTAGACAATACACCTACCGTTGTAAAAGAATTTGCGGAAACAACGGATGGTCGTGGGTTTACCCTGGGTTTCCTCCCATCATAATGCTGGATAACGTCGTGTAAGTAAAATATTCTCGAGTACGGCGTAAAACACCAATCAAATAAATAAATAAATAAAATAAAACACTTTGCATTGACTCTTGTTCACCTTACACTCATTTCTCCATTTTTTGCGGCGTTTCAGGCAGTTATAATAATTCAGTTATATTGAGCACGTAACATGCTATACAGCACTGGCGACTGGCGTCTGTGTATGATCGATGCAAATAATGCGTCGTGGCGTTTCTGTGGTATTTGCGTAATTTATTCCGTGCTGAATGTAAAGATAGGCTTTCATTGCTTTAAAAGTTATGCACGCGACCGCATGAGCGCTCTTTCTGCTAACGTGTGTGAAACCGTGAGGTTCTCCATTATTGCCTTCAGTATTTAAATACCGCCAGAAAAGCTCCTTTTCGTCTGAATGCCTAAACACAAGATATTTGCTCAAGTATATTTTTCATGGACCTTTGTCTCACATTGTTATATTTTACATGTCTTTTCTCCCATTTAAAAAAAACACAGATATCTGACTTAATCATCAGATCTACATCGTTCACTATTCGATATTCCATCGGGATTGGCCAGTTACGTGATACGTGAAGCCATTTGATAGCTTTCGTCTGCAATGCATGGAGAATGAAAAAAAATAGACTTGGTGTTGCAACTATGATTTTTCCCGCAGGCATGGAAGTAATTGGACAGTGGAAACTCTTTGATCTCCTCCCCAAACTCTTGAAGGCGACAATTTCTCATTGTTTCCAGTCACGACAAAGAAACCGTTGTTTTTTAGGGGTTTTTTTTTCAGTTCTATCTCAGTTCTGAACAGTGCCCCCAGTTTCACGAGCGTAGCTCGAGTCAATCTGTTAGATTGGACGCCGGACGGGATCTTCGTCCATGTCCTGTATTTACCTTGTGAGGACGGAATTGTTGCCTCTCACGGAACCAATTGGACATGAATTAATGGTGAATTAGCCAGGAAGGGCTCGAGGCGTGACACCTCTTCGAAAACGCTCTACCAACAAAGAGGTAAGGCGCCCTCAGCGCTCGATAATAAGCGGTTGTGTTTGGACAAGAAAAACAATATCCCAGTTCCATTAATCGAGTTTGTTCACCAGATGAGCCGACTGCCAATGGTAAAAACCTTTAGAGAATCATAGAAAAAATTGTTGTTACTTTAATTTAAGGTTAATTATAATCAGGAACACTTTTGGACTTACCTGTTTAATCACCACGGTCAACAAGGGTGCGGCACCGGAGCCATTCCCAAACTGTCAGGTAATGTCAGAGAGAAAACCGGCAAAAACTTATTCTCATGGGGTGAAGTGACACAGAGGGAGGCACAGAAAGAGAGAGAGAGAGAACAATCGGTTGTTAATCACTGAATGTCAGATCATAGAAACATTCCTTCGTCTCTCGTCATCGCAATGACCCCAGGAGAAGCTGAAAACGCGGGAGCGGCGACATAGTACCCCGAATGGTGGCGTGGGACGGGCGAACACTGATTCGGACACGGCCCGCTACGGATAGTCACGTGATCAGCACGGTGAAGTGTACAGCAGGGCGTTGTCCAATGGGAATGCAGCATCCCTGGTGGAGAGAGAGAGAAAGATACAGATGGAGACGTGATTGATTTAGTGACAATTACGCCAGGCGATATAACTTTGTGATTGTGTGAAGTCAACCGCGGAGTCAAAAGTGCGATCAGCCATCGATGTAGCCATCGAACAGGTAAAAAGCGCCGCTCTCTGCAGGAACGCTGGGGAAAAGGCCCTCGGAGTTTCCCGTGGCCATAACTGCAGAAAATTGGGACGCACCCCAGGGCAAAATGTGCCGATATCTTATTGGCGCGGAGTTTACCCACGCGCTGAGGGCTTTGTGGCTTACAAAAGCCTATTGGCAAATATAATGTACATTATACTTCAATTAATATAGTTGGTAGAGATGACGATCGCCCATGTGCCCAGCAAGCAAATAAATCGCTATCGATCAACTGGATAATTCACTGCTCTTCATTGGCTTTCGGTACGTGGAGCTTAAACATGCATTAGACTACCAAGCACCCGACTCCCAGACTAGCGACTTGTTTTCAAGGCGATCACAATCCATTAGACGCAGAAAAGGCTAATTTGAGAATTACAATTCAAGTCGGCGGCTAATTTATACGGTCTGGGAAAGGTGGAGGAAAAAAATGACCGAAAGCCAACGAGAGCGCATGAGTACAGTACACGCAGAGTAACTTAGGCGCTGGATGACTAGGGCTTTTAATCCAAACTCACGAAGGACAGCACCGGTAACTGGTCGTCAAATCCTCTGAGGCTTGTTAAGGTGTACACAACAGGCTTGCCTTGTTTTGGCTTTCTAACAATACACAACAGGCTTTCTTCGTTTTTGCTTTGTGATAATGTGACGTCGCACTAAACGTATCCCGAAAATCATGTCGTTAATATATAACAAGTCACATCTAAAATTAAGTTTGAATGCTGTAAATAGTTCTATCTGGGTTATCTGCCATCCCTCAATGTTAAACATATTTATACAATCCGACCTCGGTTGCGCAATATGCTGTACATGTCTCTACATAAAGCGAGATACAGTCAAAGTAACTTGCCACAGTACTGTGTGAAACCTCTAATACTAATAGCAATTTCGGTACGATATGTTTGCAAGTCATAATATTTCCAAGTACCATTTGCCATGTTAAGATTTTTAAGAAAAATTAACACAGTTTTAATACACATGTCCATGGTAGAACTAGGCGAACGGGGGCATTTAATGGTTTATTTATGTATTAATTTATTTATTTATTTGATTGGTGTTTACGCCGTACTCAAGAATATTTCACTTATACGACGGCGGCCATGGTGGGAGGAAACCGAACAGGGCCCGGAAACCTATGATTATCCTCAGGTCTCTGGCAGACCTTCCCACCTACGGCCGGACAGGAAGCCAACATGCGCTGGACTTGAACTCACAGAGATCCATATTGGTAAGAGGCACGGGGTCATAATGCGGCGCTGGCGCGCTACACCCCTCGGCCACGGATTTAAAGGATTTATACGGAGCGTAAGTGTAAAACGAATATTGTGAAACTTCAGTGTTTTTAATTTAAAAATAAGAGTAAAAAAGAGGAACACAGTTTTCTTTTTGGGAGTAAGCTTGCTACGTTATGAAGATGTATTTTTCTGTATTCTACAACCTGCATGTTATATTTTGCAGCAGTACCTAAGATCAGGTTATATCAAAGACTTTATTAATAGTACTTGTTGCTGCCTGACTTGGCGATAAGCACTGAAGGATTAGAGCAAGGAAACAGGACTGGTGGGCCTGGAATCAATATAGTGAGGCTGAGAGGGGTGTCATGTCTGCATGGTGTCTGCGGCATGATGTTTTCCAGTGGATAGCAGTCATATGGCTGGAAAGTTGTTAAGTGCGAGATAAAACCTCAGTATACATACCTACAGTACTCAAGAAGTCACATAAGGTGGCAAAAGCTTGTATGCGCAGAAGAATAGTTGTCAATCCTCTAAAAAATATTGCTTTGACAGCGGTGAACACCTACATGACTGATCTCGGCCATTAACAGTCGGAAAGACTGCTACGAGCTGATAAACTCTCATCTTTAAGACCTTTATACGCCTTAAAATAATGGTGGGAGACATGTTTGTATGTACTCCTACTTCTTTGGACATGACGTGAACTAAACGAAATATTACAAGAAACATTACCTTTCATAAATCATTTAAGTATTTCTATGAACAAGCTAAAGCTGTCACTGGCGTAACAAGATCAGTTCTTGCTACTAAGCATGTACAATCAGATTTGCCTAACATATTATGCAGTTGCTTTTCGTTTATTCCGGGTATATTCCGTCCAATGTTTCAGCTATGTTGAAAGGGCTCGTCATCTGGAACATTTTGCTCGTTTTCCAGACAGAAAATATTGACGATATCAAAAATGAAGTGTACAGGACCAATAATGAAAAAGACCAATTTCAAAAAGAGACCATCAGAGTTCAAAGTTATTACTTTTAGAACGCGGACAACAACTGGCATATACATATTGCATTTGGCACATGTCATTGTTGATGTTTGATGTGCGACTGAAACATCAAGGACAAACTTTTAGCATTTACATATCTTCACGGTAATGTAGGCTGTCGTCTCCATTTCAATGAATTCGTCCGCCAGTAAGAGAAGAGAATTAATATCTGTCTGTATTAAAGCTTTCCAGATTAGAAGGCTTTAGCTATAAAGGCCCCAATCTAAGAGACGTCTAACAGTCACTTACCACAAAGGCAAGGATCTCGGCAACTCCGCTTAATGCCACTGGCATCAGGGAATACATATTCCTGTAACCATGTTTTTGAAAATTCAGTTCGTTCTCTTGCAGGTTTTCGTCAACGCGTTTGGGCGGTTAGTGACTATAGTCTGTTCTTTTGAGCTGTCGCCATTATTCAGCGCTCTGTAAAATCACTCATACTCACTCCCAAACTTTCCTTATATCACAGACACGTAACACCACAAGCTGTAAACAATGATATAACTGACTTCCATATTGATGGATGTAGGGCAAATGCTCTTACAACAGTTTTTCTATTTCATAATGTGTAGTTAGATACACTAATTCTAATGAAAAAAATACAGACATACACTAGTTCTGAGGCGAAGAGAGAGTTTAGACATACGCTAATTCTGATTGGAA
Organism: Acanthopleura granulata; assembly: GCA_016165875.1. Classification (NCBI taxonomy): domain Eukaryota; kingdom Metazoa; phylum Mollusca; class Polyplacophora; order Chitonida; family Chitonidae; genus Acanthopleura; species Acanthopleura granulata. The sequence goes on along the minus strand of JABBOT010000009.1, from coordinate 13,913,152 downwards.
GAGTTGGAGTCATAGACATGTGTTTACAGCTGTCACATGTCATGCCTGAACGCTGGTCATCCAGTTACCTAGCCGAGCGACAAGACAATGGTAAGACAATGGTCACCCCACAGATCAACTGTTGTTGTTGTAACGCAGCCATCAGTCATTTCACACAGAGACCTAGAAGTGGTCCCTTTTCTCAACAAATATTTGTGGTAATAACTGAAGTATACGAACAGTGGTACAAGCCCTCAAGGTTAATACGGAGCGTGCCGTTAATGGTCTCGCGGGTTTAAGCAAGAATCGATGTGAAGTATAGACCGGATACCGACACCGATTATCATAGCACTCATCATACATGTTCACGGCTAGGGACGTCTTTGAGGCCCCCGTGGCCGAGGAGTTCAGCGCGATAGCGCAGAGCAATGACCCCACAGCCTCTCACCAATGCGGTCAGTGTGAATTAAAGTCTAGTTCATGCTGGCTTCCGCTCTGGTCGCACGTGGGTAGGGCTGCCGGCAACCTGCGGATGGTCGTGGGTTTTCCCCAGGCTGTGCCTGACTTCCTCCCACCATCTAATGCTGGCCGCCGTCACACAACAGCATTGTTTTTAAGTAGTAAGTGAAGCACCAATGAAATAAATAAATAAATAGAGACATGCCCTGGTTAAGGTTCAAAACCATAGATTTGTATCTGCGATGTTTGTTGCGCTGGTATAACATACTGGGATTACTAACTCGCATCTGTTTGACACCGCTGTAGCCTATTGTTCTGGCTATAAGTTTTATCCTGTATAAGGCACTGATATCTACATCTTCGTTTTATGCAGATGAGATATGCTTGTACAAAACAGAACATATATAAACAAGCTAACCAAAAGTTGAGCGTACTATCTCCGAATAAAAGGACGAACTGATTTAGCTTATTAGCTCGCTCCTTCTTCCTTTTTTTATATCCGATTCGTATGAGTTGCAGCTGTTCAAACAAGACAATTTACAATTACCAGTTTGACAATTTCCAATTCTAAACAACTATTAAGACAGATGTATATCACTCTTTACATACGAAGACATGTACATTCAAAATCAGCAATATAAATGGGCATTTCATTCTGTGCATTTTCAATGCGCAAAGAAAACCCAAAGACAAAAAGAAGACCAAAGATGTTAATTTAGTTTACAATCGCGAAAGGTACAATAAATAAGCATATGTCTTAACAGACCAGCTACTTATCCATCATACACAGACAGACACGGTAGTAATTGCAGTATAGAGCGGTGCTTAACTTTTATTGAGAGACAAGACGTTTTCTGTAATTGTGGGAAGATCACTGAAGTGTCGCTACACTACGCGCCGACGTGATTGATCAGAAACCGGGACTGTAGAGCCGATAGCCTCGTAATGCTCCACCATATTGTCCTGACTCCGCCTGCAAGGAACGTAGCTTTCTGTGAGGTCCGCGAAAACGTCAGACCTAATCAAACAACAATTACAGGGCTGATTGCGCCGGATCGTGAAATCCAAAGAAGGGTTTAATTGCTGTATGAGGAGCCTCTTTATTGAAACAAACTGCTCCGAAGCTTCTGTGCTTCTGTGCGGAGGGACTTCCGCTGTTGCCAGTGCTGGTGGAGTCTGCTTTGATAACAATAAGAATGGCACGTTAATTTATTTATCGAAGATACATCGCAATTTGAAGCATAGGTCACTTAATTTACACAAACGAATAACAATGATAAAACGCTCAATTAAAATTATTGGCAATGGAGTATGCTTAGCGAAAACTACATGTATGTCTTGAGAGAATTAGTATTTAACGACATGATTCATGAGATGCCAGTGGTTAAGGGGAGATTTCATGTACAGCTTGTAGTAAAAGTACATCGTTTTTATGCTTGTGATACTTCAGTGCTTATGTGACCAATCTTGAACTTTACAGCGTGATGTATACTACAGGACAGAACGCTTGGCACCCGCGTGTTAACAGCGGAATGGGGTTTTATAAGTTTTCCTCTGGAAGACTGTAATTAGGACGAAACAGTGTGATTTGGGTTGGAATTTCAGCAGATATTTCGTCTTTTTTATCTAGTTGATGTTTTACGTAGATCCTAAAATAATCCTAAGTGCATGATGGGAGCCGAGTACATGTTTCAAATCACAGAGAAAAAAATGGCCATAACCATACTTTGCCTGTTACTGGACAAGCCTGGTGAGGGAGAAATATCATCGACCTGATTAGCTGATTACTAAACTGGCGGTCTTTTCGCGAAGGCATAGACAGACGATTTCTTGGTGGAAGAATAGACACGCAGTAGTTTGGTAAAGGGATAAACACGCGAGATGGAATAGAACGCAGCCTTTTGGTGAAAGGCTTAACATGCAGTTTTGAGTCAAATATACACGAATATATTATTAAAGTAAAAGACAGCTCATGGCTGAGGCACTGTTCATTGAAAAGATTAAAAAATCTCTCTTGAATGCAAAATAATGTTTGAATTTGTATGCATTCGTTGCTGAATTATCTTCGTTTGAAGTGTGGAATATCCTCTGTCGACTAGGTATCTGCAGGCCCTCATGATTTTAGCTGATAAGAGATTGATCCATCAGTGTTAGGAGATATCATCTGTTTATAAGCTGTGACGTAAATGTTACACGTTACATTGAGTTGATTGCCAAGGCAACATGTAATAATATACGGATAGGACATTGTTTTAGTTGTATATTTTTTAATTATAACTAGTACATTTGTTCTCAATACTGTAAAGTATTTCCAGGCCATTGTGTTGTGGTGGGAGTGAGTTTCTTGATCATTTCATGTTATAAATTTACACATATACTTAAGTTTCAACCACAACCCTAGCAGCTTCCTACAGTCTCATGTGACAAGTGTTCCGCGCTTGGAAGAATTACGTCACAGCCCAGACAGAGTGGCTGCGTTTCATGCTAGCCGACGGAGCACGGTCAAATATTTCCACTGTCGTAATAGCTATTAGAAAAAAAGAATTGATTATTTTAAACATAATATTGTCCAATCTTTTTGGCAAACTTAACTTTGAACATGCGCTGTCTTTTACTTTAAGCAAACTTATTTTCTGGCTGTCTATATCAGCGTGAATGTGTCTAGTGCTTGTCAATTCGGAACCTCCGCTAACGTTAGAGCTAGCACACATATGTCTGTTCACATAAACCTATTCACGCCAAGAACAATTTAACAATGCTTTTGTCATAATACCTTCCTGAAATACAATATACATGCTAAAGAATGGTTGTCTGTAGACAGAAGCAATAAGCGCAGTTATCTTTTTCCCGACATATTTATCAGGATGTATAATCTTTTGTGATGTACATAATGATACCTCAAACTTTTTTTTTGATAAGTTCGCCACATTTACTCAACGGAAAAACCTGTGAGAACAGCAGAAAGGGTCGGGATGAGTCATTTGATTGTAGTGCACGTCTGTGGGATGATATGTGGCTGTGCGGACTAACTACTGGGTGTGATAGATAGGCGGATGAGTTAAACATCGACAGTGTCTGTAATAAGACTGGCTGGAATAACATTGTTGCGACGGCGAGTAGTATAATGGAAGACGTGGCCGATAAAGTAGTGGTATAAAAACCATGGTCGTCGAGGATTCTCAACGCAAATAGGATGATCATGACAGGCTTCTGTGTTGACAACCCGTAACGACCGCAATACATCACAGTGCTCACAAGGAGTATACAGCCCAGCTCCACCAGAGGGCAGCACAAGACGGCAGAGAGGAAGGAGTCCGGCCAACAGCCACTTCACTAACCCGGTTCCAGCTGGACTAGTCCGATTTTTCGACATTCTCCCTAGGTGACATGGCGTGATCAGAGGAATTTCATCCCCTGGCCGACCCACTACCGGCGGGTAGCAGCTCTCATGCGCAGATTGGGCACTTCCGGTAGACAAGGCAAGTAGATCAGCGATGAAGCTCTAGTCAAATCAACTCTAACAATGTCAGCAATATTTCCGGTCCTAGCTCTCAGATGGTTTTGTACTTCTCCTCGGATGGGGAACTTTCTCAATAGAAATTATCTTGGAAAAGTGTCCGTGGCTAAAACATTAAGGACGATTTATGGCAATCGATTTATCTGCCATGGGTTGAATGCTGAAAGTTACTTCTCAACGCTTCTGTATCAACATTTAGGTATTCCTGCTTAACTCTTTCTCGTTTTATATTAAGCTGAGGACCAGTCAGCTCAGTACAACCCGCAGACTTAACACAACACCACCGATGACTAAACAAAGGATCACCTGAGAATTAGTGCAAAATCAACGGGAAAACAGATAATACTACTAGTATAGGCGATGTGTGCAAGAATTGTGCACTTTGCCATACAAGCATGAAACTTGGCAGAATGGTAAATTAGGTGCATCTGAAGATTTCTAGATATAGAGCCATCGCAAATATGAGCTTCCGCCATTGTCGAGGGAACTTTTTCTTTAACATCTTTGGAACAGGACATGCTTTAATGACAAGTATGGGAATTTTATCAAGATTCTGATGGTTCTACCGTGCACTAGCACAGTTCAGAACAGCACTAGGTGTGCTGCCAGCTGCCTATCAGAACCCGACATTTGACAAGGAATTTGCAGATTCTCTCGCTTTTACTGCTTCTGGGGCAAGAGTGACAGTGAGTGGTCTCTGATGCGCGTATGACCGTTGGTACAGTCTAACATTCATTGAAGACCCCCTTTCTTCCTGCATTATGATGTGTTTATCTGTATGATACCTGTGTGGGAAAGTACGTTAGTAACTTGCCGAAGATCTCTCTTTTACCACAAGAACTCTGATTTTCTCAACAAGTAAGACTGAAGGTCATCATATAAGTGGCGAAGTCCTTAGCATGATGTTATGTTACAATCAATTAAGATCATAACTGTACAATTAATAATGCCCTGTTCGAATTGCAGATAAATCTTGACAGATAAATCTTTTCGTCAAACCGCTGCCAGTTTTCCCGTAGGCCGGCGGATCCAAATACAACAACAGCTTGAACAAGTTATAATGGTATCAGTCTCTGGAACATTCGTCCTTGCCTTCCGTAGTTTTCAATGTATACAGCTTGCGAGGCCGATTTTCTTGTCTGAGACATAAATTCCAACGAAGGATAGTTATGGTTTGTATGGAGGGTATGGAACAAATTGTGCAGACTACCATCTATTTTCTTTAAATAAACTATTTTATTTTTCAAAAACTTGACCTGAAGTTCTGGCTTTGAACGTTCCTTTGCAGGTGGCAGATAGAAATTAGTCACTTGCTCAGTCATATACATATCAACTAACCCTGTCCATGCTCTCTGCCTTTTTAGGCACATATATCACAGCTTGGTCAATGATTTCTTTCCTGTCTGATTTGGACAAGGCCTTATTCTCCTATGTGAATGGGTTCCTTGTGGGTACCATTACGTCGACCAGTTTTGGTCTGAGCAGCATAGAACGTGTGTATATACATTCAGGCTGCTAACAATGTGTTGTATCTTGGTAGCACTCAGAGGCCATGTCAAAACAAAAAGCCCTACCATCTCCAATCATTGATGCATCATTTTGTTCTTAAGCCTGGTCGATGGCCATTGCTGAGAATATTCATTTTGTCTTCTGAAGAGTGAATTGGCCTTTCCTAAACTGGTCACCTTTACTCCAGGGCACTTTATTCTGAGACTGGTCACATCTGTCTTCGGACTGTGGGCCAGCGCTACTTTAGTATAGTCCAACGTGAAGAACCAGGTGCAAGTTTTGTCCGATTCTTTGTACATGTACATCGGAAGTTCTCGTAGTGATTGTAAGTCTAAAAGTTCCACATGCAACGGAGAATATCAGAACACCAGGCTTCAAACGGGCAAGACAGATTAGTCGTTTGTGCACCTTCTATGTATTGCTTTTATGTATCCTTCCAGGTATGCTTCTGTGTATGCAGTTATTTGATGACCTATCTGGTGCAGGTAATACGGAACACTTTTAGCACTGGAAGAATAGTTACTTGCTGCTGCCCCTTCTTGGACCTCATCTCTGAGAACTTAGAGCAAGAAGGTGACTGGTCGGCCCGGTGTCTGTATAATGTGACTTGGTGGTCATTTCTGGTGTCTTCGGCATGATGTTCCAGTGGTTGCAGCACTTTAGCGACAGGGGCTCATATTGCCGCAAGAAGACTCTGTAAGGACTCTGAGGACTCCTTCTCATCACGTGAGTGGACAATTGTTAAGTACGAAGTAAAAAACTAAGAAAAAAGGCAAGTATTCATTCATTTCATTTTCAATGTGCAGCTCTCCAAGAATTATGATTACCCTCACTGTAGTAAGCTGGCCATTTCCACTGTATCTCTTTGCCTATGGTGTACAGGGATACGTGAGGACATTGTCACTGACTACTTGTGCTGCCTTCCATACCACATCCAATAATGACGTATCATATGAGCACGATAGGCTCTTAAGAATTTTGCTACATGGGCATTTTACTTTCTGGTGTAATTTCTACCTTTAATGAATCATGAGGATCATAGGTAGCTAGAATTGGGGTCAGTGTTATCACTGGCTGTTGACATGAACTGTAAGACTACCATGGAGATTTACTGAGCAGATTTTTGTTTTTCGATGGTGATGCTCAGGCACATTTTTCTCAGTAATATAGTGATACTCATCCCTGTCATATGATATGCACAGCCTAGTTGTTTTTCTCTATCTGTGCTGTGCTGGGAATTCGTGCTTGCATTGGGCCGTCGAATGCGAATGTTATATTGCAACAGCTAGACTGCCAATGGTTTCTTCAGTGCATTTACATGCAATGGGAAAAGCAATTTGGACTCAGGGTCTAGACTTTCTACATTTGCTAGCTTACCCAGGAAAACAGACACTGACGTTCATTTATTGTGTAATTCAGTACCAAGGATACAAATATAAATAAATTTAACGGGTTTTCTATAATAGCGGCCTATTAAAAACGAACCATCAAGACATGGCTCCAGAGTTTGTATTTGTCCATAAATCTCGTCCACGTACGGAGATAACGAGGAAAATATGTTTATGTATAATGGAAGAAGCAAAATGGCCGCCCGTGTCAAAAAAGTGGTGCTGTTCTAAATTGTGCCAATGCACAGAAGAACCATCGCAACAGTGGTAAAAGTCCAATGTTTGTCGTCATAGCATGCCCTGTTCCAAAGATGGTAAAGAAAATGTTTTTTTTTTCCAAAACAGAATGGCCAACGTGGTCAACAGAGTGCATATTCACGATGGCTCCACATCTAAAAATCTCAAGAAGGACAAATGTCTACAAATGTGCCAAGTTTCATGCTTTTATAATAAAATAAATCCCTTCAGATTTTGCATACATCATCTGTGCTATACAGCAGAGAGAGCAAAACCAGAGCAAGACCATCGATGAACACGCAAGACGGTTCGAGGCTTAATGCAAAGCGACCAGAGACTTAACGCAAGACGACCGGAGAATTAACGCAAAACGGCCGGGGACTTAACGCAAGATGACCACTTTAGATATATCGCAAGACCACATGAAATTTAACGACACGGACATTCAAGATACAAGCCCACACTTAGACAATACGAACCACAGCTGGAACGGACGGAAAATAGACGTTAACAAACACTATTATTTGGCAACAATGGAACGAATTAAAATAAAAAGGTCGCCAAATCTAGGCGTTTGATTTATTTATTCATTTTATTCGTATTTTACGCCATGCTCAAGAATGTTTCACTTATACGACGGTGGCCAGCATTATGGTGGGAGGAAATCGGGCAGAGCTCAGGGGGAAACCCATGACCATCCGCAGGTTGCTGGCAGACCTTCCCACGTACGGCCGGAGAGGTAGGAGACTCCTCTTTCATTGCGCTGCGATAGTGTGCTAACCGACTGAGCCACGGAGGCCCCCTGGGCGTTTAAAGAGACATTCCTGTTTACAGATAGGGACGATTAGAAGCGTTTGTATATCTGCCTCAGATCGATTACATTTTGAACGAGCCATTTTGCTTTTGACATAGAATACTGATTAGGGTAGGTAAAATTTGAAAGACCTTCATGTTTCAAAATGCGTCACAGTATTTCATGTTATTGTGTGCATGTATTAAATGTGATGACAACATACATTTTGAGTAATTCTAGGCCAGTGATTGACTTTCTAACATCAGTCATGGTGACAATTTCCTATGGTCCCGTGTGAGAAATCTGACCCAGTTTTTACAGAGAGTGGTCCCTAGAATTGACGTGTTGATTTTCATCAGTCCCAGGTCACTGGAGCGACGACAATGCCACCCAAAAAAGGTCAGTGTCGCATGTCACGGATAGGAACAGAGGTTTTAATCGCCGCGGTCGGAGCTACATGGCACTCACCAGTGCTCCAGCATTAAGCAATTGCTTTTCTAAGGTCTCAGTCACTTAATGATCGCTTAATCGGCTGGCTATCGATTGGGGAGATTCTTTTCAGTTTGCTTTGTATGGCGTTTCCAGTGACTTTTTTCTACCCTCCATTACCCCAACCAATTGATATTTAAACGATTGTCAAGAACCCAGTAAACTTAAGGCATAATAATCCTGACAGTCCAAACAGTGGCTTGTGTAGATGGCAGCCCAGCTAATCTCGTTTCCATGGCTCTAAGTAATGCGAACTGTTCGTGCTTGTTGTCTGAGCAAATGAGATTCTGGTAGTCACCAAGATCTAATACGCCACAGACTTTTAGGTTCATTTCCGGTTAGCCGATCTACAGGCAACCCATGAGAAAGATCACCTGACATCATCACATGACATATAGTTGCGCGAATTCCTTCGTTCTACCAACAAAATTGTGGAAGCGACTTAATCTGAGCAGTTATCTATTGCCAAAGTATGACGGCTATGATCATTAAATTAAGCGAAAGTACTGAGTTCAACCCTATATCTGGTTACGAGGTGCACAATTTTCGTTTCCTAGCACCCAATGCCATGTTTTCCACTACTGGTATTTCTCATAAATCGTGGATATTTTTAACAGTTTCTAGTGACTCGTATCAGCTGATGTGATCTAGTCAGAAAGAGGCAGAAAGTGCCAGTTACATGTAAGGTTCAGATGATACAACTGGCGTATATGCTATTGACGAACTGGCGTGCTGTTTTTCATTTTGTCTTAACGGTAATATTCACATATTTTCCAACCTTAATTACAATCTACATAGGCTACTGTGGAGTTATTGCATATTAAGCACACAGATGAATTCATTTATTTTCTCGTTAGATGCTTCACGTCGTACTTAAAAAAATATTCTCTGCTAAATCCCTGGTTCTAGAGGGCGTATGTGCTGCCACTATTTAGGCACTTATACGAAAAGTAAGAATAAAATCCTAACTTGGCTAAATTGACAAGAGGCAAGAAGATCAAAGCGTGTATTGCCCCATACCACATGCTGTCTCGACCCGGCACGATGGACTTGAGAAGACTACTGGAGGTGTAAACAAAACGAGCTTAACCCGTGAGAGTTAGGTCTTGAATACGATTTTTGACAAATTGACACAAAAATGAAAATTCAATTTAGCTGAAATAATTCTGGCTTTCCAGTTTGTTACTTTCAGTGCCCTATTGTATATACATGTATAACTTCACATAGCTAAAAGTCAGCACTTCTCCCATTTAGCCACAGGTTATTTATCCTCCCTAGTCCCTGCCAAGAGCCCCGATGCTCGAAAGCCTGAAATGTCATATATACGCAAGACCTTAACCGTTATAAACGTATAGGGGTGTGTAGATTGCCCAACAATATCCATTTGAGGCTGTGGTTCGAACAGGCCACAACAAACGACTGTGGCCGCAACGAGAAGACTAGAACACCATTGATCCCAAAACAATGAGCGGTGACCCGAAAGAAGGACCGTTGGACAAGAAAGGCCATCGGATATCAGAATAGGCCGTGGAGGACCTTACACGGCATCCTGTAGTAGGCATTAACCCACATAGTAATTGGCCCCACCTCAAGCAAATGTATCTCGAATTGTTTGAGGTAACAGGGTGGCTTACATTACAGTTAATTACAGAGCCGTTCGACCAAAGGTCTAGCGGGCATCAACGTCCTGCGTAAATCACAGAAATGAACGAGTTCCGGAAAAGTCCGGCGGACAGTTCCCATCTTTCTCTTGTATCGACCGTTTGCGATAATAAATTTCATGGCATATGTGCTTGCTAGAGAGAGTTCGTCACAGAGGTCACTCTGATATTTGCCTGGATATTGTTAACTTTTGGAACACATGCTGGCAGACATTATGATGTAAAGCTTTGACGGAAAACTCTGTCTCGTGTAACCGAAACCAATAACTGTCATGGGGTGCAAATATAGAAATAATGGGGTAACGGCGGATTTTCGTTTCCCAGCAGAAGTCGCTGCTTTGAAGTGGGGCGTCTATGTCATAAGTCTTAAGGTTAAAAATGTGGCGTAGTGCGGCTTCATTTATCGCGGAAGTGATCTGCTCACTGTGTCGTTTCGCTGTTGACGGTGTGATAGAATTTTCAGCGTCATTAAAATGGCGTAACATGTCCCACTTCGGACCTCTGCCAGAATCCCAGTGGTCGATTAACTGGTGTTTGACTCAAGAATATTTCACTTATACAACACCTACAGTCAGCTGAATAGGTGTTTATACGCGTTTATGGGAGGCAACTGATGTCTAACGAACTACATATAGGCTCATATTGTTGATAGGCGCCGATAACAATGAAGACTTGGGAATCTAGATAATTCTGTCCTTTATCATGTCCTTACAACACTGGTAATGGACAGTGCTATGTATGCTATCAAAACTAACAATTAAACTGACGTATGGTGGTCATTTGAGGAATGGTAATATGATTGTTTATTAATCAGAGCATCTGGGTATCGTTTTTTGTATCAAATGGTACTTAAGCTATAGTACTGTAGCGGTGTATAAGTTACTTCTGTTTCAGCATTTACACGACCTGTTAAAGTAACCTCATTTACATCCAATGTTCCACATAATTTAATTAGAGTTTAATCAATACTCAAAGTTAATGTTTATGTAACGCCTCTTTCGCTTATGCCTCTGGAAAACTGCACCGCACGTGGTCAGATATATTAACGAACATGCTGATGCATACCTGCACGCACGTAAACAAACGGGAATGATATTAAAACTACATATAACAAGGACACATTGTCCTCACACCTACATATTTCCTATCCATAAAGCATCGGGATCATTGCAGCGTGAACAATATCATCAGTTTACTCTATTGTTGTTGCTTAAACTCAGTTTTCCCACTTTATTCAGAATGTTTTCTATGAGAGATGTTTTGTTATTCAAATATGGAAAGTATGAAAACGTAAACCCAGACACAAAAGTCTTATAGAAATATATGAGTGACATAACTATACTGACATAGCAAACTTTAATGTGAGAAATCATAGAAAAAGGACTTGATTTATCCTGCATTTTCTCTCATATTCTATGTAATAAATACGCTTCGAAATGTCAGCATCGTCTTACCTGTGAGTTTCATAGGTTTAGTAGCTTTGTAATTATCGTGCATGAAAACCAGTGTAGAGATGAATCCAAGAAGCAGAGTTTCCAAGGTGAAATTTATTTATTTATTTGATTGGTGTTTAACGCGGTACTCAAGAATATTTCACTTATACGACGGCGGCCAGCATTATGGTGGGAGGAAACCGCGCAGAGCCCGGGGGAAACCCACGACCATCCGCAGGTTGCTGGCAGACTTAACATGAAGCCAGAGTGGGCTGGACTTCAACTCACAGCGACCGCATTGGTGGGAGGCTTCGGGTCATTGTGCTGCGATAGCGTGCTAACCGACTCAGCCACGGAGGTCCCTCCAAGGTTTAAAGTCAAGCGTATGAGGTTAAAAAAAATGTTCTTGTTTATGATAGGAGGCCTCGTTAGCTTCTCTCAGCTATAATTGCCCCTGCCATAAGGTTTCATGAAGCTAACCTTTAAACCACACCACGGCTTGCGTGAATAAAAGCCACTTCAGGCTACCACGTCCCTGGTAGTCAAGTATGGCCCCAGTCATGCGTACAACGCCATCGAAATGCTACTTCCGGTGGACAAGACAAGTAGATCGAGCTAGCGAAAGGGAAGTAGATTAAGTCTGGAGAATAACACTTGCAGAGGTAGACTTGCCTAGATTTTTCCAATTAGAAGTTAAACAATAACGACCTGGCCGGAGTATACGATTTATAATGTACATTGGCACGACCGTTATTCAAATGTCAAGCAGCCCGATGGCTTATATTGACCGTGGCAGATAAACCGGAATTTCCGGGCAAGCTTTTAGCAGTCACCGACAGGTGTCCATACCCGGAAAATCGTATAGAAAGACGAAATATTTGAGCTGGTAATTGGCTCAAAAGTGTGTGAAGTCAAGCGACAAATCAAGTCTTGGAGAAAGCAATCTTTGCTTAAAATTAACATCTCTTTGCCAGCCCATGTCAGAGTACTTAAGCAATTGAAACCTTCTTTACTTTCCCTATTAAGATATCTATTTTAACACGCATTCACGCACTTTGAATTTGCCCAAATGTTGGCTTCAATTTACAAACTTGCCCGCGGTTCAGTCTAAATCTGTGTTTGTGTGTTTATTTTATTTTAAATGGTGTTTAACGCCCTACGTCAGGGTTTTTTTCTCTTCGTCGCAGTCAGGTATATAGGAGAGGAGAAAAGCGAAGTGCCCGGAATAAAAACACAGACCTTTTTTTTATATGTCTGGCCAGCCTTTTCGCTTAAAACTGCAGTCTAAGTAGCAAACGTTTGATTCGAGCATCATATGACAGCATTGATCATGGGCCTATAACAGTTGGACTGAACCACAACTTTAACTTCATAACTAGGCAAGGCCAAATTAAAAATGGCAGGTATAAATCGTCTAATCACGTGTTTTATAGCTATATCTTTGAATATAAGTCTTACAGGCGAATGAAGTAGTCTAATATAGTTCTGCAAAGCCTGTTCATATTTTGCCTATAGGACTTGCCATACTGTCATAGAAGTTTACCTGTCTGAATATTCGGTCTGTAAGTTGTTAAATAAAAGCGTGACGACAACCCATAATTGGAAGTAATGCCGTCGTGCCCATAAGTACGGTTATGAAAGAATGCAACATAAAGACTACAACCAGAGCTGTGGAGACAGTGTGATAGTTGACAAATGGTCAGACGTTATTGGCGAAATCCGGCTAATTCTAAGTGTTCATGTTAGTGCTTAAGAAGTAACAACTTGTACTAACACGCTGACATTAGAAATAGAATTAGATAAAGCAAACAATTGCAGTGATGCTGTGATCGCATTTACTACTCAACATGGAAACAATGCAAAGGCACCAGGTATTATTTTTCGATTGTGGAGGGCCTCATGGATATCTCGTCAAGGTAGACAGCCAAATGTTATTTTTCTTTACACATCGCATTGTTTAAGATTGACCTACTTTCAATCTGAATTTTCCTTAACGGCCGATAAAGAACGCGATTAAAATTAATTCGTTTTCCCGGTCATTTCAGAGAAAGAATGTAGCTTACATAATAACTGCCGGAGTGTTTTGTCTCTCCATTTTTAGTTGTCGGATTTTCACGGTAATAAATAAGTAATTTGTTGTTTCTGCTGGTGGACTAGACATCCCCTTTGCATTGTTTTCATGTTATAGTTTGCATGTATTAAATATGATGACAACACAGCATTTTTAGAAGTTTTAGACCAGTGACGTGTAGTAAATTGCATTTACCACCACTGCATTAAGCTAGGGTGCTAGAGGGCGTGTGAGTTGCTACTTCTTAAACACATACATGAACAGTTACAAATACAACCCTAAGTGAGGTAAAAGTGACAAAAGGCGGGATATCACCGGTAAGAGGTGATCATTTGCCAACTATCACACTGTCGTCGCTACTTTCGTTTTACTATTTTTGCTGTAGTCCTTTATATTTCATTCTAAAGTACCACTGTGTTCGTTTTCTTTAGGCCATGAGAAAGCACTGGGCGTTCATTAAGTACATGACCAAGATTGTAGATCACAGTGTACACTAACATTGCCCACGTGGCCTGTAATTTTCTCATAATACATTATGCCATTAAAGCGAGTTATCTACCAAATTAAACAATTTGAATTTGAACGTTAATCATAGTATATCGAGTACGTCTATACTCTATGCCTATACATAGAGAGTAAAACCAGCACACCCACTACAGTGTGATAGGTGGTGAATGGTCACACGTGGCCACTGAAGTACGGAAACTTGTCAGCTTACGTGACGGTTTTATTCTGCCAGTTCATGTAAATGCCTATAAACTTATATAACTTATAAACCCACTATGTACGGCTTAAGCCGAAATAGGTAAGAGCAATGTAAAGGGAGGCCCATAGTCTGTTTCTCTTATCTCCTACACTTATGTTGATTAACTAGTACACCTGTTGCTAGGTTCCTGGTTTGCTCTTTTCCAAAAAACAAAAACAATACTTTAATCTTTGACTTATATCGTGCGCATTTCCGCATCTTTTTGTCGTGTCAAAATCGTGAAAAAGAATATCATAATTCAATACTTTGCGAGAGAAAGACTTTAGCTGCCAAATTATTTTCCATCTACATTTATTTATTTATTTATTTATTTATTTATTTCATGTTTTATGCCTTACAAGAGAATATTTCACTTATACGAAGGCGTCTAGCATTATGCTGGGAGGAAACCGGACAGAGCCCAGGGCAAACCCACGATCATCCGCAGGTTCCTGGCAGACCTTTTCAGGTACGGCCGAAGAGGAAGCCAGCATGAGCTCGACTTGAACTCACACCGACAGCCCTGGTGGGAGGTTTTTGGGTCATTACAGTGTAGAAAAGAGAAGGCCGCGCGATGATCCGCCATAATTATAACACATGCACACGTCAACATATGGTGAAATCAATGTAACATACAACTAACGGTATAATTTGATTATTGGAATCGATAACGACATTAAGCCAGGACTGGAGCCACAAAAAAAAAGCAACCCATCGTTAAGAGCGCATGCGTGGACAAGCAGACCATTATAAGGCAGGGAATCGCGACGGCTTATTAGTAAATGAGTACCCTGCATGGCTTCGTCGCTTTGCCTGGGAATTTGTAACCAGTCACTGTTCACACGCAGATTATTCCGAAAATGAAACGCTCTTAAATAATACAGCGATGCTGGAGAGCTAACCGCGAGCTGAAAACCACCGCGCAGAATCGATTTCCAACTTCCGGTACCACGCCTTCGCTCCCAGAATGACACGCGGCACTGTGGACCGAGCACTTAGACTGGTTACAGAAACAACTCTCGTTCGGCCGAGGCCTGAGCTGTCTATCGACCAGCTCATTCTCTGGGCCCTCTGTATATCAATTACACGGGCTTACAACTTGAATAACTCGACAGATATTTGGATGAAAAACGCAATGAAGAGAGAAATCGTCTGTCTAAAGAGTAACAAATATTCACCGATCAGAGCGTTTGTTTTTTAGGACTTTTGGGGGAAGAGATATCTGACTTGTGAAGAAATTTACCCTACTCTCCAATTCAAACTATAAATCCGCCAACAGACACTTTTGACGGCATTAATGCGTAGCCAGAAAATATAATGCACTGGAACATTTTGAAGGATTGCGATATTCAGTTCCATGTAGAGCAGAGGTTAACATCGGCTAATATTGTAATTGACGGACCTCACTCGCCCGTTTTAGAAAGAGTTTCTTGAGTTTCCAAATCACAGATCTCCGACAACGTCTGATAAATCGGCAGTAGAAGAATGTGTCTTAGCTGAATTTCGAATTGCAACCTTTCATATTGGCATCTAATAGGCGATGTATTATCCAAAAAGGATTGCACAGGTGTAATTAAAGATCAAACCACGTATCAACGGGGCGAAAAAAATCCTCAAACATGTCAAAAGAACAGTGTGTGTATATAACACCGGAAATTTGTATCAGACCCAGGGAATGGAACCAGCTAATTCATTATGGTACGACATTTTGGGGCGTCACTTTGAAAGATTACTTTGGTACGTCACAGGACGTCTAACAATCATAAACACCACAATGTCATTATTCTCTACCATCTCTTGGTCTAGAGGTGGCACTCCCATTCTTAAGATATTTACGAAGTACTTTCCCAATTTGCTTGCCTTACTTGTTTTTGCGGCCCTGCTTTAAGACAATAGAAAGCGTATGATTTTAGTGCTGGCCATAGGTTTTCTCCGGGCTCCGCCCGGTGTCCTCTCGACTACGTTGCAAAACACAAATAATAAATAAATAAATAAATAAATAAAGTTTAGTGTGGGTAAGATAGGCTTGTCTGTTATATTGTAGTCATTGTCACATCTGAAATAGTAAGCCCCAGCAAGCGGCTTTACTTATGTCGCTATAAATATGAGCAATGAGTAAATACAATTCTTTTTAGGGAAGACAAACATGTGGCCAGTCGAAACTGGGAAGAGATCAGATGTGAAAAACTCTGAGTTCCGCGCGTCCTCGTCAGACTAGTGTCTGGTTCTTCAGAATCGACTGGTTCCAGATTGAATGCGTTTTCGGGGATTCCCGTCGGATCACAGTATTCCGACTTTTCCACTAAACGAAAGTAGCAACTGTGCGTGTGGTAACTGGCATCACGCACTGAACGATTTAATTCTAAATGTCAGAAAGAACTGAACGGGGTTACATTTTCCCTGTGTTCAACCCCACACGGCGTGGAGACATTTCAGTACAGCAAATAAAACATGACGCTCCACCCAAGCTTAACCACCACTGGCCTCTGAGCGTTTAAAATTTGATGAAGAAACCAATAAGCTTGATCCTCCAAATGATTCAATGATCAGACATAATATGTCCCTCACTCTGTGTGTTCTAATGGTTCAATGTTGAGACGCGACTGATTCGAGGACATGTCAAGAACCATCAAGAAGTGGACGACTTCTCATAGCATTTTATCTCCTGCACCAGTCATTACCACATAATACTGGGGTTTTGTGCAGACGTATATTCGATCCGATTCGAGTGACTTATGCTTGTTTAATCGATTCTCTTTGTTATTGATTTACGCATTGATCGGGTCCAGCCTGGATGTCCAGATTGCAGGTTAAACAAAGCCCGGCCTGATAAAACAGTTCTCGCTATAACCTACCTGTTCAGATGGGTATGATTAACCAATAATGCTGAACAATGAATTAATTTGAGTAAATTATACCTGTGGTATACTCAAGTAAAAATTCTTTCATTGGGATTAAGATCATATCTTTAATTAGTGGATTTAACTCATGAAATCGAATGACACTTGAGCTTTCAGGATATCCATTTCCTTTCAATATACGTTTGATTTGTCACGATGTCCATATGAATAACTAATATCTATAACAATGTCATTGAACTAACGAACTAACTAACTAATGAATTATCGTTATAAATCTTAGTGAAAACGTCATGATGACGCCACCGCAAAACTACAGCATGGTCAGTGGAACTAGAACCGCGACGACAGTGTGATACTTGGCAAATGGTCACACGTAATTCGTTATGAGTTATATCGTGTATCTCTCCGACATCAATGGCAACTGTTGGCTACTCCTCCTTCCAGGATACCTGTCCTCCATTAAATTTCATATATTTTCAAGAGATTGTGTTGGTAAGATTTTCATTTAGATATTGTCAGCTGTTCATGTAAAAGCTTAAACAGAAAAAACTTACACCCTCCCAGCACCATGGCTCAAGCAGAATTAGACCAAAAAAAAATTATAAAGATGTCAATGATTTATCCGACGTCATGCACTAATCTGGAATTACTGAAACGCTCTGTTGTCATGACGGACACATATCTGTTGTCATGAAGGACACGTATCTGTTGCCTCATGATGCACAGAGGCTAGGACAATGCTGGAAAGTACATGCATTCCAATTAATTCGTTCAATTCAATCACATAGTTAGTGACACTACCTCTAATATAAGAACACCATGAAAGAAGCTGTCATAATGTCGACATTTGTCATTATATTAGCTGAAGCTTTAAGCACCACCATGCATCATACGAGATACCAATGTTCATTTCCCCGCCATCACCAACACTTTTGCGCTATACAGTGTAAGATATAAAAAAAAATTTCTCCGTCGGCCATGAAATGAGATCCTTCGATATTGCTTGGTTACATTAAATGATTTGCCTCGTTAAAATGAAATATCGAGTATTTTGACAGGCCATATGCATGCAAGTATAAATCACAGGCATCTAATCTGAGAGGAAAGATATATGTTGTTTAAGGCTTACTCCTTGAAATTAAGACTATCTACAACTCAAGTTTCTAAAATTAAAGCAGATTCCGGTAAACCAAAGTTCACGGTCCAAATTTAAATTTTTGAAACATTTCTTAAAACTATTCAGCGAGACAGTGAATTATAACGTTTTGTGTTTTCTTGGGGTATGGAAATACAAGCAGGCGTTTATTTTCGTCATCACATCTGCGTTCTGAAACGATCGTAAACCTGTGCACCAGGTGCGAGAACAGTGTCGAATGCGGAAACGTTCATCAAGGAACTTGTGAACCACTTGGGAATGTGTAAAGTCGCACCTACCTTGTGAACCTTAGGCGTTTTGGTCGTCTCACGTGAAGTAAATGTCCCTTTACCAAACCCAGAACACGTCGACCATGAACACGCTGCTTATGGCCTTGAGCCTGAACACAGGTTTGATGTCAGAATCCACCGACTCCTTCCCACGGTCGAGATCTCGTCCAGTTATGACATTAACCAATAACAAGCCCGATCACGATTATTGGTACATATTCCATAATAAGCCAATCGATCATCATTGGGTATATTTGACATCCCGCTGTTTGTAGTTAACGTGTCGCGTCGTCCGAGACTGTACCAGATCCGGGTTTTTTGGTGTTCCACGGGTGCCCCGCTGGTGTGTGGCCCGGCCAGGCTGGATGCGGAACGGCATCCAGCAAATCAAACTTGTCCGCCTGTGGAAGAGAGAGCTTCTTGTTCAGATATCGCCAACGGAGATGTGGGTGGAACAGACGTGGGTCGGCGGAGGTGGTGGTGTTTGGGGGGGGGGGAGGTTAAACAATGTGTGAAGTATTCACACCTTCCTAATAACGTAACGCTTAAGACTGGAATTCTACTCACGCTGTGAAAGACTGGCCAGATCACACAAGGAGACAACATTGCTGACCGTCATCAATGTACTCTACCGCCCGAAACATCCCGGAAACTAAACTTTCCTTTTATGCCTTTAATCGTTGTTTGATATGATTCGTGCGCCAGGCTAAGTACTAGGAATGCTGATACTGGCATTTTGTGGTTCTCTACACAGAACTGTGCCTGTGGTGTACACGATATGCCTTCCTATCTTCTTGTTGCAGGTACATACAGATTCCTGTATTCCTCGTCCGCTGTCCAGATGCCAGGGCTTAATTGTTCCTGAGACGTCCAGAATGTTTTATAAGTGTAGACACATTTCTCAGGCGTGTGAACTTGTTATAGACTTATTCCTGCCACTGTTCCTAATAGTTCAATCTCCATGCATGCCAGATATCTACAATTTCTTGAATAAAGGACAATTTGGTAATAAAGATAAATTACAGGCAGAAATAGCCGATGCGGCCATGCCACCCCTTACAGGTATATTGACTCATCAAGTGTACATTGGCAAAATCACTGGCAAAAATATATATGTACATGCATAACTTGCATTATGAATGGATCGCTAATAGTGTGAACATTATTTACGTCCTACCAACTGCCAATAAATTTTCTCGCATTTTCGAATGGGTTCCGTACTTTGGTTTTCTCTGTCAGGTCGAACCTGGCTAGGGAAAAGGCGGCAAGGCGAGCTTTAGGCCAATCACTGAAACACGGTGTGCGTAGAAGAAAGAGCGCCATCTGGCACAGCTGCCAGTCATACACGTCAGCCGCAAACCGGGTGATCTTCATGGCATGCTCACAGAAGACTGTCAAAAGCTTTTCCCCCAATCTAGGTATGTGTTTGCGGCGTCATCATAGCGGTCATGCATCCCAGACTGCTGGCTCCAGATACACAGGAATAGACTATGTGTAATACATGAAATTCTTCACGAACAGTTTTAAACTGTTGCCGCATTATTTAAACATCATGCTTTTAAAAACAAAAACTAATCTGCGCAGAAATCATAAACTGGGACATAAACTCCTGTTCTCTCTGTTTCAAAATGACACTTCTCCCGTTAGTGACTACACTATTTCAAACTGTCGTATAGACGTCGTAATTATTTGGGCCGTATAATGATATAAAAGGAAAGGAAGGACGAATTTAGTGTTTTAAGCCATGAAGAAAATCTTGCCCAACACAGATTGGCAGCATTGAGACACAAGTTCTGTGCAAATTACGATTTGGGACAACTTCCTTCGCCCCTTAATTAGGATTTGAAGGGAGCTAAAACTGCATCAAATTGAGGGAAATGAACACTGGTGCGATTTCAAAAGACTATATTGCTATACTAAAACTGACACTTTACTACAAGCACATGTATACATTTCATGTTATATATTTTGAAATTGTAGAAATGAAAAATATGACAGAAATATAATTTTGGACATTTAAAACCTCAGCCTTGGGGCAAATCTTCGTCTTTCGACTCACTTCCTGTGCCCTGGTAAAGCTATGCACGACTGTAGAATTTCATATTTTCATCTCATTATATAGTCAGAATATACAAATATCTTTCAGTAGTATTTACTCATAACTGCCACTAAATCAAAATGACCACCGCAAGCTCAAACAACAAAGTCTTCTTTCTTTTCTGAAAACTTTGATCACCTATTAGAAGCTTCTTCCACGACTGTACAACAGTTCGGCAATATTATCGCCCAGAAACTACTCAGTGACCAGTGCCATCTCTCAGACCGTCATTAGCACGGGCACAGGGATTCTGTTCTAAGGATCGTCCTTTCTCACGCTGAGAGACAAATCACCAAATAGCCTCCCGCTGGCAAGTGACGTGATGGGGCTGTACTAAATAGCCTGCGAGCGAGTCCATGCATAACGTATTTCAATGACGCTCTCCAATCGGGCAGATCACAAACGGCATCGAGAATAATGTGTGTGAGCACGTACAAAGTGTAGGCCACAGAACCACATGTGTCTCTCGACGATTCCCTTCTCCTCAATTTTATATTTGGCAGAGGTCTTTTTTTTTTTACAGAGATTTTCCGGTGATCACGGTTTTTATCGCGGCTCCCAAGAGCACAAGAGTCATAATTGGTTGTGTTATATGACTACAGATTCCCGCAGGCTCTGCCGATGTTTTCTGTGCTGTGACACAGGCGTATTAGCCTGCTGTTCAAATTACGGAGACAAAGGTCTGACAGACACCTCCCCCCCCGCCCCCAAACACACACAACTACCGCCATTGGCACCCAGGTGTGATATAACCGTGTACACATCCCTCCTTTACACTGAATACAACTCTTAAAAGTTTCTGTATTTAGATACACTTGTCGCCTATGTAAGATGTCACTAATGTCATAGTATATCTTTAACTGCAAATTACAGTTGACAGAAAATAGCACCCTATGACAGAAAATGTGACACACCACAGAAAACCTGAAGACTTCAGAGCACGTACTTTACAATAGAGAAATACTTCTGAAAACGTCAACAAATATAGACTGTACATGACAAATGTTAGTCCTGTATCAGTCTGGCTATCTGGATTTTCTTCATGCACTCTGTGCTAAACAAATCGAGTATGTCAGTCAATAATGTATTTTATTTACTTCATTGGTGTTTAGCATTTATTTTATAATTTTCCACACATTCCACGTCTTACTGGTTTTATGAGTTTATCAAGACAGAGAAGAAATCAAGCCAGCAAGTAACTGTGGAATCAAACAGTTGTATAAATCCGCCTGTGTGTCCATCAATGAATGAACCGATCAGTCAATTCATTTCCGGCTGAAAACCCAGCAGTGTGATATACCAATCTGGCGTGCGCAGCTGGATGGACTAGGTCGTGACATATACTTGGTGTTCTCTAGTGGACGTATACATGCGTGTCTCTCAGATTTGCTTTTGTGCAAGGTTTGGGGTTCAGCCGCTAACAATCATCGCTTGATGTGATAATGGATGTAGATAATAGTGTGGGATGGATCGTTAGTGTACTATTGGGAGATCTCGCGTCATATACACGCCACCAGTCTTTACGAAAGGCCTGTCGCCGTGGGACCATCACGAAGAGCTGTAACCGTACACCCGACTGTTGTACAGGGTGTAACAGAAATCAATGGGTATAGGCCCGTAACACCGAACAAGTGCTCCAAGAGTCATATAGCCATGATGGGCAGGTGTCAGGTTGTCCTCAGTGATTCTCTGATGTGGTTCCTTAAACTTAAAGACAAATGACTTCGAATGTTGAGATTTCTTAGCTTTCCGATTCGATATTTCACTGTTTACCCGCCATTAGATGTAAAAGGAGGGGGCTGCAGTGAACTTTGCACATGCATAGATGGTGAATACAATGGCCCAGCTTCCAAAACATCCGAGTGTGTTGGATGTGATACCTGATAAGTCATCAAACATGTCCTGGTTGAGTGTGTGGAATTTGCAGACGTTCGGCAAAATTCTACACAGTCGACTCAATAATTGAATTATCTGACAGTTTCCATGGTGGCGCTGCCATTAATTATTTAAAATATATTGGATTACATCATAAGATAAAATTCCTTTTACATTATATATACCTTGCTCTAGATTATATATACACATGAATTCAAATATAATGGTGGTTTTCAAATTTTTACCCAGGTTTGGTTATTTTAGTTTGTTTTAAACACTTCCACCTGATTTATTTGCTTTTGTGTGTTCTCATTGTCTCGATAACCATGTTTCCTGGTTGAAACATGTTCTCGTCACAATATGGCTGGAATACTGCCAAAGTGGCATTAACCCATAACTACTCATTAACTCATTCATTCAAAAACATCCATACAGTATGTATAATACAGTAAAAGAGCAGAAGTACGCCAGGGAAGATACCATTTACAATGATAAGACAGTAATATGTATGGTATATTCAGAAGAAGTACATGAAGTTCCTCCAGAGTGTGTCACACTATGTTCAAATTAAGTAAGTTCTTCAGATATCTTAAGCCACGATGTGACTGCAGTGGCGTAAGCCATTATCATTCAATCGGTGCTTTGATTCCGTGGTTGGGTATTAGCTGTCTTATTACGAAATTTTCTTAATTCTGAGACTCGTGGTTGGTGGTCAGATCTCTGCTGTGCTCAGAATTAAATAGCAAGATGGAATAATCACATATTATATTCTAACCGCGCCTCACACAGGTGATGCCCATGTCTTTCAATGGCCTAAGATTGTCCATGACAAGAAACTTCATGATAGACCCCCTAAACGGACCACCGAGCGACCTACCAGGCACCAACTAAAGGGCAGTAGAGCCTTGGGAATCTGGCGAATCTGCTGGCCGAGGCATCAGTACATCCTGTGTCATGGGCATTGATAAATAAACATTCGATCCCTCACGATCACCAAAAATGTTTCTCTTTTTATTGAGCTCATTTGGCTTTTAAATTTCCGTTATTTATTTTATTTATTCATTTGATTAGGGTATTCGTTTTCAGGAGGCAGTCAGGATTCAAGTAGAAAAGAAAAAACAGACAGAACCAGGTAAAATCCATCACCAAGCAATCGACAAACCTCTCTGTAGTCAGTCGAATGTATTTATTTCTTCATTTATTTTACGCCGTGATCAAAAAAAATATTTCACCTGCAGCCACCGAAGTGCCATACTTTTGGATAACAAGGTGGTATCGCAAGGACCGAGCTATGAATAGTTTAGACTATAGATCTTACGAACTCTTTATTTTTTTTCTATATTTCCTTGTTGACAACTTAACATCTGAATTATCGTCGAGTTGGTGTTGTGTAACACTGGAACTGTTTATTATTGCTGCACTCTGTTTTTTGATACGGTTTGTATTGCATATTGACAAAGTGCCTTAAGCAATCTTGAAAGCAAGGGAAATATTTGCAGTGTTTCGCATGCCTTTGGTCCTTTGGCGAGAAGCACGGTCTTTAATTGATTAACGTTCTTTAATGGTTTGTCTCTCTTAAACCAGGAACATTTTTCCATCAAATATTAACTAAAAACGAATTCGATAAGTTAGAGTCAGTGGCACGTTTTGGCTCTAATCAAACATGCTGAATCTTCGTCAGCCACAAGGATCTTGCTCACCTTACTAATAGGGTGTGACGTATCTGTACAGTATGCGTCGTCATGGCATGGTACAGTTGACATACCCTGTTTGTAAAATGGGCCAAGAGGCCTTCATGGCCAAGGGAGTTGGCGTGTAATGACCCAAGTGCCTCTCACCAATGCGGTTGTCGCGAGTTCAAGTCCAGCTCATGCAGACTTCCTCTCTGGCCATACGTGGGTAGGTCCCCCCAGCAACCTGGGGATGGTCGTGGGTTTTCCCCGGATTCTGCACGATTTCCTCACACCCTAATGATGATCGACTTCGTATAAATGAAATGTTCTTGAGTACGGCGTAAAACACCAATCAAATAAATAAATAAATACATAAATAAATAAATAAATAAATACATAAAAATATAGGTAAATAAATAAATAAATAAAATCAAAATTTTATAAAGGTAATACTGAAATCAACTCGCCTTTCAGGCACTGGTCTTACCGGTGATAATAAACAAACTATAATGCTTATAGCCTTAATTTTTGGTGGAAAATTCATCATTGAGAGTGCATGAAAGCTGCTATTTGAAAAACAGAAATGTTATATAAAGCGTAATGCGTTTGTTAGAAACAGGAATGTTCCGTGACGGAATTTGATGTCTGTGTATGCTTGGGTTATACGTTGTACTTAGCAAGTTTTCAGTCATGTGATGACGAGGAATCCTTAGAATGTATATATATATATGCTGTGTCGTCTTGTGGTAGGGCGAGTTCATGTTACCAAAGTGCTGCACTCTTAATTGTAATGGTGCTGAAGGGTTGTAAATTTATTAAAAAACACCCTATTATCCATGAATACACCTTCTAAGGGTGTATTCTGTGGCGTGCTAAACCCTTCGGCTTGTAATTTTAAATTTTAAATCTCACCTTCAAACTGTATTCATTCTGCACGTGCATATCCAAGCAAAGATTTTACTTGCAGGAATATCCACAGATATCAGCATTAATAAATAATGAAACTGCCTACATGTGTAACGGTTAGGCCAGGCTGACAGACGGATAAGTGCACGAAGAATTGGGGCATGCACTGTGTAACTCGGTCATGGTGGAAATCACGGGCAACTTTCTGCACCACTGAGGAAACTCAGATAGTGGTCACAGATATTGGCTTTTTATAATTATTATTATAGTAATAACATTGACTTATCTATTTATTTATCTGTTTATTTGATTGGTATTTTACGCCGTACTCAATGGTATTTCACTTATACGACGGCGCCCAGCATTATGGTGTGAGGAAAACGGGCAGAGCTCGTGGAAAACCCACGACCATCGGCAGGCTGCTGGCAGACCTTCCCACATATGACTGGAGAGGAAGCCAACATGAGCTGGACTTGAACTCTCAGCGTGTTTTATAATTTATAATTATAATTTATAATTATAATCGTTCATCAGTGGGAATCCGCATATGTATCGGACTTCCCTAAAACGCGACGCTCCAATAAATGTAATTGTCAGCCTGTTCGCAGTTATTTTGAAGTACAGGATTTAAGAAGTCAAAATCAATGAGATTTAACTAAACCGCTAATGTAATAATTAGGTTACCTTGGCTGAGTTAAAGACAACAAGAAATTAATGGACTTAGCATCTTGTTATTAGAGATGAAGGCTTGGTTTATTTACGAGATAGAACAGTTACTTCGCCGTGATCATCAATTATTTGGATGAACAGTCATTAAGAGATACCTGAGGTAGGTGGCTAAGGTACTGAATCCGAGTCCGGATTTGTGGGCCATACAACCATCTGAAACAACCAGGAAAAAACAGAACATTAAGACACGCCTGAGATAGTTGGTCAGAATACTGAATCCCAGGCACATAACCATCTGAGACAACCAGGAAAACACAGAACATTAACAGGTGCATGATATAGTTCTTGAGAATACTCAATCCCATGCAATGCAAACAATCATCTGAAACAACCAAAAAAAAACCCCAAAACGGGGCGTTAAGACATGGTTAAGTAGGTGGCCTGAGAATGGAATCGGAGACCGGATTTGTGGGCCATACAACCATCGGAAATGATGGAAAAAGTCCACAATATTAAGAGATGCCTGAGGTAGATGGCCAAAGCATTGAATCCGAGTCCGGATCTGTGGGCCACGCGGAACTTTAAGATATGTCTATGATATATATGAGGTAGGTGACCGAAGTATTCACTTCCGATCGGAATTTTTAAACCACGGAACCACGTGATAAAAACCCATCAGAAACAGTCGATTAAAATCGACTGCATTGTATCATGAGATGATAATTTTGCGCGTTGATAAAGCCACGTCATCTATGCTACAGAGAGTTAAATCTGAGGGGGAGTGTCTTACATGGACGAATGTAATAAGTGTCAAACAAATGCATTTCTTTGTAATTCGGTGAAGGGTAAGACAGTGACTGTGACAAAGCACTAGTGCTGGTGTCAAGAAATGCTGGCTGCAACGAAATGACTTTCACCTTTACCGTCTGTTATTTCTACTCCACCACCGTACCAAGTCAAAAACTAACACTTACCTCTCATCGGGAATTCTCGGAGTAACTTCCGTCGCGTGGGCGTCTCCGGCTCATCACATGACCTCTCAGCTCGTTGTCTGTCAACCTTCTCCTTGAGCCCGTTCATTACGCTCCTCATCTGACTTAACAGCAAAGTGTTTATATAATTACACAAGCATCCATTTCGACATTAGAGAACCACTCGCACATCGTGAAGGGAGGTTTCCGGGTAGGTTTTCGCAAGACAAAATAAAGAAAAATACACTGAACACCTTGCTATTTTAACAGTATAAAAACTAGAGCATACAGAGTAAAAAATCAAGAGCAGACACGATAGCTTGATAGTTGACAAATGGTACTCTTAAGCACTCACAGGTTTCTAGGCGTTGAAACCGACATTCGTATACCAGGCCTCAACCAAATATTTGGACTTTTCAGTGAGGTGAAATAAACTGCAATTGACATTAGAGCATTTCTTTTACTTAATTCTGCTTAAGTCATGGAAAATAATCCTATAACAGACTATACAGTCTGGTGGGGTGAGACATCAACAACATCGGTGACAAAGAGAAAATTGGCAAATATTCGCACTTAACTTCAGAAATCCGATGTCTTTTACCTCTCACTTTACCGCAGTTAGTGTTTTATTACTGAAAACCATGCAATATGAATACAACACACTTTGTTAGTACGGACTTTTAATAGTGGACCGGCAAATACAAGTTAGCACGATTTTCGTTCCACTTACTTCTTAATTGTGTACAAAACAGTTTATAAACGTTTCTTAGCCTAAAATGTTAATTTAGCTCACCAGAATTTATTAACGTGATCAGAAAATTCCTTCACAGATGAAGAAAGGGACGCAACTCTAAATTCGACCACCCTCCTATTTCAGTATTGTGGATCAACACCGATGTATGCTTACAGCTATTTTGAAATAGGAATTTATAATCGTAACAAAATTAACCAGCCTGCATCAAACCAGTCATTTTCAGCGTAATGCTGTGCACGGTTTTTTGTGTTGAAATCATGATGATCAAGTGAAAGAAAATAAAACGTCAATCAAAAATATGTTTTGTTTATTAGATTACTACTTACTACTTATTACTACACAGACACAGGAAGTTTAATTTCTGTACCAGGATACGACAAGGAGGTTTCTACATTACGCTGACTCACAGGTGGCGACCATTTGCCTTCCATAAATATGGCGCGGATACTGAACGCATTCGGTGGTTAGAAAGACAGACGTTAACAGTAGAAACGTTTGTCAACTGCTTGTCAAATGTTGAGATATTTAAATGCTTGATAGTATTCACCATTACATAAAAAATACTAATTACGAAATTCAAACAATAAGACTACTCTGTTTTATTCTGACTGCAATACCTATCCATCTACCGATCTATAGAATTTTTTCCCTTGTCTAAAATTAACTGCATAAATTTTTTGAAGTATACTTATGTTTTAATATCCTTACGCTTTTTCAAGGAGACACCAAAGTACCCACTGGCTGTTGGGAATCTTCTTCAAACAGAATTAAATTAAATCAAATAAAAGACTACAGCACAGAGAGTGAAACCAGAGCAGCGACGACCGTGTGTCTCTTGGCAAATGGTCACACGTAACAAGAGAAATCCGTCCTCTTGTCGCTTTAACTCAAGTAAGGGTTTGATTCTAATTATTCCTGTAAATACTTACAGAGTGACAACTTACGCCGCCCTACACCATGGGTTAAGCAGAAATTGGAAAAAATAAATGAATATCGAAGTTAATTTCATTTGAATAACTGTTCTAGCATTACTTAATATGTTTTGTGTTTTCATCGCATTTGATGAACATTTATACGAAACCAAGCCTCGGCGATTACTAGTTAAGGCCGAAATCCGGTAGTTTATTTTGGCCTTCCCGGTTTTACTCTATCAAGAAAATGGCCGCCGTCGTGTAGGTCAGAAACCCCTGACTACCACAAATCAATCATCCAATCAATAATTCAAACAAGTATATCAATTAATTCATCTGCATCATTGTTTGCCGTCTAAGAGTACCAAGCGGTCGCGCCGGATGCATCAGGTCTGTGTTCAAATACAACATGAGGCCTGTTAATCGGAGTAACTGTACTATTTAAGGATACAGCCAATTTGACTCAAACCAGTATGGAAAACTTCACGATTATTAGGTACTTCATGGGTACAGAATTTCAAGCAGTGATGAGTTTGCCTCAGAATAACACTTAGAGTTCAAACGTAAGCGCTTTGAAACATGCTTCAAAGTTTGATTCAGGTCAAGTCTGGTTTTATTGAAACGAACAGGATCCGCTTGCACAAAGGGATCGTAGCTGCAATCCACTGTAAAGAATTAGTTTCCCCGCTTGCGCAAAGGAATTGTAAGGTGAAGGTATGATCGTGAACCTAGGCGAAATTTTATTGTACATAAAGGTGGTCTGTGTAAATGGACAATGTATCATGTTCCAAGTTTTTTGTCCTTCCTCCATTTTCAAAAGCGGTCTACATCATTATGATTAAGCAGCTAACAACTACAACGTGTGAAAAACCTCTCGCAACACCTTGGGTTAGAGAGTTAAAGTGCAAACCATTGCAAATCGAGTCGAAAATTACTCATTGGCATTCTGCTCAAGGCAAGTATTTGTACTCAAAGTTAATTTTCGGGGGATTGTAAACATTATCAGGGGCCGACCATTCCTGTTCGCTTGCTCTAACCTCCTAATGCCGGGCTCCCAGCGAGACAGCAACATGTTCGATTTTTAAGATCTCTGGTATGACCGGACCAGGAATTGATCCCGGAGCTCCCGATCTCGAGGCGGACGCTTGTACCTGTTTCATTGTAAATTATAACGATCCCAATTTACAATCCTGTCGTGCAAGAGGGTGTCCATTGTAAGTGAGGGTTACTATCGCGATCCTCGTGATTTACAATCAAGTTAGGCTTACAATCCCTTTATACAAGCGGCCCCAGAGCTCTTTCCGATTTAAAACTTAGGAAGTCAACACTTATGCTAATCACTCACCGGGCAATCTTTTCCTGTTGTGGGGTCAGTTGTAAAGTAAAGCAGCCCTCAGAGTTTGGCCATTTTAATATCATCTTTAACCAATCAGTTCTCATGAAATTTTGAAATCCGAGAACTCCACAGAGGGAAACTAAAGGAATAGCAATATAGCAAACAATGAGTTGGCACCAACATTTATGTCACATGGTAGTTGTTATTGTATCCCTGTGAGGAGATATTTGTTAATAGCTGCGGTTTCGTTAGCATAAATGTTTCACAGTAAAAATATTGACTTGTCGATGTTAAAATATAAAGTATTATGGAATACGTACTTGCATTGGCGCATCAGGTTATTACACATGTATGTCTTTTCGACAGGATCGGAGACTACCGACTATTTTTACTTCCAGCCCCAATTTTTCGTTAAAACAATACATATTTTTGAGAGACTTGTAACGCTGTTGTTATTTATGAAGCTGGTCTTTCGGAATCTGAATTTTGATATTGTTTTCCCGGTT
The DNA here is from genome assembly GCA_016165875.1 of Acanthopleura granulata. NCBI lineage: Eukaryota > Metazoa > Mollusca > Polyplacophora > Chitonida > Chitonidae > Acanthopleura > Acanthopleura granulata. The sequence continues at coordinate 13,882,886 of JABBOT010000009.1, read as the reverse complement.
GACGACCGGAATTGTAACTTTTCTAATGTTCTAAGCATCAACAGGAGCGGCGACGACAGTGTGATTTGTTGAAAAGTAGTCACAGAATAACCTGTGAAATCCCGCCTCTTATCAGCTTGTCTCAGTCTGGGTTTACCCTAACTATTCCGGTTAATGCTGGGTAAAAATGCGGTGATTATTTGCAATTCATCAGATCTCACTCGTCTAGAAACTCGTTGGTCACACTTTTGTCAGCTGCATCTATGATGTATGCGCCCCGGGCGAGCCTTACTTTGTTCCAAAAACAGATCCTGATCCACGGCTGGTACATCGCCATCTTGGATCAGCTGCAATGCATCTTGGTATATCTCTTCACACATCCGGCCCTCTATATCCGCTATGTCCACTTCCTGTCCGGCGGCCTCCTGTAGTTCATGCTCACAGTCCATCTGTGAACTCAAAACAAACGTTATACCAAATACACGGGCCATGCATACTGTACACGAGAAATCCAATCTACTGTTAGCATATACATGTATCGGCGTCAACTGGTTGTGGTGCTTTTGACTCATTCGACTAAACAATTGGTGTCGGCCCTATTTGGTTCTTTTCCTCAGTACATGACCTTAAACGTCACTAATCTAACTAAATAAATGCACAGACGAAATATCCTGGGACCTTCCTCTGGGTTTATACACGAATGATATGCCCCTCATCCATTGTGGTACATTAAATTAACAACGCCCATTTGGGCTGACGGCTATTTGGGCTGACGGCTGCAGTCTATGGGCACGGGATTTACCAATAAAACCTGTCTCCCACCCTAAAATGTAAGTCTTTATACACCAATCAAAAGGTTTCTTTTCCACTTCGCTACAGAAGACCCTTGATCTCCTCTAATACTACCACCAGTTCACTCTAGTCACAGGCTAATATAAACTGGGTCATCCAATGAAAACTCTCAGCACGTTCTACTTTGTTTTCAAATCGAAACATGTTGCGTCCTCATGTGACCGAAATTCTGCCTTATAAACACTCTTATTGGTCACACTTACTCGTTCGCTTTAGCACCTGACTGGGCGAAAGGAGTTACATGTATTTGAACCGAACTCGAGTTGCCCACCAAAGACGCCAGAGTCATCCCTATATAGGGATGACCTCTGTTGTAGTGAGAATGCTTATACTGTGCCTAACAAATATTGTCCATTAGTAGATCAACTATGTTTTATTTGTTTGAGAAATATATTTGAAATTAATATATAAAGCAGCTTTAACACATTACACAACAGACTGTCACCAAGTGTAAACTATAGCATTGACAAGGCGCTGATCCAAAGTCCGAAACAATAGCTTAAACTAAATATAAACTAAATAAAATCTCAGAGTAGATGAAAACGTGTCAGGGAGTTAAACATGTTGTCTTGGCATGGGAATTGAAGAAATTCGACCATAAAAGGCGGTAACGAATTTTAAATAAGGGGAAAATAAATTTTTAATATATAATAATTAAAACAGAAAGAAAGCGAACTGCAGTTAAACACTTAAATCTGCAATACCTGAAGAGGTGACATGAATGTTACATTAGCCAAGTTATAAGCTCTATAGGTCCTGTTTTGTTTTTTTTTTTGGTTTTGTTTTCTTCATTTATAGATTTTACACTTTGATTAGTTTATGCTAATATTTCCATGTCAAACACATTCCTCACCGCGTTGAAACAGAAAGAAAACGAACTGCAACGAAATGTTAAAATCTCCAATGGCCTCAGAGGTTCAAAACAGCCACCATATAAGCCCTATCGGTCCTTTTTTTTTAGACTTCACAGTTTGATTAGTTAATGGTAATGCTTGTGTCTCAAACAAATTCCTCGTTCTGTTGTTTTCGTGGCCATGCTAATAGTATTTAGTAACTGATTTATTTATTTCTTTTCTTAAGATATTTATTTATTTATTTGTTTGACTGGTGTTTAACGCCGTACTCTTGAATATTTCACTTATACAATGTGGTCAGCATTATGATGGGAGGAAACCGGGTAGAGCCCAAGGGAAACCCACGATCTTCCGCAGGTTGCTGACAGACCTTACCGCGTACGGCCTGAGAGGAAGTCAGCTTAGAACTCACGGCGACCACATTGTTGAGAGGCACCGAGGTCATTACGCTGCACTAGCGTGCTAAGTCCCTCGGCCATGTACCAATAAGCGTCCGACGGTGCTCTCACAACTAGTTTTACAAGAAGATCGCTGGAGATCATTTCACTTTCACCATTCTAGGCTCTCTTAATACTGAAATGTGTATATACAGTTCAAATAATGTCAATCCAATATTCTGGCAGCGGTAAAGCAGAGAAAATATATATAATGTTAGGTTAACACTGTTAAGACATGCTCCACAAATACTGTGATTTTACATCCTTAATTCAGTTAACACGTTTATGTTCACCGTTAGGAATATTAAAAGTCATTACATTAAGTTACTATCAGCAAACAAACTTAACGCCTAATGTTTTAAGTATAGGCATTCATATTTTATAGCATGCAATATAAGAAATAACGGTTCTTTCTCTAGCCATTGTTCATTTTATCACAGTAAATGTGTAAGAGTTGAATGTTTTCTATTTCATTATTTCTATTCAATTACATCATCTTTCACAACCTCCTATATCCCGTTGTTGCTACATTCTCTTGCTCGCTGTCAACAAATGTGTGAGCCTTTGGGAATTACCTCCTTCCCACTCAGTTAAAGCAGAGGGGTGAAACATATTTGCATATTTCTGTTGTATATTTATGTGCGCGACTTTATTGCTGTATGTGTTAATGAATTTGACTGACAAGTGGAATAAATGTCTTTGAGAGCCCCACGCCGAAATGACGTCGCCCAAAATCAAGTTTTCTGATTTCAGTATGTTCTGATTCTGATACGCATTGGGGTTCAACGTTGTATGAAGTAGGGAAATACAAAGCATAACAGAAATTCATATGTTTTGTCATCAGAATGTAGAATACTGACATTTTCAAACTTCCGTTTTGAGAGTAGGAAAGCCAGAGGTTTGTGGTTTACTCATATTTTACCTGTTATAGACTGGCCAACACCGTTTAATTGAAAAATTCTTGCGGTACGGCGTTAAAGAACAATTAAAAATATCTATTAATCACAAAGCTTTACTGTATAATACGAGGCAAAGGACATACCTTGTGACCAAGTATGAAGTAAAGCAGCTGGTGTGTAAGGGTATAACCTGTCGTTCCCGGTTTCGACATCATCTTAAAGCAGTCGTCGTCGGAGGTACAGACTGTCACTTGTCTGAAAACAGATTAGCTTAAGGGAAAAATGCGTCGAAAAAATCGATTACAAAAAGATATGATGAGTAAGGGAACTCGTCATTAAAAAAGACACATACAAGCTGCACACAGCTATTCTGTGTTTTCAGCAATGTCATAAGAAAAGATACAAATACTGAAACGCTTTGTTTGCTTGTTTGTACACACCAAAAAAAAAAAATACGGAGCACACTTCTGGGGCCAATTTCACCAAAGCTCGTACGCATGTTTCTTCTCCGTAGATGTGTACTGTTCGAGGAGCTGAAGAAAGTGGCGCCATTTACGGTGGGGAAATATCCGTACCAGTACCAGGTTTTATGAAAATGGACCATGGTCGTTAAATCATCTACACCAGCTGCCTGAGTTGACAAGGTAAGATTTGCGCACCCAGGAATGGCATCAACTCCCATATACACTTTAGATAAATTGTTACCTTTCCCAAGGGTTTCATTTGTATCGAGGTCGATTTGTATCATAGTTGTATCTATTTCCGGTTAACTTCTGATTTGGGATGAGTAAGAATCGATGTGTAACCGGCACATCAGCCTGCATGGTGTTTTCAAGAACAGTTGTGATCAACAGAAATTTTAATATCTCCCATATACTTGCTAAAGCTCATTTAGACGCCAGTATTTTGGTTCATGATACGGTTGAATGGCTACATCATGCAGTGTTGAATAATTTCACCTCTCACTTACTTGCCGTCGTGAACGAAGGTACCCATGATCTTGGACAGGCAGACATCACCGGCGTCTTCGTTATACCTTGATGTATCTGTGATCGTTCGGTTTCTGACGGGAGGATGGAGATTTCTAGGAATGTACGGTAGCATGTAGGGATCCTCCACGGTCAGTCGGAACCGTTTGAAGTACTCCTCATCACGCGCCTCCACGTAAGGTAACACCGTCTGACACGTGATCTCCACTTCTTCTTCCAACGCCTCCAAGCGACTCATCAGGTCAAAACTGAAATCCTTGCCCTCCTCAAGCGCAGCGATAAGCTGACCTGTGGAATGAAAAAAAAATAAATATAACACCTGTGGCACAAGAGAAGATAAATTAAAAGATAGATTTGGTGAAGACATTTCCTTTGCAAATGTCACAATGTAAAAATTGTATGTTTGTAGGGAAATTTATGTTTTTATTTATTTCATTGGTGTCTAACGCCGTACTGAAGAATATTTCACTAACAGGACGGGACCCAACATTATAATGGCAGGAAAGCGGTCAAAGCCCGGGGGAAACCTACGACCATCCCCACATTGCTGGCAGACTTTCCCACGTAAGATCGGAGAGGAAGCCAGCATGAGCTGGACTCAAACTCACAGCTTTCGCATTGGTGAAAGGTTCCTGGGTTATGCCGCTCTGGCGCGCTAATCACCTCGGCCACGGAGCGCCCCGTAGGGAAATGAGAAAGAACGAAAGAAGCATGCCAAGGGGCACCGCACCCAGTGAATTAAAACACATTAAATACGTTTGTATATAAACGAATAAACTCAATGAAGAACAAAGTAGTTGTAACAATTGCTTCTATGCACCAATTACACTCTGGCACATCTGGCTATTTAAATATAAGATAAAATATAGGAAATACATTGGATTATATTGCTCAAACTCAGCATTCAACACGGGATGTTTAAATTCGGTCTATGAAAATTTACAAATTATTTAAAATAATACACTTATTCAAAACAGAATGAAACTCAAGACTGAACCCATTGTAAAACTCTCACAGAAGTTACCATGGTACCCTTGTGATTAGACCACAAGTAAAATTTGAATTAGCTTTGACGCAAACAGAAAAATATCAGTGCATGGCTGTGGTCCAATATTAAATCCGAAAAAGTCATGATGGGCTGCCAAATTTATATCAAGGTCGGTTGTGTTAGAAAAAAAAGGTATAATTTAAGATAGTTTCAGAAGTTAGTGAAAATTGTAGTACAGACAGTGAAAAGAAACACCACTGGTATAATACCACACGCAGTATAAGTGTTTCTGTTCTGTCGAATTTAATTTGTTGCAAAAGGAGGAAGAAAGCGACAGGAGTTCTCAGCAAGAAAAACGAAGAATCTGACCTTGACCCAATCGTAGACCGAACAGCCCGTCAACGTTCACCTGGCTATAGTCACTTTTGAAGAAGGCTGACAATTTCTCGATCGCCCCAAACACACGTTCCAAAAGTTCCTCATCCGGGTCTCCAATGTCTGATGGCTCCAGGTATCCACCCTGAAAGAAGGCGAACAGTACAAGAACCACGTGGATCGTCGCCATGTTCCGGGCGACTCTCTCAGGAAGACGTTTTAGGCACACACCGTGTTAACTTCGGCAGTGGGCTGTTATCGTGGATATGTGGGTTGTATGTCACGATGATAACTCCGGAGAAAAGCTAAGTAGGACGGAATCAGTTCAGGAGGGACGAAGAACTCCCCTATAAGCTGCTGCCGATGCCATAAACTACATGGCAAATGATGCGTTAACTATAGGTGTCCCAAACTTAAATCCTTCCGCCGGACTAATCGTTATTAAGGGTTCTGTATTTCTTAATCTACTCGGACATGTCGGCTGTTTGATTGTTGGGAACCGTAAGACTTATTGTTGTCGCGGCTCTGGTTTTACGCTCTTTGCCGTTGTCTTTTGTACTATTGTACCAGCGGTAAATATAGATGGAACTAACCTGCTTAAGAATGACCCTCTACACGGGTCGATGTGGGTAGGGTGGACACCAGTTATTCACTCTCCAGAAATGTGCGTGGTGTTGATCGCGAGATATAGGTCCGCGAATGGACTGATTCACGGGATAGAATAGCTGTACTTAAGCCAAAGACTGAACCCAGCAGACCGTAAACTTACAACAGTGACGTGTTTATTAGCTACTTTTCTCCTGGTGCTCAGGAATACAACTAGTCAGCATAAACATTGTAAGAATCGACCAGCTGATCTGATATGAGAATTATTGAACATACATGTTCGCTTTCTGGCTCTTTATAATTTTGACGAGCTAGTTATTTTGTGTTTGTCTAGGAGATACATATGCTAAACACTTGATAGGGAAGTGAAAAGAAAGTTTAATCGACAATGTTTGCTAGCTCCCTGATAAGATCGAATGATTTGCACAGCAGATGTTTCATTTCTCACCTGATTAAACTTTGTCATACTTGTGAATGGAATATAATTCTCCATGTCCACCTTTGGACGAAAAAACATGGGTATGCGGTCCTGCCTTATCAGAACATTTATTTATTTCTTTATTTATTTGATTGGTGTTTTACGTCGTAAAGAATATTTCACTTATACGACGGCGGACAGCATTATAGTGGGGCAGAGCCCGGGGGAAACCCACGACCATCCGCAGGTTGCTGGCACACCTTCCAACGTGTGACCCGAGAGGAAGCCAGCATGAGCTGGACTTGGCCTTGAACTTGAACAGCGACTGCAGTGGTGAGACTGCTGGGTCATTGCGCTGAGCTAGCGCGCTAACCAACTGAGCCAGCAGGACATTTAGGTAGTCCCGATAAGACATTTTATTTAAGGCAACGTATTATGGCAGCGCTTCATGCAGTTATACGTAGATCCTTTTTCTTGACAGTTTCTCATACGTATATAAGCGATTAACTAACCAGGCTTTAAAACAGAATGAGGTGCACGTAGGCGGTGCAACAACAACGCAATACCGATGTCAGAACACCGTGTTCTGAAGATGTGACAGAGGTGTGCTATATCTATTTGCTAAAATATATATGTCTAGCTCATATCTGACTTTTTATAACCTTACGTCTGTTGTTGTGAATATGTAAAAAGTTCTTAAAACCGCATAAAATAACATGTTAATCACTATTGACTCCAAATGGTGGTCTACACTGCCTCTAATGTAATATTTTGATGATTTGACAGAGTTTTACGGGTGGAAATTATATACTGTTGATCAAAGTACTAGCTGCAAATCTGTTTTTACGTCATTTAAGATTAAATGTAGGAAATTACATACACTTTACCTGTAACTCTTAGCTAACGTTATCTTGGTTGGAGGAAACCAGGTAGAACCCGGGGAAGACAGACGACATCCGCAGCTTGATCTTCCCACGTACAGCTTGAGAGGAAGTCAGCAAGAGCTGGGCTTGAACTCACATCGACTGCATTGGCGAGAGGCTCCTGCATTATTAGATTGCGCTAGCGCCTTTATTTATTTAGGTTTTGTTGGGTAACTGATTCAAACCAATATGCAGCAGGTTTTATGCAAGATGTCACGAACAGCCATAGAATTCAGTAACTCCGATAATAAATATCGATTACTGGATTATATTTTATCACTCGTTCACAAGTCAAATATATAACAGTTCACAATGGACGTTTGGTGACAGCAACGTGTAATATAAGCCCACTACATACGACAGCTATGTGTCCACATATCTTTAGGTAGCTATATAATGCCACGAATGGAAATATGTCGGGCAACATTGGCACAAATCTGCGGATCAAAAGGTACGTACTTGGAATGACAGGAACACGCATCATTGACTATTGTATATCGGCACACATCCACGGACCAAAACGTATGTACTAGGAATGACAGGGACACGCATCACTGACTAATGTATATCGGTACACATATAGAAACCAAACTGCACATAATGATAAAGACGAGGATATACACACGTTCACTAATGTAACTCTATATAGGATCCTAAATTATGTATTTTTCATTTGTTCATGTATTCATATTTTATTTATTTAGAGATTCGAGAATATTTCACATACGAAAGAAACCGGTCATAACCAGGGCTAAACCCACGATCATCCGCTGGCTGCTGGAAGACTCCTAAATTAAGACTCATTTTAATACTTAGAGACTTTTATCCCCTTAAGCTTAAGTCATACAGGCGTAGTTTAATGAAAAACAATGTTAATAGCAAACTTTATGTCTCTGTTTTACGGGTGATCATTTTCAAAGAAAGCCTTACATTTGCAAATAAATAATCATGGCTGTACACAGCAAATGTTCGCGCACGTGCATTATGCCCCAAATAGAAACTTGAGAGACTTACCGGTAAAGTTCACACATCATTGGAAATATTGTGCAAAATTCTAACAAGCTTTCATCGATTGTATAAGTAAACTTCGAGTAATTCTTGACAATCGCACAATCACAGAAACACAACTGAAATGAAATTTGTATCTGAGGGCAATATAGTTAACCCCTTTAACTACATATATGTAAGTTCTCCCCATCAGAGGAGGATTAGTGTCAGTTAAAAATCGGTCTGATTTGGCTCTCAGTTTCGGACCGAACAACATTCAGTCGATGGTCTTAAAGCCTAAACATCGAACAAAATAAAGTTTCATCAAAAGAAAATATTGGCAATTTGAGACATAACTACTGAGTAGGCCAACAGACACTATCGAACAGATCTGATGATGTAGGGCCATCGATTCTTAGTCACCTCTAGTAAATACTGTCTGCGATGGAGTGACTGAGAGATTGCCCACTCAGCCGGAAGTTACATAACGGAGGTTACAAAATGTTCTAATGTCGCCCAGCAGGTGTATTTCCACTTCCGTTCACAACACGAGCCCTTTGGTGTTGATTGGTACACGTTCGACTTCATTCTCCATCCGGTGTGCCGAAATGTCCAACCCTGTGTATTTATTTGTTGTTAAATTTGATTGGTATTTTACGCCATTCTCAAGAACATTTCACTTATATGAAGGCGTCCAGCACTATCGTGAGAGGAAACTGAGTAGGGCTCGTGGGGAACCCACGATCATCCGCAGGTTGCTGTGTAGGTGTTTGTATTTATATTACCACTGTTTTTCTCTTGCTGGCTCTCCCGTGTTTTGGGGCTTGGGTGACAATAAGCGGCCAAAGAGATTCATGTGACCGTTTGTGCAATTTAACGATTGAATAAGACCACTTGACTTCCATTAAGATGGTGTGCGTATCTGTGTGTCACACATGGAAAGCTTGTCAGTAACTCGGTGGTTTACACTCGACACTCCGGTATCCTCCACCCATAGAACTGACATCTATGGTATTAGTGGACTTGCAATCCATGAGTGTGATGTTATTTCGTGATATCCTGCGCACCGACAGTGCTATAATCACACCAACAGTGGCAAGGACTGAGTTATGATCTCACGAAGCTCTTGCCTGTCTTGAACGTGGGCGTGGGGGAGTCGGTAGTCTGGTTTACGACTGAAGTCGTCTTCAGTGGAATGTGATCTGAAGCGAGGAAAACACGTCCTTGATAATTGTAAAGAGAAATTTCACGCAAGACTTGTGGCTGATGATAGGTGAAAAGCTTAGCTTAAGTTTGGACTCGCAGGTGTGGAAAACAATGGCAGAACAGAACATTTTTGGTGACCGAAACTTGACTTTTCGTACTAAAACTAGCCAAAAAATATGATGATGCTAGACGGCTGTAACTACCAGACGGTTGACCATACATAGTTAGAAAGCACTGTAGGTCTTTCAGCTGTGGGCGGATGGACGTGGGTTTTCTGGGCTTTGCCCGGTTTCCTCCCGCCATAATGCTGGCAGCCGTCGTATAAGCGTAAAACTCCAGTCAAATAAATAAATAAATGAAGCAATGTATCTACTAGCTCTGTGCGAATTTATTCAGTAAAATGTTATTGATGGTTTTTGGGTCAAGGATTTTTTCATGAAGAAATGTACCCGTTATCAGAATTACCAATTAAAATTAACTTTACACCTTTTTGCCACCTTCGATCACACGGACAGTGGCATAATCACACCGATAGTGATATGATCACACGGACAGTGGCATAATCACACCGATAGTGATATGATTGCACGCATCACTTGTACGTAGACAGAGGCAGGAATACATGGCTAGTAGCAAATCTAACACGCTTCGTGGTAAAACACCCGGACCGTGGTTATTACACGGACGATGGTATTATTACATGGCTTACACACATAGAAAATACATGGTGCATTGTACAGACAGAGCATGCCATAGGATGTTATGTCAGGAATTGTGAGCTCGGGAGAAGTGATGAAGTGAAGTGTGAATCACTTGTAGAAAATCAAACACATTAAACGTTTTACAACGTTCTATGAAATTCTTACGGATGTCACTGATAGTGTACAAACACGGCCAGTGGTGGTATTAAGTGGACAGTACTGTACACATACAGCCATCAGCAGGACTACATGTACGCGGAAAGCCGTGCGTGAATGGTATGGTTACACGATCATCGACAGGTTGCTGGCGGGTCTTCCCACGCACGACCGGGCAGGAAGCTATCATGTGCTGTACTTGAACTCACGGCGATCACATTGTTGCTAAGCACCAGGGTCATTACAGTGCACGAGTGTGCTAACCCCCCCCCTCCCCCACCATGGAGGCCCAACGTGGGATATCGTACACATCAGTTGGCAGGGATCTGATTACACAGCCTGTGGTGGATACCACAAGATAGGTGACATGGTTACAGGGGGACTGCTGTGCACTTATGAGCAATCGCATTTCTACATGACAAGTTGTGCACACACAAGGAAAGTTTGTTTATTTATTTATCTGATTGGTATTTTACGCTGCACTCAAGAATATTTCTCTTATACGACGGCGGAGAGCATTATTATGGGAAGAAAACGGACAGAGCCCGGGGGAAACTCACGACCATCCGCAGCTTGCTGGCTGACCTGGGAAGGCCGCAGAGGAAGCCAGCATGAGCTGGACTTGAACTCACAGCGACCGAATTGGTGGGAGGCGCACGGGTCAATACGCTGCGCTAGCGCGATAACCAACTTGGTCACGGAGGCCGCACACAAGGGGAGTAGTACAATAACATGGCGACTGGTGTACACACATGAGCAGTTACATGATTACATGGCGAGTTATGTACACACAAGGCGAGTGGTACGGTGACATGGCCACTGCTATAGACATATGAGCAGGGACGATTACACGGCGAGTTGTTTGGAAACAAGGTAGTAATATGATTGCATGAGAGGTTGTGTACACACAAAGCGAATGGTATAATTTACATGGGAACACACAGGATCAATGGCATATTTTTACAGCGAGTTTTGTACACATATGAGCACTGATTTGATTGTTCGACTTGTACTGTGCACACACAAATGCTAACATGTAAATGAACTCCTGTTGGATGAGGACCTCCGTGACTAAGTTGGTTAGCGCGCTAGTGCAGCGTAATGACCCAGATACCTCCCACCAATGCGGTCGCTGTGAGTTCAAGTCCAGCTCATGCTGCCTTCCTCTCCTGCCGTATGTGGGAAGGTCTGCCAGCAACCTGCGGATGATCGTGGGTTCCCCAGGTCTGTCCGGCTTCCTCATAATGTTGACCGCCGTCGTATAAGTGAAATATTCTTGAGTACAGAGTAAGACACCAACCAAATAAATAAATAAATCCTATAGGATGATTTCGCCTATTCCTGTAGAGAGAGGTCTCACAAAGCCCTCACCTGTCTTCAATATTGCCAGTGGCAAGTTGGTATTCATTGTCGTATTCATTGGAATGTGATCTGAAGTGACAAAAACACATGCCCTTGGTAATCCCTAAAGTATTATTATATGTAAAATACACTTGACGGCTGCAACTGACTGTAGGTTAGTCGTATAGTTATGAAGCAATGTAATCACTATGCTTCTCATTCCTCCTTAATGTCTATCTATGATATATTCGGATTAAGTACAAGTATAAATGTGGCACCCAGAACTCTACAGAGGTGTACACACAGGGGCAGGGGTATGATTACGTGGACAGTCGTATACACGCACGCGTGGATGATTACGTGGACAGTAGACACACGGACAGATGTATAATTACGTGCAGAGTACACATGCGTGCAGCCGTAGAATTACATGCATCATACCGCGGTCTGTTTTGTGGAATGGGACCTGAAGCATTTGTAGGTTATGCCCCAGTCTGTTTTATCCGTTAGGCTCCAGAATGCTTTGTTCCTTAGGACATGGTCTGTTTTTCAATGAGGTCCATGTCTGTTTTGTCGGCTGGGACATTTGTCCGTTAGGCTCCAGTGTGTTTTGTCGGTTAGACTCTTTTGTGTTTTGTCGATTAAGCCCTGTTTTTTTCCTGACGGTCTGGGTAAGGGCCCTGGAATGGGCTTTTTTTTCGGTTAGGAACCGAGATATTTTAGTAGTTAGCAGTTTCCTTGCCATGCTGACAGATAGAGGTATATGAATTCGAGCAGTCTTCATTCTCCATGTTAACAGCAATGTTCGTACCATCGGTCCCCAACTGGTCCCTTCTTCAGTGGTGCATTTCTAAACATTCCTGTTAATGTGTCTGCAAATAAACTTCCAAAGTGGCCCCAAGGATCAATGTGAGTACCTATGAAAGAAACAACAACAACAGAATGTTATAACCTAGTGAATTATTTCTAGAGAGAAGCCTAGTGTTCAGAGCGTTTGACAACACGAATTTAGTCAAGTGTAAGCCGTTCTCGTACTTCTCTCCGTCCCTGACACCCCGTTTCATACTGAATGCTTGATCACACAAGACAGAGGTAAAATATGAACCGTTCCCAGACACCTATCCTTGCTTGACAGTTCCAGTGATACTGAATGATTGATCACCTAAAAAAAGGTATAAAGTGTGAAGCGTTCCTGAATTCTGAACACTGTAAAATAATCCGGATTCTGAATTATGAGCCAAGAACGGAGTGAACATTTTCAGAAAGCAGGGCAACCTGCGGATGGTCGTGGGCTTCCCCCCGACTCTGTCCGGTCTCCTCCCACCATAATGCTGGCCACCGTCATATAAATGAAATATTCTTGAGTAAGACGTAAAACACCAATGACTAATAAATAGTAAACAAAATCAGAGAGCAGGGTGTTGTTAATGACACATCCATGCCATGCAAAACTCTTAATTCTTAATGGTGGGTTTTGAATATTATCATGACTCGCCATCAACAGCCTAACCCTGTTCTATGTCATTTGCGCTACCGCATTGTCAAGATTTATCAACACTGACTGATATATATACCCCATTGTTTTTCAATACATAGTTTCACGAAGAGATACTATCGTCAGTCCAATGATAACTGCCATTCTTTTCTCGTGTGCCAGTCCAAAATATCTTTGGGGTATCGGCACGGAAGACAGCAGCGATCATCTCTCGAGCGCCACCTCGTGTTTTCCCGTCGGTATTTTCAGAAGCTCATATGCTAATTTTCTCGTGTTTACTTTTGCCAGCTGACCCCCTCTCTCTCTGCAGTCAAGGGCTGCGTCGGGCTAATGTCGCGGCTCAAATAATAAATGGTCCCGGCTCTCAATTTAGAGGTGTGTGTTGCTGTGCGTATACCTGTAGTGATTGAACTGCGAAGTCCACCTAGCCAAAATCCGCAATTGTGTTCAAACTGTGTAGGTAATGTAGGCCAGAGCCGCCTATATCGATCTAAGGTTAAAGGCCAGCAGGTATTACCTACATCTGTTACGCGCATTACATAGCTTAGAGCTATCATACTTTCGGGTTCGTTATACATAACAGAGGCTGAGAGCAAGAGCTTATTTATAAGTCTCCTGACCTATATATGTGTATACCAGAACTGTGCAAAGCACCGCCATACATTAACTCCTCTTATCATGTATACATCACCTCTAACGGTTCATAAAATACAATCTACAACTAGCTGGTGTAAATATAGAAGAATGCGGAGGCTATATTACCGATTTTCCATGTGAACCGAGCTCTCAATATCTGCCCCATATCTACGGCATGGCATTGTGGGATAGAAGACGGGCATATTTTTATCTGCGCAATTCAGTGAAAATAGCTGCTCTGGAAAAAAAACTAACGTGATATTCTTTATCAGTGCCTCTTCCTACATAAGATGGGTACTTTTTGGACAAATATATGCAATGGGGTTTGGGAGGTATATATTAATAACTTCACAGCTAAGATACTCGAACGGCGGGTGGAGCAGTGGGATCTCCCAAAGACCCATACGGTACTCGCCAGTGTCGTCTCTCTCACATGTGAGGGTTCAAACCCTTAGGCTGGTTCACCCCGAGGACGGGTGTGGTATTGCAGAAGGCTTACATGCCTAACATGGGCGACAAGTTCCTACAGGCCTATGGGAAGAACTTCCCAGTGGAAAAAGGCCTACGCAGTGGCAATGGGCATAAATGAAAAACATATTAAAACCCTACGGAACTCCCGCGAGACGTTCTTTTTTTTTCTTCACCAAATCTGTATTATGGGAGACTTTAACTAATCCGTCAATTGGAGTCTGTCGACCAGGCCTCGATTACCTCAACTATTTTGTCATTGAGGTCTGATAACCCAAATTCAATTAGATCACTGAATCTGGTGATTTCATCTGTCTGGTATTGTATAGCGTTGTAAAGTTTATGTATAATATATACAACTAACGCCCACATGCCCCCATTTGCGGTCAGAGTGAGTATATTGGAAAAGCGTGATGGACACGTCTTATAGCCGACTTGCGAGTAATACTACAAGTATATCGAACTCCGGTATGCCATCTCTCTGTCGAGAAGTTCAATTGGTGGATAGTTTTTTTCATGAGGGCCGCTAGAGCCTCGTCCCGTCCCTGCTGCGCTAACTCGTCTTTGGTTTTCTTATCTAATGAATCGAGTTATGTGCTGTGGCCGCTCGAATCTGCTGTTTCATTTTTTGGTATTTCTCGACTTCACCGAGTATTAACCGAAACTCGGTATGCTAAATCTTACCGTCAGTCAGCGATGTAGAGATATGTCTGTGATGATGTTAAGCTTACTCTCAGCCGGTAAGCGATTTTTACTGTGTTTCTTACTTTTGGCCGACAGGCGCTGGCTTACAAACTTACTCACCCCGCTGAGAAGGCCACAGATTAGGACCGTTCCCTCCATGTCTAAAGCTATAGGAGCAGCAATTACCGAGGACAAGACTCCGACACCTGCGACGCCCAGATCCATACTTGACTTGAGTAGCACGATATCAATACCATCAACTGCGTTGACTGTCCGGTGGTATTTTTTGTATAGAGCAGCTGTGGCATCTCTCTAACTTTCCAACCCTTTTTTCAGAGTGCTAATATGTTGTAATCTATACTCGTGCGGATCATCAGTCGGGGGGGGGGGCAGATGGGTCATCTAATCCAGGATACATTTGATGCATCATCTTTATGTAGACGCCGTTGGAATGTTTAATTCTAAAGCCGATATGGGTTTAAAACTTATTCTTAACCGTTTCAACATAACGCCATGCTCTACATTTATGCGGTTCCCCCGCATCATTTGTGGCGCAGCGGACTGGACATTGTCTAACGTCGTCTCAACTTGATGAGCTCCTTCCGGAAGTATTTCACAACGATCGTTACGCTTTTACCGGCATGCATTTGCAGCCATCCGATCTTCAAGCCAGGGAGGATGTGGAAGGACTTGGAAAGTAGATTATTACCCAAAATGATATCCAGAATGATTATGGAATGCGGGGGCACCGCGTCAGACTCACGAAATGGTGTGTTGATATCGAGGTAAGATGTATATGGACCTCCTCCGATCGCATGGCCCCTTCCAGCAGTATCCTCACATGAAGTTCATCTCCCATGGCCGTGTACGACAGGTAAGCCGTAGCACCATTCAAAACCTTTCGAACAATACCACCCTTTATTGTTTTCAACAGTGCCTGGGTCACAACCAGACCAATGTCCTGTTTGGGATCATCTGATTTAGCGAGACCCCATACCATATTCTCTGGATCATGAAAAAGAACCAAGGTGAGTTTTTATAGCGCAATCGGGGTTTCGATATCCACATCGGCGAGCTCTTCGGATTGCCCCAACGTCACCTTCTTTCGTGCATAAACACATTGCCGGAATTGGAAGGCTTATATCAGTCCATTTACCCCTTGCCGCTCAAAACCGTCGACATCTGCCAGATCCGATAAGGCTATGTCAGTGTAACTAGGGCCCACTGGGTCCATCACGCAGGCGAATGTGTAAAGTTACGCTTAAGTATGTTGTATCTATAGGTTGGCCGCGATTGTTTAATAGCTTTAGAGTAAGTCCCAGTACATGGCCAGCCGCCAGTCTTTGTACTGTGGATTCGCAAATGTGGCCGTCCTTCCGGAGTTCATGTCTTTCTGGTATACCGGGACTCCTCTCAGAAGAGTAGAGCCACTTGCCATACTGGTAGAAACTGCGGCGATGTTTCCGGATGAGCTCACCTCGTCTAGGTGGATAAATACTTCTTTGTAAGCCATCAGTTTAGGTTTTTTTGCATTTGAGAATCCCAAGATGTCAGCTAAATCTAACAGGCTGATAACATCAGTCTTTTCGGTGAGTTTCAGACGTACGCGCCCAATAGCTTCATTCAGTTGCAGTTTAGCACCCAAAGGTTTGAACACTTCTTTCTCAAGAGCAGAGACCGTGTAATAGCCGCTTGGCACGACTATTGCCTTATCGTTAAACATGAAACGCTTGTTGGCGCCAATGTTCGTCAAGAGTGGGTAGAAGGTGATATCGAGTAGAGCGATCTCGTACTGGCCTTGTTGATGGTCCAGACATGCTGGGAGGACACTGTCGCCCTGTTGAACATAGCTTAGTGTGATAAGCATATTCGACGTAACTTTCCAAAAGGTGCTTGAACGCTACCAAAAATCAAACATCGACGCACTGGTCGAGAAATGGCACACGCAACCGATGGACTTGTTTCAGAACCAATTCAATTTCATCGTATGATGCTCAACGACCGGTTGTGGGGTGTCCAAGCAAAAACACTTAATAACAAACGCTACACAACTCTGTATTCCTCTTCAACGTGCACTATCAAGTGCGCCGTATTCTGCTAGAGATTAAAGCGCCATTTCCACAAAACGATGCATGGAGTCCGACCGACAATCCCTACGACCGGAGAGAATACGAGCGGACTGGCGCCGAGCTTCGGGTCCCCTCAAACACAGATTGGCGGCAAAAAAGATGTGGAAACCACGGGCTAGGCGCGGCTTTTTATTATGTCACAAGGACAGGATACATGAAATCGCATCACGACTACGATCCTAGCCGCATGTCATTCCAGCGAACACCAGAAAAGTTCCACATCGATTTCATCTCGCAAGGCAGCGAGGCCAGTCAAGCATGGGCTACCTTCATCCTGTACAAATCTGAAGGGTTTACCGAGGCAGGTGTGGAACGCGTGAACGACACCATTCAAACTTATTTGGGCCATCCTCGCAGCACAGGCACAGATCGGAAGCAGTATCTTAGGCACGGTAGGCACAGTATTTGACGCGCAGAAACAGGTCGTAGCTAATGTCGAAGACGCCATGGCGAGATGTGTTGGTCTGCCCTAGGCGATAGAGCGGTATAAGAACGTCCTGAGGTACTCCCGCTTAGGTGGATTATGCGTTTGGCGTGGGTCTGAGGATGGCACCAAGTAATATGGGCCTACGAGTCGGAAAAAGCAGTGGCTATAACAACGAGATCGTCATAGCCACAGCAGACCAGAAACTCGGTGTCAGTGAAGACTTGAACTCGGTAGTTCACGCTCTTTCGACTGCGGAGACAAGAATCGTTAAGCCGCAGCCAGCTCCAGTACCCGTGCCGACTCCAGTAGTACCGAGACCCGAGCCGGCAGCGCCAGAGAAGAATTCGCCGAGGATTCCCGTTTCACCGAGAAAGCACGATGAAGAGAAACTGGCGTCAGTAATACTTAGCGTCGCCCTCTGGCTTGCAGTAATCTGGCCACGCTAGAACGGCCGTGTAAATGATTCCGCCTGTGGCCACCACCAGAGCCCAAGTATTCTCGACAACCCAGTTCACGGCCTTGCCTAATGCGCTGAGGAGCCAAGAGACAATGCTCCCTATAATACCTGGGACAGCCGCAGCGGTTTTACCGGCCAGCTTAGCTGCCCAGGGCCCGCAGGTGCTTTTTTACCCTCTCCTTCAGACCGCAATTGTCGGTTGGCTCAGGAAGTGGTGTTGGAGAAGGCGCTGGAGCTGCAGAGCCCCCAGTGAGGGCAAACAACAATGCAATTATCGCAATTCCGATCGCCGTGAGCATCGACACGATCGTGATGCCTTCCACGCGAAAAAGGGTGCGTGTGCGTTCGCCAAAAGTTGTGTCCTCATGAAGGATGCGCTTAATGGTATCCCGGATGCGGGTGATGTGAGAGCAGAGCTCATGTCTGGTGGCCGAAGCGGTTTCAAGGCGGGCCGACCTCTCATCCTGAAGGTCAAGTACCCGTCGAGCAACAGGGCGCATAGTGAAGCCATCAACATCTTTGGCTTTTGCCTCATCCAGTTTATGCTCTTCGTCGAGGGTTGAGAGCTTAGCAAGGTTGTTGATATGTGCGCCTGGGATACTTTGGAAGAATCGGTCCATGCCTCGGGTCTCGCGCATTCTGAGCTGAGTATCAGTCATCGTGGCAAGGATCTCATGGATGGCGCTCTCATCCGGAAGTTTGTCTTCATAATCTGGACTGTATTATTGGCATTCTTCGCGACCGCGTCTAGGTCCTGAATCTCGCCAGTATCGATATTAGCAGCTGCCTCTCTCAACATCCTATCCGCGGTCTGGATGGCTGCAACAGCATGAGCCGGTTGCGCGTTTTTGAAATCCGCCCTGGTCCATTTGGTGGACCTCAGATATTCTCTGATTGCAGCCCCTCTCCCGGTCGGCCGTCTATGGTTGAGAGTGCGAGTGGCTTTCCTGTCCGATAGGTGATAATCGTGAGTTCGGGATGTGATTTCAACAGCAAATGCCTACCGAGGAGCTCAAATTTACTTGGGTCTCGGCCAATTACGGGGTGAGGCCCCTCTCTCCCATGGCCTTGTAGTAGCCATCTACCGCTGACTGGAGGAGACCCTGGTACAGCGTTACATTAGTCCTAGTGGTCCCAATGTCAACGCCAGCATCATCTGTGGAGTCTATGGGAACGGTCTCTTCATCGTCTTCTATATCGTCACGTTGGGGCCCAACGTTCAATATTCATGACTTTAAACGTATACGGATCTAAGGCTAATTCTTAAAGACGAGACTGTATCCGAAGACGCCTATGGCAACCGGTACTACGCCCTCCTCGACTCTGAGCTGCTAGAGACTCATATGCCACTTTACCAGTCGGTCCTGTGCGACAGGCTCGAAGTCGAGATCACCTTCAACGACTACAGCCGCCTAATCCTGGTCACAGAGGGCTCTGATGCCAGCTACACCATCGATAACATCAGCCTCGAGTCCGACATGGTCACATAGCCCGCTCTTGGCCGGATAATCCGTAACCAGTACGTCAGCCGTCTAGCAATACTGTACGACCACGTGCTCCGGCACCGCAAAATCAGCAAGGGCGATAACATGTGGAACATTAACCTCAACGTATCCGCCCGCAGTACGAAAGGAATCTTGATACTGTTCGATAACCCAGCCGCGGTCTTCCAGCGGGACACCGAGGCTTTCTACATCCCCAAAATAACCAAGGTGGAAGTGAGAATCAAGGGTTCCCCAACCAGCTGTACAGCCAAGGCCAGCGCGCATACCAGCAGTGGGATGAGGCAAGAAAGTTCTTTGCAGCCGGCTACAAGCGCCATCCCGAGGTGGCTATAGTCGCAAAAAACCTAACGTTGGCGGACGTGTCCCTTGGCGACTTCTTAACCACTGGACCTCCGCTCCACGGACGACGACCAGCTACACGAAAGCGGGCTGCGAGTGGAGAACGCCAGTGAACGGGTGACCAATGAGATCACGAAAACGGCCGAGGCGGCGGGCGCTTTGAACATCTACCTTTACGTGATCAGGGACGCTCAGCTCATGGGTAATCTAATGCTGCAGGCCCCTTGGCCCCCACTAGGCGATTATCTGCAAAATGACGGGGTGCGGGAAAACGGTTTTCACACTGAGTCTCCCGGAATGTCCCTATTGCGGCTTGTTTCAACACATTGTTGTCCCGTGTTCCACTATACGGTAAAATCGGGTGTATCAAGCATGCCAAGCTTCTGTTGAAGACTGATCAGCCGGCTGCATATCACGTGCCATGATGTGGAGAGCACTTGACATCAACTGACTGCTGCAATTTCCCCAGCAAATAATCACCTTTAGTGTGGTCGCATGGGCTGCAGGCGAATATATTAGAGCTAGAAGGATGGTGGGAAACACCTCCGGTGGAAAGAGTGACAGACCATAATAAAATGAAAGACCCCAAGAAGGTGGCGGCCGGGCGTGCTGGGGCCCCTGCCAGAAAGGTCAAACAGGAACAACTGCTTCAACAGTTTCGGGCAGCAAAAGGAATCACAACACCATGGTGTTTCTGTTCCTTCGCGACAGCAGGATGCTCCAGAACGGAGAGAGCCTGTTTCAGAGGATCCTGGTGTTTCTGTAGCTGCTCCGCAACAGCAGGAAAGTGTCAAGTGTGAAGAGGACCCCATACATCATTAGGGTAGCTGGTGTTACGGGAGTATATTATATATGTACTCATCGCTGGCAGCTGCCTCTTCCTGTTGCCGAGCAACTACAGAAAACTGCACAAGCCACCTCCAAACCCATCGACCCTCTCAATATGGAATAACAACATGACAATCCCAGCTAACGACGATAAGATGCTCGTAAACGGGCTGTACCACAGCGCAGTCGCCTCTGGCTTAACTATGGGATACTCCAGATTGGGTAAGATGGTCATTGGAGGTGCCCCCCCCACCAAGCTAGACTTCACCTCCCGTGATATAAGGACGATGCTCCTGCACGTGGCCTTCGCGATGGCGACGAAGGACATATTGATTAAACAGGGAATCATTCCAGCAGATATTATGAAGTAGAAATGGCCTCGATTGCAATGATGGTTCGGGGCACTCTCGTGAATGCACTGGCTTTCTCGAGTAGTAAGTTACTCTTCTCAATTCTTCGAAGCTCCACGGCCGCTGCCTAGCGTAAACGCCAGGATAAACCTATAGAACTAATCCAGGCGGCGCAGGCAGCGTGGTCTCAAAAAAGGACAAAGCGTCTGGACTGGATTAATGACGAATTTCGTCGACAGGGCACGTAGAGCGCACATTTCGTGATGTCGACGCCGCCATGGGTGAGTACGCTCAGGTCACGGGGAAAACCCTTAGCCCCACAGGGCCCAAACCTTTCCTAAGCGATTTCTATACTTTCCGGAGGACCGAAAAGAACACGAGATCGCCTTCATCCTTCTCGGGATGGTGGTAACTGGGCTGGTCGCCTATAAACTCGCAGAGTAATCCGAAAAGACTGTGCTGGACTCTCGTAAGAGCTCCTCGCCGTAGAGCAGGCACGACATGAGTACTGCGGCGTTCGCTATCTGCACCAACCCGGCGAACTGGAGGGTGGTCGCTGTCGCGCGACTGATCCAGTGTGGTTCCTAGACGTGTATCGGCTCCGACGCTTGGTAACTAAACCTGACGAGCCTGTGTTGTACTATCTGCTAGATGGCCTGCAGCGGGGGTTTGTCCTCGTGAAACTTCTCATGGTGCCCGGCGACACTCAGCTTCAGCCTTATGGGGTCCTCAGGCCTTGAAAACTGCGCACCCCCTTTTCCCGTAGCACTCGAGACAGGTTAACCCAATGGTATCATTACTGTGGCCCCTGGATTTGCCCAACCGGCCCACACTGAACTGCTGGGTATCCTTGGGTTGTAGGCCAAAAGGAGCTTAATATTGCACGCGGCACAGCGATTATTTTGCTGCTCCTTGAGATGCAGAACCGACCTTCAGGTTAAACCTGAGCCCTAAACTTGGCTTGGTCCTGGCGCTTGTAGGCCACCAGTTGGCTCTGGCTGGTTTTGCAGAGCTGCTGCTCTTTTGGGGGATCTTTGATGATGAGACCCTGGTTCGAGTAGACTGTGAGGGCATAACCAAGGCGCCAGTCGTATTCAAAGAACCTACCCCATCCAAGACAACCAAGGAGAACCTTTCGCATTTCGTGGCACTGGATCTTGTCTGGCTGCATTCTGATAGCCTTTTAGAGGGCTCTAAGGACGATTTTTTCCTCTGTGGTCTTTTTCGACCTCTTCATAGCAATCTGCAGCTCGAGGCAGCCAGTCATGTTGCATCTCACCTGCGATAGGCGGTGGCTGGCCTTGATCGACACAGCAGATAACCTGAACCCCCCTGTGTTCGAGCGAATCGAGAAAGGGTCCCAGTATAGGCCGGGGCACAGTGCACACCTCATCCCAGATCATGACACGAGGGATGAACTTCTGACCCATCCTTTCCGGGATCCACTCAGTCTGACCACTGCAACGAAAGAAGCTGTGATAGGTCTGGGCTTTGACCCCTCGGGAACGCATCTCTTTGGCCAGACGGTGGGTCGGGGTGAAGACGAGGGGGCCTTTACCGCGGAAGACTTCAGTTGCTCTCGTCGTTTTCCCGCTGCCTCCGTCACCATTCAGGTAGCTCAACTGGTGTCTGACTAGAGGGTCATCGTGACGTGGGGCAGAAGAGTCTGGCATGTCTTTTTGCTGTCTTCGGTGTTCGGGTTTGGCGAGGTAGGGTGCATGTTCCATAGCCTTTCTCCCTTGTCGCACCACTTGGCTGGGGCAAGTGGAGGAAGACGCGTTATCTCTCCGAGACAATGAACACAACAGGCTTCGTTGCAGCTACAGGCCTTGGGGGCCACATGTGCCTCAATCCTTTAGGGTTCGTTCAGTGCTGCTTCTTCACATAGATGGAATCGGTTGCCACCCGGGCAGTTTCCCCTGGTTCTAACCTGAAAAGCATAGAGAAGAGGTTGATGTGGGCTTAGGCCAACATAAATGCCCTTAAGTGAGTGTACTGGGGCTGGACGCCATCGTGGTATGTGAGGATGTGGCCGCTGGGGCATTTCATTGGTGCTCCGACCAGGGTGTCGCTTTGGCGGGTTTCCCGCACAAGGAAGTCAAGTTCACCCTGGTCTGTAACTTACCTTCTGGTCAGCCCTCTGTCCTGTAGGTGCGACCGTCTTATAGCACGAACTGGTCGACACCGAGTTCCCTGTCTTGTTCACCCAACAGTCAGACAGCTAAGGGTTCGCCCTGTGTAGCTTCCCGGATGGCCTGACAGACGTCACCCTTATAGATGTGGACCTTTCTGCTTTGTGGGAAGTGGAGGTCTTTGGACCAGGCGTGGCCGTTGTCGTAAATGAGCTCTGTTGGTTTACACCTGGTATTTGCCACTATTGTATATATCTTCGCCGGCAAGATGTTCCGCAAGATGATTACCCATTTAAGGACCTTTTCCAGTTTAGCCACATCCTCAACCGTAGCGCCCGTTTCATGCATCCTCTCCTGCCACACTTGTATTTTCTGGGGCCTTGCGGCAGTGAGGCCCTGACCCCGCAAGGTTCCTCGAAGTGCTCCACAACTCTCTGGGCCACACAGATAAGGTCGCCATCTCCTGGCGGAGGGAGGTTGGCAGGGTCTGGGTCTCTGACGGGTTAGATCCCCTACACGACCGCGGTGACAGGGTAGACGTTATGACAGAACACGCTGTCAATCCCAGTTTGCCTCCCCTGACATCTCAATGACAGCCTGCCCCTTTTCCTCTCAGCCCGGACTGGATCAAACTTGTCTTCAACCACCCAGTCGCCTGCTTTCCGCTGACGCAGGAACTCGATTCGGAGTAAGAACTCAATCCCCCCCCCCCCAGGAAGCGCCGGGAGGACCTTCATGTTGCAGTTGAATCACCACAGGTATACGCACAGCAACACATGTCTTAATGGAGAGCCGGGCTGACGAGGATGGTGAGCCATCCCTGGGGCTATTATTGTACGTACATAAACAATCGCCTATTATCTATATAGCTGGGCACCATATCGCTTGATGTGAAGCAGAAATTGGCCGGAACAGGGGCTGGGAGGCTTCCTGGATGGCGAGGCGGCTCCCATTAGTTAGTATGCTCCCACCCACCCCAGCTGCTTCCTTCTCTTCAAGACTACCCATGAATTGTGGATTTCGTTATTTACGACTGACTCACCTTTTGAAGCATGAGTTTCCATCAGGATTAGGTCGGCAGTCTCCGAAAGAAACAATATTTTGTAATTATGTCTATTGTTCTTGTACAGTATTATAAGTTGTACTGTTTGTTTATTTTGTTCAGTTATATGCATTGAACTTATGCAGTCGTCTTCGAGTTTCTTTGTTTGATCTTATGCAAGGCCTATCGGTGTCTGAGAGTTGAACAAGCCATTTATTTATCATTCTCCTCTCAGATTAGTGGTGCCCTTACACCTGACATTTGTAACTACTCCATAAAGTAACGTGTGGGTATTTAGGTTAATTCCTCAGTTGGCATTTGTTACTGCTCAATGAAGTGAGATACGGGTAATCGGCTTTACAAGTTTTCAAGTTATATTTCATTGCTAAATTTCATATATATAACAACACACTACTGATGTTAAACTAATATGACTTTTAATTTAACTCATTGTGTGTAAATGTCCATATATCTCTATATAATTACATTATGCTGGTAATGGATACGTAATCTTTATTACCAGAGACGGGGAAACGTATGAAGTCACTAATATAAATAACGTACATATCCAGTGATAAAAACTGTACGTGGTAGCAAATAACGGGATACGACCTAAGTGACTAATGTACATCGTTATACGTCCAAAGACCAAACTGCACGCATTATATAAATATGCACATATTTGCTAACGAAATTCTGTATGGCATGTCAGGATGTTGTTCATTATTTTCCTTGTCTTAGGTGGGTACAGCTTTACATCATAACTGCTACACCAACCGTTTCCACCCCGTTTTCCAAATTAGCACCATATATAGCATCATTCTCCGAACGTTATTTGCACCTAATATATATAACAAGAGACATAACTTCAATGCTTGGCACATATGCCCGAACTTTACATAAATGGATATAAAACATCGAAAAATATTCCAGTCTCAACCAAATCACGTTTGTTCTAAAGTTCGATACACTAGGCTTTACCTGATTTGTCCCACCAAACCAAAACCGAAAAACTTTCTGGTTTCGGGCTTAGAGTAGCCAAGAAAAGCATGTTTGTCTGTACATTCATATATGAACATCAGATCCAGTGTGTCATTCTGCCACCTATGATTAGCACCCATCTTAAAACTTAGAGCTGTATCGGGTGTGAATAAGAACCTCATTCATACAGATTTAGATCAATGAGAATAAAAAGCTAATAGCAGCAATCTAGCAATTTTCTTATAGGTTTGTATTTTTAAAGGAAGTGGCCTAATATTTACAAGTAAATAATGGGGATACCTAAAGATAACACTGATTGGCGACAGACAAGAAATGTACATACGCCTGAATACGCCGAGAAACTTAAGAAACTGACAGAAAAATACACTAGAAGGTATCTAGTAATGAAAGAAGATCATCGAGGAAAAGGCATCCAAACACCTGAGCCTAAAACAGAGTCGGCTCCCTTGCTTTTTGCCCTGTTTACGTCACAGAACAAACCGCAGTGTCCAGGCGGAAAATGGCTCACGATTTCGCAGCATTTCTCTTGAAGGC
Source organism: Acanthopleura granulata (assembly GCA_016165875.1). Taxonomy (NCBI): domain Eukaryota; kingdom Metazoa; phylum Mollusca; class Polyplacophora; order Chitonida; family Chitonidae; genus Acanthopleura; species Acanthopleura granulata. Next base: position 13,857,147 of record JABBOT010000009.1, on the reverse strand, counting down.
AAATTCGTAGACACATTATCTTCTCAGTGTTAGTAAACAATTCGTCTGGCTGGGCTCTCAGTTTCGGACTGAACACTCCGTCTATGAGCTTAATACCTAAACATGAAACAAAACGAAATTTCATCAAAACAAAATACTGACTATTTGAAATATAACTGTAAAGTAGACAACAGATGTATATCAAACTGCTCGTCTGATTTTCGAAGGGTTATCGCTTTTTCGTCATATTAATCCTGTGTGCGCTAGAGAGGCCTAGCGATTAACCCATCGTCTTGGACTTTGATATTGATAGAGTTTCATCATTAATTGTTTCCGTGTTTAATAAAACGGGTCACCGCTACATTAATGTCAGTGGCAACAAAGCCTTCTTCAGTTCCACTGCATACAAGGGTTACCATTCATGGGGTGCCACATTAAATATATCAACAGTTGCAATCAAAGCGAAGCTGAGGTACATAGTTGACTATCGACATAATGTGTATACTAAAATGGTACACGATATTAGTACTGATTTTATTCATTCTCCTCGAACATTCGTTACATCTTTTCGTCATCACCAAAAGCTGTGGACAACTTCTCTCTGCATGAATCCGTCCTTACTTTACATTTATATATTTTCTTAGTTCTTGGTAGTTTATGTCATTTGTTGTGTTTGGAAACTGGTCTTGCCATTATTGACCCGGAACGCCCATCTCAGTTGACGGCTGGTATACTTATGTCTGTTTCGCCGCCTAGATTTAGTTAATACCAGAAACTCGCCACAGGTTCCAGTTTCGGCCCACAGGTGTATTTCATTTCCCCCCTTACAAAGTAGGGCCCGTGCTATTTTTTTTTGTGTTTTTTGTTTTGTTTTGTTTTGTTTTGTCTATACACTGATTCCTGAAGCTATATTTGGTGTGTGTCTCTATCGGAAAACCATCTGTTAACACTGTAGCGCCAGGCTGCACTTCGGCCTAGCTGGCCTGTGATATCCTTCCGCAGCTGTACAAAAAGGACGCTGTGCGTCATCTTCTGAGACGAACCGAAGATATCGAACAGCACGGAACGAAACAGAAGCAACGTCGGCCTATACGCTAGGAGCTCAGGAGCGACAGCTTCTTCCACCCGCAGACCATCTCGTAAGACCTGTTGTCATTCAGCTGTCCTGCGCAACACTGGTGTCAGAAATTTGTAATGTTTACCTGCCCTTGCCCCAGTAGTCATAGCTATTTGAGTTTAGCTTTTAGTAGGGGTTAAGCTAGTGGTGCTGAGGCCTTTCAGTAGTTTAGTGGATTGTCTGGCCGATCGGTTAAGGGATCGTTTCGATCGCCTGTGGGCGAGATAACATTCGCCACCAGCCAGGACATGAAACATGAGATTACACAGTTGGATTCTGAAGATAGAACCGGTCCACCCACATCTACCTCACTGACGGCTGCTGGTGCGCCGTTTGTAGACACTGACCAGGCGCCAGTGAAGGGGCACTCCCAGTCAGGAATTTCAGGATTGTGTTGTCATCGATGAGCAAATCTTTTCTTTTACGGCTGGTTTGTACCAGCGGTGTGTAGGTCATGTGACAGTAGTGGTTATCACGAGACGAGTAAGAGTAGTGACGGAAGAGCTCCAATGCTTAAGTCGTCGCCTCAGTTCCCGTTGTACGTGGCTTTGATCAGGGAACCCGACACAGTGGATCTGCTGGGTTAAGGAACCTAATAACTATTCAGCAATAGTAGTACCGGAAACGTGCCCCAGAAATAGGTTACTCGAACACATTGATTTTCAGTGCTATTTATGTAGTAAATTTGTCAACTTCAACTCCAAAAATATATGTCTCCAAACTTTTCGCCGTGTGGGGGGTGTATACCATACCACTACACACAGCTTGCACTTTTCATCATATCAAAAAATCAACCTAGCCTGACAACCATTATTTTAGCTGTGGCTCCTGGAAGCGACGTAATAGTATTTTGTCATTTTGGTAACCTGGAGGGGGGGGGGGAAGGAGTAGTAAACCTTTCAACAAGTTTTCAGTTGTATCCAATGCAGACAAAATTCTGATGTACTTTAGCTAGGTGTAAAATGACAGTATAGAAATTGTGGCGGTATATTTCAGTCAGTGCTCCAGTAATCGGGGCCAAATCTTGAACTCAATTGCTCGAATTGCGCATGTGTAACCTATAGGAGAAGAAAAGTTTTTCAATTTTGTGCCAATAATACCTTCGAATGATGCAGGCACTCAACCAAAACATTAAACTGGTCATGGCAAATGAAAAAATTGGAAGGCTGTATCTGGGAACCTACCTCGGTTGATACTTTGTGTGTCTGGAATACAATGATTTGTGGAGAAAGGTGTATAAATTTTTTCTCTATGAAAACAAATTCTGCTGAAATGAATATTCACCGTGCTTTTCCTTAAAACGAAACATTGTGGTTATTAGAAACTCAAATTTTACCACTTCTCTTTCAACTAGAGTGAAGTTATGTAAGAACTGCTATCCTCATACCCGTTTGTGTTTTCACTCACAAATTGTTCCAAAAATTGACCATTTCTTTAATTCTTATACAAAGATAGCATCTTCAACCAAATTGTATCAAACATGATAGGCAGCTCAATTTTCAGACATATTTTAAAACTTGGTATCAGCAAATTTAATGTTTTTGGACTCATATTGTATGTGGAAGATAGACAATAGATAATTGCACATTGTTAAAGTAAGTCTCAAATGTAACCCTTGCAGAAAAATGGGATAACATTGACTTCATATGTCCTTATACATAAACACTAAAACAGTTTGGGTCAGACAGACTTAATGTTAGAAATACCTGTACCAAAGAAAGTTTAAAAATTCAAGTCTGTTAAGTTTCTGACGGAAACTGTTCTTGAAAAAGAGGGATTTGGAGTGATTCGAGGGAGGGTGCTAATTGATGGGGATGAACCATGATAAATATTCAAGAATGATAACTTTCACACGCTTATAACTTGTTTAGAACACAATAAAGGTGATAAGACCAAATTGGGCCTGTTTCCTAGGGGCTGCACGAGCGCATTGGTTTTCCTTACTATTTATGTAGTAAAATTGTCAACCTCAACCCCAAACATATATATCCCCAAACTTTTGTGTATTTGTATACTATAACATCACACACAGCTTGAAGTTTTCTCTGCATCATATCCAAAAATCCACCTTGCATGACAACCATTTTTTTAGCTGTGGAAGCGACGTAATACCATTTTGTCACCTTGGTAACCTCGGTAGCGCGGGAGGGTGGGGGAGGGGGTAGTAACTCTGAAAAAAAAAGTTTTCAATTGTATCCAAAGCAAACAAAATTCTGATATATTTCAGCTAGGTCTAAAATGACTGTATAGAAGTTTATGGTGTATCAACAACCTACGCTGACTCTGTGGCGGTATTATCCAATCAGTGCTCCAGCACTCTTCAATTTGGAACCAAATCTTGAACCGAATTGCTCGAATCTTGCATGTTTAACAAAATAGAGCTCCCGTTCACCGGTGGCCACAACCGGCGAAGCCCTCCGCCGGCTAAGCAGGCATCATTTAGCGGATGAGCCACCTTTGGTTTTCTGTTCGAGGCTGCAGATACTGTTGGTCTACAGGGATATTTATTTATTTGTTTGATTAGTGTTTTACGCCCCACTCAAGAATATTTCACTTATACGATGGCAACCAGCATTATGGTGGGAAGAAAAAGGGCAGAGCCCGTCGGAAACCCACGACCATCCGCAGGTTGCTGGCACACTTTCCCACGTACGGCCGGTGAGGAAGCCAGCATGAGCTGGACTTGGACTGGGCCATTGCGCTGCGCAAGCGCGCTAACCGACTGAGCCACGGAGGCCCCTCTACAGGGATAGTTTTGGGCGTTATCGGAAAGCCTGCGAGGTACGGCGGCGAAGTTCTATAAAACAAGGCCACGTTAAGTGCGACATGATGTGGGATGCTTGCTAAAACAGGTGTTATGGCAGTGGCGATTCCCAGGAGGTAATTCGTCGGTGATTTTCACCGCAGAGCGAGGTAGAAGGGATCGAGAGCTTGGACGATTTTGCGGATCGTTGTTTGGTTCTGGATACTGAGCCCTGGGATATGGTCCAGTCATTCACTGTGTATATTTTTTTAAACTGATGACGGAAAAATCAACCGCCCTCTTGACGTTAGAGAAGGGGCCTTCTACCATACATAAGCACATATATGTGTGTCTTCGGCTTTATAGAAACAGCAAACGCTGTAGGACTTGTAGTCCTTAAGTGTCCTACTAGTCTTCAAGTGACATTGAATTGTATAATGGCGTAGTAGTGAAACAGACGGAAGTCACTAAGCTGAATGAGGTGATCAGGCCGGAAGGAAAGGCTGCGGAAAGTACCCGAGGGGTAGATGATTTAATTCCATCAGTTATGAAGGCCGTAAACAGAACCAATGGCCCACAGGGCTGGGCCGAAACCAGTGCATCCTACGGTTATCCCTATCCCATCACCAAATAAGGTGGGCGAAAGCTCTAAAGGATCGTCCCAGCGCCCAGAGGTCGCAGACCAAGCAGCCCCTATCGTCAATGTTTTATTTGTCGGAAGGGCATTTTGCCTGGGAATGTCCATTAAGGCCAAGAAGCGTGGTAGAAAGAAGTGGTCAAAGAAGTCGTCAACTCGGGATCTTAGGAAAGACCCATTCCTGCCAATGGGTTAATCCACAAGGCTTGTGTGGAGGGGGTCCGCTTTGAAAGTAGTAAGGGAAGGAGAGAGTGTTCTGAGTCAGCTAGGAGGGGCCGCGTCTGGAATTGTGCTTGACACAGGACCGGAGATGACCATTCTTAATAGTGACTTGTATGGGACAGTGCCTGACCATTACAAGAGCGGCTGGGGAAATTAGCCTTGGTGGGCCATTTCCAACGGGTAGTTTTGTCAGATGGTTGGTAAAGAACTTTGAGATAGACCTAGGGGCGACCTGTTTGTGGTAGATGTGGTTGTGACCCAAATTAGAAACCATATGTTGTTACGGTTTGGCTTTCTGACCTCTCCTGGTTCTATGGTCGAACTGCGTAGAAAAGTTTCAGTGACAGGAGATAAAGCTGTACAAGCGAGAAATAAGTTGAAATCTACTGAGGAATTAAAGGTTATAGGTCCGGCCTGTCATATGGAAGTATGGCGTCGCTTTATCCCCTTGATTACAATGACGCTGTCCGAATGTATGACTGGGGTAGGCCAGGGGCAGTATGCTGTGGCACCTTCGACGTAAGTAACTAGGCGGGGCCTCCGTGGCTCAGTTGGTTAGCGCGCAAACGCAGCCCCAATGACATAGAAGCCTCGCACCAATGCGGTCGCTGTGAACTCACGAAGGAGCAAAGTGATGTGGCTTTGTGATGGGACGATAAGATGGACATGATGGATGCAGAGATGCAGAGGTATGTACAACGCAGCTGGCGATGGTGATGTGATGGAGCCATGAGGTGAGGCCATGTGATGCGAGGATAAGATGCATGGTGTGATTGGAAGGTGTATACTCTGCAGCAATGGGGTGGTGACGCGAAGCAAAGGAGCAATGCATTGAAACAATGCAATAAGGCAACAGAACGCTGCAATATGTACTCAGCGATGGGATGATGAAGCGATGGAGAAATGTGATGCGGCGATAGGGTGGTACTGCGCAGCGATGTATCGCCAAGTGAGTACGGGGCGGTATTTATTGCACGTTGATAGCCTGACACACATACGTTACCTTTAAAAATATATTGATTCCAGGCACGAGGCAGCTTGTCTGAAATCATCAAAATTGTACACTAATTATTGATGCACGCCAAGTCAATACCCTACGCTATATAGCAATATATATTAGTTTTAAATACTGAAAATAAAATCATTTGGCACAAACCTCCGCTTTCTCGATTTTTGGGGGCTGGATGATAATAAACTGTCGAAGAGGCTCACGTAGCCGTTTGCGAAATCTAACTTTTGAAAATATGGCGTTATGTCCAGAAAAGTGTAATATCTAATAACGATAATACTAATATGGTGTTTAGGAAAACTCAAATAAATCAGCAAGCAAAGAAATTTAAAACACAATTACATGAGTACTTTCTAGTCGTTTTGCTTGGGGGAGTAAATTATGATCTAATAGACAGTTTTCTGCAGTTATTTCGTATTATCCTGCTTAAAGGTGAACGGTCCCGGTTGATTAATTTTATTCCGTGCAAAATAGGCACAGTACATCTTAGAAGTATCTGAAAGTTATTTAAAAAATAAAACGCTAGATTTTTTAAAAACTGTATTTTTTTCAACACCGATAGGCTGAGTTTCGTGCAGCTTCGTATTCTCTGCACGCTTATCTGCCCTTGATGCCCTCTCGTGTATGACGTCATGGTGGCGGTTTGCCGTTTTATGCAATCAACTGTGCTAATCACACACCGAATTACGATGGGATTAGTTTTCATGCCTTACAATCGAAACCTCCGTGGGACGAAAATGAATAATTGTCATGCGGCCCGGCCACTTTGTACAGAATGAGCAGGGTAAATTAAGTCCTACACCTTTTGAGGAGAGGTGTTTTGACCTGGTATAGAGGCTAAGGATTGCTCCTCACAATCGGGTATGTCACAGTTACGTCACACATATTTGACACTCTAGCGCCATTCAGTACAAATCCTGCTCAGTCTGGCTTCCTCTCCGGCCGTACGTGGGAAGGTCTGCTGATGGTCGTGGGCTTCCCCCGGGCTCTGCCCGGTTTCCTCTCATCATAATACCGTCGTATAAGTGAAATATTCTTGAGTACTGCGTAAAACACAAATCAAATCTAGCGCTATTCCCGGGCAGACAAGCAATGTGCGATATTTTTTCTGAATTTTTGGTGTTAAATATACATTTATTTTCTACATGTCAAAATACAATAAAATTTCTTTTATATCACAGGTATAGTATTCATTTAAGTAAAGTGACACATAGAATCCGGACAATTCACCTTCAAACATATTTGTTGTGTGTGGACGTGGTGATACTCCGGGTTATCGTGCGCGAGCATGACATGTGTACTTGTTGTGCCCGAATGTGGTGATACTTTGTGTTTTATCTTGCACAAGTGGAGTAGTGTGTGAAGGTGCTGTTATTTCTTGTTATTAAACATATGAATTCAAGGACTGGATAATGATTATACACGTAGTAGTATGATCGTATGGACACTGGTATGATCACACGAACAGTATCTAACAAGCTGATAAAATCTATTATTTTTTTTCTTTTGTTCTGCTGTCCAGATCGGTTTTTGACCCAGATCTGGACCTCTGTATATGTCACAGCCTGGACTGTAATTCAGATGCCTATTTTGTTTTGTTTTGTGTCATTGTACACAGAGTGTATTCTCTGAAAAGAAACACCGGTGTTGTAAACATGTTCACAACTGAAGCTAGAAGTTTCCATACTCAAGTCTAAATACAAAATGCGAAATCACAGCTGCTGCAGTCATTTTACTCATACATCCATACACGTTGATGAGATTGATTACTGGGATTTCCGGAGTTTGTTAGGCCTGTGTGCAGTTTAGCTCTGAGAATTTGTTCTCCATAATGCTGTACGTAGCACTTTTTCGAGCTTGTCTTTCGTAACATGCTATTCTGTCTCAGACATTATTTCTGAGTTTACTTTGTCCATTGTGTCTCTGTGCTAATATGTACTTTTTGTCTCAGTTTACTCAGGAAGTCACATTGAACTAAGGTCATTTTGTGTCAAACCTGACGGCTGATTCCAAAGCACCCGGTAAGGGATTTCGGAGAGCTTCCGCTTAACAGTTCCCCAGGGCAGGCTGTAAGATAGTCGGGTCGTTGGGTACAAATCATCGTGAGTGTGCCGTACATACGACCGGTCGTAATTTGGAGGCCAGTGATATCCTTGATGTCAGGAATCACCAGAACAGTGGAATTTCCTATTTTCTAGACACACTCGCCTTTAGAGCCTTAACATTTCAAAGGGATTCGTATTCTGCGTAAGAAACTATATTTTTATTATTGCTTGTATTGTTTTTGCATTGCGTATGTAAGTTGTGCTGCTTACATGACTTATTCAGTTATGTGTATTGAACTTATCTAAATGGCTTCATGTTTCTGTGTTTAATCCTCTGTAAAGCTTATCACTGTTTAGAGCAAGTCATTTGTTTATTTCTTTTCCCTCTCTGATTAGTGGTAACCTTACAACTGGCGTATACGCACAGAGAGTGGTGCGTGTATTATTTTACGGTGCTGTGATTACACAAACAGTGGTGTGCAAGCATGGACGTGGGGAATTGCCTTAGTTACGAGATTCGGTAAATAGGCGAATTTAAAAATTTCGTACATAACGAACCCTAAATTCAAACTCCCAATCTCGTTGTTAACCCGTAACTGAACCACAGTGAGATGAGTTGGTCGTTCGGAGACAGACCTCATATAGCTCTTACCTGTCTTTAATGCCACTTGTGGCCAGCTGGTCTGGTCCCCGACTGTGGTGTTCTCCATGGGAATGAGGTCTGCAGCGCAAAAACACATGCCTTTGATTATCCCTAAAGTGATATTTCGCCCATAACTTGTAAATGAAGGTGGATAAAATGGCCCTGGTATGATTACGTGGACACTGTTATGCCTATCCCTTAACTGACTCCCAAATGAGATTATTTGGTCTTATCCGTGAGGTGGGCCTCACAAAGCACTTACCTGTCGTTAGTGCCCCTGCTGGCAAGTTGGTAGTCTGATCCTCAAACGCGGTCTTATTTAAGGGAAGGTGACCTAAAGAAACAAGAACACATCTGCTTGATAATCCTAATGACTACAGCAAAGGCAGATCTTATGCTAAATGGTCCCCTAAGTAACTACAAGCCTTCCCAGTCTGGCTATGACAAGTTAACCCTTTACTCACTATGGTGTTACATGTACATTAGAACCCAGAATGGTGTGCATATACACGGACTGTGGAACGCATCACCAGTGACACTCTTTCCCTTTCATGCATTATAACTCAAGCAGGCAATTGCGTAATCAGATCGGCAGAGAAACATTCTGGCAGAGAGGGTGTATCACAACGACTGATCACACGAACAGAGGTGATCTCGCATGGACAGTGCTATGATAACAGGGACAGTGGTATAATTACACCGACAGTGTGATAATATAATTTCACGGATGATATGATTGCATCATATCATATAGGACAGGGTTATCATCACATGGACACTAATATTGCCATACGGAAGGTGGTATGATCAAATGTGCAGTGATATAATCACGCATACAATAGTACGATCACACGGATAACGTCGTGGAAAGTGGTATAATCGCGCGGAGAATGGTGTAATCATAAGGACACGCAGTGGCCTTATTATATGGGTAGTGGTATGAAAACACGGCGATATACACTTGGGCAAGCCCATGTATCAATTACTTCTACCGAAGCAGTTGGGGCTTTTATTTGTAGAATAAATATTATGTAAGTAGCTCGACTTAATAACAAGACTTTGGGGGCCTGAAGGCTTTGACAGTTTGTGAATTGAAAATCTCTTTAGAGTACATATCCTGGATTCGAACTCTGATTGGCTCATTGTTAACCTGAGATTGATCTCTAATGAAATAATTTGTATTATTTTTATAGAAACCGGTCTCGAATAGCTTTTACCTGTCGTTAATGCCGCTGGTGGAATGTGGCTAGTGTGGCTCTCGTCTGCAGTCGTCTTCAGGGATATGTCATCTTCTGCGTCAAAAACACTTGGCCTTGATAATGATATAATAAAACCGACAACGACAGAACAAGAGGAGCAGTGGCCAGATAACGGGGGTAGTTTTATGGCTACATGCACATTTAAGTACAGTGAGACAGCTATGTATCCGTCAAACGGACGGTGGAATGAAGAAAGTCCTTCGGAAGCAGTCAGGGCTTTTATTTCTGGTAATGTGGTGTACAAGACTTCTCGTCACTTGCGAAACTTTTGTCAGAAAATTTTTGGAAATTTGTGGATTAAAAATTTCTGTAGAATATGCCCTAAATTCGAACTCCCTGTCTCAACAAAAGAAGAAGACCCAATACAGCGAGCATTATGAAAACTTTAACATCTCTTTGTAAAAATGCGTTTAATTATGAACAATGATTTTCAAGGAATTAAATGGAATCAAAGGTTTGACATGTAACGTGAACTCACAGGCTCTTGTATCAAATTAACAGAACGTTTCAATTGCTGACAACGTGCTATACTCTACCATAGACATAATAAGAAGTAAAGACTGGAAACGCCGGCCCGCCTACCGCCACCCTGACTGGGATGATTGGAATCGAAATAAAGCTTTTTGCAACCAATTCTTACACAAATCCCCACTGCTTGATCCTATCCAATCGTTTCGTTGTCGTTTATACGCCGAATGCACCCTTATTTATCCCATAAAAGATAATTGTTTTCTATAGCCTCAATATGGCGGACACGTCTGGTGTGTTCGAAGAAACCCACTTTACATTTCCTCTGGTGTGGTAATTAGGGAGAGTGGGCCAATTTTTGGCGACGTAAATAGAGCAAACTGTTATATATACAATGTCAGCGAGGACACTAAAACAAAAGCATCCGTGCATGCAGTTTGTTCCATGACAGACTAGTTCTCCAGAAATTGACCGATCGATGGCAACGCCTTCCAATTTATCCCTAGCCAATGAGATAAAGACACCTCAGTCCGGGCAGGTAACTAGTCCGATAGCAAACACTACATAGTCTGAGGTATGACATAGGCAGTAATCAGTGAAAATAGACAAAATCGCTAATATCTGCAAAAATCATGTCCAAACTGGCCAAGTATTAAAATAGTGTAATTGGATTGTCGCAGAAGTGTGTGTAGTCTTATACACAAACCACTTGTCAGCTTTACTGTTGTGTATAGCCAGTCGGTGTCGAGGCTGTTTGGTCCGTGGGACAGCATTTGACCTAATCCTGAAACTGGTCATAGGTTTGGAAAGATGCACTTACACTTAGTGTTGTGAGTCAGCGCTGCGATTTGTAACAGTCCATGTAAATGTGAATGAATCATTATGATTAACACCACATCGACAGTATTTCATGCGTATTTTTGAATGTGTTAGGGTAATTTAGTTAGGCTGAATAGGGTTATAAAACCGAAAGTGCATCATTGTAATTTTTATACGTGTACATGGTTTAAATTTAAATATATACAGTATACTAAACGATTATATATATTCAGTGCTGTCATCTTTTTAATAATGCTCTCGTAAGGTTATACATGTAAGGAATAATAATTAATACTGATAATAAATAATAATAGACCATATGTGAATAAAGAAATTTCACAGGAAAAGCAAAATTGACAGGCACCTCAAAAAATAAAGAGTACAAAAATTAAGTAAAACACAGTTAAACAAAACAAAACTTTTAAGAGAAAAATTTCAGTTCTAGCAAACTGACAGATCTCGTGTAATCTTTTTTTTTTTTTTTTTTTTTTTTGCAGCTGTGATTGACGGGCCGGTGAGCGCGGTTAACTGTCTACTGTCGGTTGGTCAAACCGACTTGACAGTAGTGGCATAGCCAGGAGAATTTTGGCAATATTGCAGTAACATGCGAATCCTTCTAATGCCTGTCCAGATTTTGTCGTTGCCATGTAAAGAAGTGAACGATCCATCGGTTTTGTGAATTCTTAACATGTATGAATTTTACCACGTAATCAAAAATTTCGTCTCATCATAAAACTTCTTTATATTCATATATCCACCATCAGCGAGCCATGGTGAGATTCAGGGTAAATTAAGACAAAATTTGAACAGCAACAGTTTTTATCAATGATTCTATTTCCTAGCTCATCTGGGTAGCGCGCTAGCGCAGCGTAATGACCCAGGAGCCTCTCACCATGCGGTCGATGTGAGTTCAAGTCCAGCTCATGTTGGCTTCCTCTTCGATTGTACATGGGAAGGTCCGCCAGCAACCTGCAGATGATCATGGGTTTCCCCCGCGATCTGCCCGGTTTCTTCCCACCATAATGCTGACCGCCGTCGCATAAGTGAAATATTCTTGAGCAGAGACGTAAAAACACCAATCAAATAAATCAAATCTATTTCCTATTTAACTGTGAGGAAATCAAGTCCCTTTTCCCGGCGCTAGCGGTTAGTACTTTTCTGTGAAGTGTTTGTGGGAGTTCTATCGAAACTGTATGTATTGTAATTTCGCTTTATTTTTCGCACCAGTAAAATATTTGAAGGTTTGAAAGATATCAATTGATTAACTTGACATAGTTCGGAAGAACCCGGGTGTTGTTGAACTGGACTTGAATGGGAGAAATACTTTCCGTGATATCATTTGCTCTGCGTACTTTAACAACCCATAGGTTATGGCATGTAGATCCGATCAAGATGAGACTAGACATGTTCTATACCTTTAGCCACTTTCTGGTAAAGTTTCTCACTTCAAAAATAGTGGGTTTAGTGTATTCAGGTCCACCTGCCCTCTTAAATGCAAAGCATTTTGTGTAGCCTTGAATGACATTCGTTTTCTACTGAAAGAGTTACGTCCCCGAAAATGTTTAACCTTTTCGAGAACTGAGATCAGCCTCAATTCCATTTCCTCATATTCCCAAGTTTGGCTGGAGTCTGGTAGCCAGAAAAACAGGTGACTTGGCAAAATTTAGCCCGAACTTGATTACAGGATGGACGCCCGAAGTCAAATGAACTGTGTATTACATAGTAAGTGCACTATTCTACATATGTAGCATATCGGTTTTTAATTTTAACCTGATTTTTGTCACGCCTGCATAAACTAAACGAGTCTCTCACTGTGAATTACTTCTGGATATATATAACATAATCATACCAAATGTCTTTATATTAAAGACCTTATGGTGGTTCACAATATTCTGTGCACTGCGACGTAAGCTGCGTCAGTTATATATGGAGTTGCATATATTTACTTATATATTGTCTGCAAACAGAGCAGCTCCAAAGAAATTCATATTTCTCCACAACGTGACTGTAATGACTGTAAGCTACATGTGTCTTGTTTAAAATTTACAATTTAAAAATCACACATTCAGTATAAAATCTGTCACCAGTTTATTCTCTAATCACTATTTTCCAATATGATGTATCTATTATCCAATATGATGTATACACTTTGGATTTGAGTTACTCCCCTTTAAGGAGATTATATCCTATGTTCCGCACCAGTGATTCTACGAACTCTCAAATATTTTATTATAGAGTATATGTTTGTCCATGAATCCTTATGAATAGTTGATATTTATCACACCAAGTGTGTGAATCATAACGGTTTAGATAATTCTCTACCTGTGTAATTTATCATGAATATTTTGAAACTTATACTACCATTCCACACTCGCGTAATGATCCAGGAGTTCCTCATCAATGCGGTGTGAGTTAAAGCACATCATGCTGAAGGTCAGCAACCTGCTGATGGTCGTCGGTTTTTCCCCGGGCCCTGCCCGGTTTCCTCCCACCATAATGCTGGCCGCCGTCGTTTACGTGAAATGTTTTCGAGTACGGCATATAACACCAATCAAATAAATAAATAAATCAATACCATCAACACACTCATTTGCTTAAAATAATGTCGATTGTTTACAAGGGTAAACTATGTCAACTATGTAGTAAGCGACGCCGACAAATTTTGCTATTTGGGACTCACATCAATTCTATAGTATATACAATTATAGCTAATGTAAATACATATTACCCTTATTAGAAATTACTATATTGCGGCCTCTCATCTATTTTTGAGAGGCTCCTTAAATGTCTGACACTGATCATAATGTTGCAGCCATTATCATTCAGTTGGAGCCATAATACAACAGTGCCATGGTTTTTATAAACTTGTCTTTATCAGTTGTATCTTATGTGCTTTATAGTGGTCTGTGAATGACTGTTTCATTTGTACTGTGCTTGTGCGCAATAGTATGATGTTTTTAAAATACTGTAGTCTGCACTCACTTGAGGTCTTTTCCCAATACATCATAAATAATGTTTGACGATGACCATATTCCATTCCCGGAATTAGCACGCACGTTCTCTTTAATCATGCCACACTTCAGTGGGAGTCAGATCTACATCCTTACAATCCCGATGACCTATCCAATATGCGCGCTAATCCTATTCATCCCAAGAATGTTGACCAAGCTAATGCATTTACTGATGATAGTGAAGAAAAAATCTCACACTTGGACGAATGAACGGAGCCAAATCCTCTTCCTTCTCACAATCGTCATTTACTAAAGCAGCCCATGAACATATTAACAAACAAACAAACTCAAATAGTCTAATCATGGGTGATGTCTGCACTTCTCACATCCATTCACGAAAATAAAATCGTAAACAACTTAAAAGTCTAACAAAAGTCAAACAAAACTTTGTGGTGCCTCAGGAAAAAATTACTTTGAGAAAATATTTTTATAAACACAATCATGATATGAAAACAGAACTGAAAAACTCTCCACGAAGTCATGGGTAGACAACTACAATAAATTCCCCCAAAACCTTCAACATAAATGGTGTAAATGAAAACGACACAGCACTGTCCACGAATTCAACAAATACTTTAGTTCTGTGGCTACGGATCTCCATTCCGATATCATAAATTTTAATAAAAGCTTTTCGAACTATCACTATACTCCTTGAGAAATTGATTTTAATTCTACCCTTGTGGGGCAAGCAAATGTTGAATATGTCGTCCACAAACTTAAACCAACCGCAGCACCAGGATTTGATGGAATTCGGATGTCTGTTATCAAGTTTGTGTCCAATAACATCTCTGTCCCATTAGCTCATGTTGCCAATCTTTCTTTCCTGCCCTTTATTTTCCCGACTGCTTTAAAGGCGCCGAAGTCATGCCTGTTTATAAATCCGGTAAGTGTGATCTTCTGTCGAATTATCGACCCATTTCTGTTCAGCCTTGTTTTAGCAAATTCTAGAAAAGTTAGCTACAACTATGATACTTACACATATCAACATTAATAATGTATTAGATGTGAAGCAGTATGGATGCAGATTCAACCACTCTACCTCCTTGCGCTCTTTAATAGCAGACGATTACTTATTTTCTCCTCTTCACACACTTTTTCTTTTTTTCTTTATTTTTTCATGTGTTGTTTATTCACACCACCGCCTATTCTAAAATTTATGAAAAATTTACCATTGTATCAATTTTTATTTTTCGCATCCAACTAAGGAACAGAGCAAGCTCTTCTGAGCTTCACTGCTTTGTTTATGTCAGTCAGATGTTTGACGTAAAATGCCAATAAAATAAATAAATAAAATTACAATACAGGTGGTCAAATCCCCATGACTGTCCAAAATGTGTCATTCAAGGGAAATGAGGAAAAATATGAACTGGGTATATAAACAACTGACTGTTGGTTAACATCCAACAAAAGACAAATTTATTTGTCCATTGAGTTCAATCAATGTGTTTCCGACCTCTTCTTCTTAAAGGGGAATGTGTGGCATCGTATAAGCATAAGCGATCCACTAATTTGATACAAGGGCGAAGTACTGTGACTTCACGTTACCGTCTTTTTGGAGAATGCTGTTTGAGTAATCATTTACACGTGAGTAGCCGCAGCCTTACCTATAATTAAGGCTACGTGTGGAAAGGAAAAATCTTGTGATATCATAGCACCAAAACATCAGCTGCATTTGTCTACAAACCTGTTACAGAATTCAAACGTTTGAACTGGTTTCTTAAAATCTAACATAACTGACAGTATTTAACGCATCATGAGCCCTGCTTTATTTTTAGCCTTCTTTCAATTTAATAACCCGTCAATGAACTCCAGTTAGATGATTTGATTTCATTCCTGTGAACACATTCTTACAAAGCCCTTACCTGTCTTCGTTGATTTGATTTCATTCCTGTGAACACATTCTTACAAAGCCCTTACCTGTCTTCGATGATTTGATTTCATTCCTGTGAACACATTCTTACAAAGCCCTTACCTGTCTTCGATGATTTGATTTCATTCCTGTGAACACATTCTTACAAAGCCCTTACCTGTCTTCGATGATTTGATTTCATTCCTGTGAACACATTCTTACAAAGCCCTTACCTGTCTTCGATGATTTGATTTCATTCCTGTGAACACATTCTTACAAAGCCCTTACCTGTCTTCGATGATTTGATTTCATTCCTGTGAACACATTCTTACAAAGCCCTTACCTGTCTTCGATGATTTGATTTCATTCCTGTGAACACATTCTTACAAAGCCCTTACCTGTCTTCGATGATTTGATTTCATTCCTGTGAACACATTCTTACAAAGCCCTTACCTGTCTTCGATGATTTGATTTCATTCCTGTGAACACATTCTTACAAAGCCCTTACCTGTCTTCGATGATTTGATTTCATTCCTGTGAACAAATTCTTACAAAGCCCTTACCTGTTTTCGATGATTTGATTTCATTCCTGTGAACACATTCTTACAAAGCCCTTACCTGTCTTCGATGATTTGATTTCATTCCTGTGAACACATTCTTACAAAGCCCTTGCCTGTCTTCGATGATTTGATTTCATTCTTGTGAACACATTCTTACAAAGCCCTTACCTGTCTTCGATGATTTGATTTCATTCTTGTGAACACATTCTTACAAAGCCCTTACCTGTCGATTCATTAGTCAGATCCCAGGCTGCTGCTGTGTTCATGGGAATGTGATCTGAAGTGACAAAAACAAGAGTGATTTTTTACCCAAGACTTGAAACTGAAATGATAAAAAATACAAAACACAAAAACACTAATTGCAATGGTCTCTAAAGCCCATCATAGAATTCAAACAATTGAATGGATTTAGTTCTTTTGAATAAATCTACAAAAGATGAAAGAAAGGCTTTTCGCTCAGTTCTCAGCTGTCCATCTGATGAGACTTAATTCATTTTTTAGCCTTCTTTCAATTTCATTCTTTCAATAACCCGTAAATCGACACTAATGAGACGGTCCTATACCTGTGGAGATACACCTCACGAAGCTTTTACCTGTCTTTATTGCGGCTGCTGGCAAGTCGGTCATCTGCTCCTCGTGTGCAGTCGTCTTCAAGGGAATGTGGTCTGAAGCGACAAAAACACATATACTTAATGAGCCCTGAAGTGATATTTTGACCGAAAATGAATATTCACCTGAGCTCAAATCTTCCTGGTACAACAGATCATAACTACCTCAAGGCAAGTGGTCTTAGTTATGAAGCAATGCAACCGCTGGACTTCTCAATCCCAGCAAAGTCTTGTTAACCTTTTGCTCAGAATTGTGTTGACTGTGTACGCATCACGGCTTCAGTCAGTTAATTATTGACGGCGTTTAAAAGACAACTCGATTATCATCAATCCAAACATGTTAAATCAATATTAGGACACACTTAAGTCCACATCTTGACATGTACGGAATATTTGCAAGGTGTAAATGTGGTATTCGGAACTTTGGTGTACACAGGCGGACAGGAGTACCATTACGTGCACAATGCTGTACACACACGGCAAGAGGCATGATTAGGTAGACAGTGGTGAACTTAGACGGGTAAGGCTATGATCAGGCAGGCAGTGTTGAACACACGCGGGAGACAGATATCATTAGGTATAGAGTGGTCAACACACACAGGTATGCAATGGTGGACACACCCAAGGAGAGGTATCACTAAGTAGACAATAGAGAACACACACGGGGAGAGGTATCATTGAGTATACACACGTGAAAGAGGCATCATTCGGTATGCAGTGGTGAACCCACACGGACAGAGGTATGATTAGGTAGACAGCTGTGAACACACACGGGAAGAGGTATCATTAGGTAGACAGTGGTGAACACAAACGGGGAAGAGGTATCATTAGGTAGACAGTGGTGAACACACACGGGGAAGAGGTATCATTAGGTAGACAGTGGTGAACACACACGGGGAAGAGGTATCATTAGGTAGACAGTGGTGAATACACACGGGGAAGAGGTACATGTATGATTATGTAGACAGTGGTAGACACTCGGGGAGAAATACGATTTGGTGAACACATACCGGGAGAAAATATGATGAGGTAGACAGTAGTATACGTATTCGGGGAGGTTTATGATTAAGCGTAGTCTGGAACTCACACAGTGTGAGTGGTGCACATACCATCCCATCGGCAGTAGTATTATCAAACACTGGCTTAATTTTACTGGTAGTGATATGAATATACGAACAGTTATGTACATATGTGGTTATGTACATATTTCTGTAGTTGTGTAAAAACAGTTGGATTTTCATTTGTGGACTTTCTATTATATACGGATTTTTCGTCATTTGCCTAATTTTTTGCCTGGACCTCTTAAAAATTTGTGGATGACAAATTTCTGCAAAGCAGGCTCTGGATTCGGACTCCCGGCCTCAACAAAGACAAAAGCCGAATATAATGAAGTGAACCTCATAATAACATTAATATATCTCTCTAAATATGTGTTCGCTTTTCAAAAAAAAAATTCAATGAATTAAATCCAGTGAAATGTCAGTGGAAATATAATGTGACGTCACATTATTGAAGTAATCTTTAACTCTCTGGTATCAAGCGCTTTTCCTAAGCTCTTGATTTCCTAAGCCCCTAAGAATATTAAGTGTGCCCTCTGCTGTTCGTCACTACAGGACTGTCATCCTTTGATCTGAGAATTCCAAAGAACCGTGGATTCGATATTTACGTGGACTGCCTTGCCTTCTAAAGCCGAAATATCTCATCCGGAGTTGGATACTATTATCAGTAAGATACTATATATTTTTGTAATTATCTGTACTTTTTTGTATATTATTATCAGTTGTATTTGTCTGTTTTGTTCAAATACATGTATTAAACTTATTCAAGCGTTGTTGTGCTTTTGTTTTTTTTTTGTTTTTTTCTTTTTTTTTGTTTGATCTTGTGTAAGGCCTATCGCTTCCTGAGAGTTGAACAAGCCATTTGTTTATCATTTTTCCTCTCCTGTAGTGGTACTCTTACACTAAGGAACAGTTGGAGAAAATAATATTTTTTGTTCACCTGAGCTAAAAGCTTTCTTATGAAATACACTGTAACTACGTGATTGTGAGTTATAACTAGTTTTGCAGCAGTGCAAGCACTAGCCTCCTCAGTCCTGGTAAAGTTTTATTAACCCTTTACTGATAATGGTGTTACCTGTGGACATTCCGAAGCTTCAGTGCTTTTTAATTATTGGTGACGTTTAAGCAACCTTGTTATCAGAATCCAACCGTGTAGAATTTGTATTAACGCTTTTGCCACGATCAGCTTAAAGGTTGTTTGAAATATCCTGAATGTTTACAAGGTATAAATGTGGCATCCGAAACTTGACTATGGAGGAGGAGAGTAAGATTGACGGGCATGATTATGATTACATGAACAGTGGTGTACACACGCCAGCAGGAGCATGATTACATGGACAGTGGTGTACACATGCCGACATGAGCTTGATTACGTGAACAGTCGTGTACACACGCCAGCAGGAGCATGATTACATGGACAGTGGTGTACAGATGCCGACATGAGCTTGATTACGTGAACAGTCGTGTACACACGCCAGCAGGAGCGTGATTACATGGACTGTCGTGTACACCTGCGGGCATGATTACATGGACAGTCGTACCCACACGCGGGTAGGAGTATGATCATATGGACTGTCGTGTACGCATGCGGACAGGAGCATCACGCATGGACTGTTTTCTACACACGCGGGCAGGAGAATGATAATATGCTATGTAGATCAGGTCGCGATCTCCGTTATCGGTTAGAACCAGAGATAATCTCTCATTTAGAAACTTGTGTGTTTTTCGGTTTGGGCCCGGTGTGTTTCGTCACTTAAGACGCGATATATTTTGTCGGTTGGGACCCGAAACATTCGGCCGCTGAGAACACGGGACCATTTGTCGGTCAGGGCTCCATCTGTTTAGTCGGTTAGGCCAGGAAACGTTTAGTCGGCTGGGAAATTAGACGTTTGTCTTTTCGGCCCCGGTCTGCTTTGTCGGTTGATTGAGACCCTCTCTATTTTGTTAGTTAGGCCCCGGTCTGTTTTGTCGGTTAAGCTCCGGTCCATTTAGTCCCTTTAAATCCGGAAACGTTTTGTTGACTGGAACCTGAGGTGTTTGTCACTTCGGAACCAGTCTGTTTTGTCGGTTAGGCGCCGGTCTGTTTTTTCGGTTAGGCCCCGGTCTGTTTTACCTATAAGGACCCGGCCTGCTTTGTCGGTTAGACTTCGAAATGCTTAGTCGATTTGTTTTTTGTCTCAGGTCCTGGTGTGTTTTTTTTTGGTTAATACTCTATTTGTTTTGTCGGTTAGTTCGCAGTCCCTTTTATCACTTAATCCCCGGTATGTTTTGTCCGTTCTAACCCGGTTTGTTTTGTAGGGATGTGCCGTGGTCTGTTTTGTCGGTTAGGAACCGGGGCATTTTGTTAGCACTTTCCTTACCATATTGACATATATATGGGTAAAAGTTGAAGCAATCTTTCCTCTTCATTTTAACAGTGGTAGCTGACAACATGGGGATTATGTTTGCCTCTTTTTCCAGAGCAACGCAAGGCGGTGCAGTTCTCCCTTGAAACCATCTCATTATAACGTCTTGGGTTTTCGTTAATGTAAACCCAAAGCCTCCCCAAGGGTCAACAGGAGTACCTATGAAAGGAACAACAAAAATAAATCTGTCCTTCATCCCCAGTACTTGATCATAAGACTACAGCCTGTGCCGTTGACACTTCGTCCTTGACACCTCGCTTAATGCTAAATGTTTTACCACACAAGAGAGGAGTAAAGTGTCAACGGTTCTCGTATATCAGTCCCTCTGTGACAAATCGTGTGAAACTGCATGCTTGATTAACACGAGACACTGGTAAAATATGAACCGCTCTCGTACAGCTTTCGTGATGCTGAATGTCTGATCACGAGATAAGCGTAAAAACCGTTATCTTACATCTGTTTGTCTTTGACAACTCGTGTGATGCTGACTGTTTACCCCTTTCTCACACTAGATAGGAGTAAAGTGTGAGTCGTTTTCTTACATCTGTCCATCCTTGACAACTACCGCGAAATTGATCACTGTATTTATTTACTTGGTTCGTGTTTCGCTTCGCACTTAAGAATATTTCATTTATTCACGCATTATGGTGGTGAAAACTTTGGAAAGCCACGACCATCCACAGGTTGCTTGTAGACCTTCCCACATCCGACCAGAGAGAAAGTCAGCATGACGTCAGCTGCAAAAATCTGTAGGCCTATAATGCAATTATTCCAAAAGTATTTTATCAGTTACATATAACTGGTAATAGCTTCAGACAGCGTCAAATAATCCGTATTCTGAATACTGTTCTAAAGTTAGCAGGGAGAGGGTCATTGTTAATGTACAGAACAAATACAACCATAACTTATCGCAAATATTCAAAACAAGCAACGGATATTTCATAAAAGTTAACCTCAACTATCAATATTGAGCGCCTTTAATTCGATTATGAGCATACTATAGGGGGTGATGTCTTCTTCCTAGAAAGCATTCAATGTGTTTACTCAAACCGGAATATATATATACCCACACTGATAATCTTATAGTCCTCATTTTATAGGAACTCTCTGACCAGTTTGAATGCAAATTCGAGATCTACGCCCGTTCCATACCCACCCACCAACCAGGTTCACGCGCATGCCAAGTGCTTACACGCCATTGTATATTCCACAACACGTCGTGAATTCCCTATATTTCATATTCTTTGTCATTTCTACTGCTGTATTTTCGAGAGTTAACAGCACTGGCTTAAATATGACCTATTATTTTAATTTTTTTTTTTAATATATAGTATAGCACAGAGATATAATCAAAAATACCGTCAGTCCAAAAATATTCGCCATCATTTTCTCTTGCACCAACCCAAAATACTTTGAGGCTATTGACAAAATGCACAGGTTCGAGAATTGCTTGCGTGCCCTTTCGCTCTCCCATCGGTACGCCCAGCGCATAATGTCCTGATTCCCGTGTGTTTGTTTTTGCCAGCTGACCTCCCCTCTCTCTGCAGTCACGGGCTGCATCTGACCACTGGTGAGGCTCATACACGGTTTCGTAGCAATAGCCTTCAAGAGACTGTCCGTCTTTACATCGGTTTTCCACTGTCTTTTTGTCCACGCGGATATCTGCAAAAGAGTGGATGTTGCAAAATTTATGACGTAAATATAAAAAGTCATAAATTATAGTTTGATGACTGTTTAAGTTAGAACCACGTTGTTGATACACCGTTAACAGATAACATATGTGACTTGAATCGACATGTACAATCGACAGGTAACGACATGAAAAGAAAGCAGTAAACATATCTTAAGTGAAAAAATAGAAAGACCCTACAAGACCTTCACTGGCGTGCCTGAAATGTACAAATGGGTGGGTGCATGCATAAAATGTATAAATATCTGATGAGTGAGCAATACACATGCCCAAAATGTACAAACACCTGACAAAACAGGAACTGACATCAATAAAATGTAGAATATTAAGACCTCAGAAGACAGCAAAAGACATACCGAAACTGACCAAAGAACTGACAAGAAATCAGTTGACAGGACAAAATGTAGAATACAAAGACCTGCCAAGCCCACAATTAACATGCCCAAATAAAGAATAGAAACACCTCAGAAGACAGCAAAAGACGTGCCGAAACTGTCCAAAGAAAGAACAAGACAGCGATTTACATGCCAAAATGTGGAATATTGAGACCTTAGGACACAGCAAAAGACATACCGAAACTGTCCAAAGAACTGAGAAAACACCATTTGACATGCCAAAATGTAGAGTACAAAGATCTGCCAAGCCCACGATACATGCTTAAATAAAGAATAGAAAGACCTCAGAAAACTGTCCAAAGAACTGAGAAGACACCATTTGACATGCCAAAATGTGGAATATTTACCCAAGGACATAATAAAAGACCTGCCCAAAGTGTTCAAAGAACTGACAAGACAGCGATTTACATGCCAAAATGTGGAGTATGCCCACAGGAATAGAAAGACCTATCGATTTCCATTTAGATGTTTTAGTTCAGATCATAACACTCATTCAATAGCAAATAATAAATACCCCTATGTAATAGGGGGAGGTAACTGGGAAAATACTTTTGACTTTTGACATGAATTGGGCCGATGACTCATTACCATTATGTCTCTTGACTGTACACAACGCTCTGCTGACACTTAGCCCTACAGACGGTTGGCTGTTGCACCTTGTTTTGTCATCCTACAGATATGAACGATGAGCTGACAGTATTCCACTGTTTGCAGTTTTGGATTACAAAAACAACTGCACAAACAGCACGTCCAAGACAGATGGGAAGGAGATATGCTTGCAGCCCGATTCACGTCAGTCAGCCAGCTTCTGGTCGGTAAAGCGTCCGTGTCTTCTGACGGTTATGCGAGCTTACCGCGATAAAACATTTTCTTAGAAAGCCTCCACAAAATTACCAGATGGTGTTTTCTAAATCTTCAAACCGTGCTCTTTTTACCACAACTGATTTTATACTTTCCGGGTCTTGTCTTTTAAAGTAAGGTCGATCATAGTTTAGGTCACTGGTTCACATTCCTACCAACACACTGGACTCATTATCCAGCATTCCACGTTTTTTAATAATTGTGATATCAAGAGAGGCAATGAAGATGTCGCCTCGAACACAAACTTATCCAGTCTAACATAATGAATTAGAAAAGTGTTCTAACTGCATTTTTGGCAATAATACGGACGTTCAACATACCATTGTGTAGAGTTTGTGGAGTTACATGTCACTAAGTAAAACCAACATCGGTAGTAACTATAAATTATTTTATCGGCAACTGAAAAGATTGACAAGTTGAAAGAAACGGTCTATATATAACATGCCTGAAACGCACACACTTAACGGTTCAACAAGCTTGCAATTAAGGTGTTTGTAAGCAACAAATTTAATTTTCTAACAAGTGCGCAACTAA
Source organism: Acanthopleura granulata (assembly GCA_016165875.1). Lineage (NCBI taxonomy): Eukaryota > Metazoa > Mollusca > Polyplacophora > Chitonida > Chitonidae > Acanthopleura > Acanthopleura granulata. The sequence goes on along the minus strand of JABBOT010000009.1, from coordinate 13,833,235 downwards.
AGTGTCTGAAAGCTATAAACTTAACTGTAAGAGAAGAGAGCAACTAACACGTCTAAGAAGAACAAACTTAACGGCCTGACACCTATACGGATTTACCAGTCAGAGAAGCGTACTACTGACATGTCCAAAACGAACACTACCTTCACCTTTGTGAAATGTACCGACCACCAGTTACTACACTTGAAATGTAAAAAATCAACTGGTTAACAAGACACCAGTTACTGCACCTAGGATGTACAATGTACCTCATTAGACAAGACAAAATCACTCGGATGACAAGACAACAGTTACTAGTTCTGAAATTTGCAAAATCACTCGGTTGACAGGACACTAGTAACAATAGCACCCATCGATATTTCCGCCTAGTGTTAAAAATAGATTTTACCCCATCTTTTCGGACAAACTGCAAAAACTTTCATCTGATATATCATACCCTGATTTCTGCAAAAACAAAAAGAAAACGTGTCACTAAACATGCCAACTAAACGGCAGTGTGCTGCCCGATAGCTGGGTGAATACATTTGGCATCGTTTCCTCCAGGTGAAAAATACTTGTCCGAAAATAGCCAATAGGTCTCAAGCAACTCCTGTAGGTACTATGCCCGACATGCACAAAATTGCTCGACTGACCAACCAAGAATTACTATTCCTGAAATGTGCAATTTCATCCTGTTGACAAGTCACGTGTAAGAATGTTTGTCAATTACTTACCAAGGGCCGGTAGTTTAACTCCGGGACATGCGGGTTCCTTCACCATTGAAACTGACCACCCAAAGAGAAACGTTGTTGAGCACACCCAATAAAATATATATGTAATTTTCTTTTTCTTGCTGCTTTGTCTCCTAAGGATGGGACTGTATGCTTGTATATTTTACATTATTTATCTTAAAAAACAAAAACCAATTAAATTCAAAGGCATTCTAACGGCGAAGCGTATTTTTTACTACAAAATACTATTTAATTTGATATTAATTTTATTCTATCTCACCTCGCTCAATACTGTCAGTATTTGTTTATTGGTCCAGGGACAATCATGATAAACGCCAGAAATAGCATTGGCCTCGTATACGAGTTGCTTGAGTTACCTTTGGACATAACTCTCTCGCTCTGCACAACTGACATAATATTTGATTCAAGTGAAAGACTGTGCGTGTTCAAAGCTAAGTTTGCCAGACAGGTTGGACAATATTATGTTCATTTCGGTAAAGTATTTTTTCAGCTACAACGACAGTGGAAATTGGCACTTTACCATTCTGCGTTGGCTAACATGAAACGCAGCCTTTGTGTGTGGACTGTGAGGTAATTGTTCCAAGAGCGAAAAACTCGTCCCTTTACGCTGTGGTAAGCTGCCATGGTTGTGGCTGGAACTTACGTATATATGTAAATTTATCATATGAAGTGATCAAGAAACATACTCCCTCCACAACACAATGGTCTGGAAATACTTTGCCGTGTTGCTCACTCATGTACTTGTTATAATTACATTATATAACATTAAAACAGTGTCCGGTCCCTATGGTGTTACATCTTACATTCAACTCAGAACATTTGTGTTACAGCCAGCTTTTAAACAGCTGATGTCTCCTAGTTCTCTGATTGGAAAATCTCTTATAAAATTAAAAGCATGGGCACCTTCAGATTCCCAGTTGTCAGCTTCAAACCAAGATAACTGAGCAACGAATACATAAAAATTCAAACAGGTTTTTGCATTAAAGAGAGAATTTCGTAATCTTATTAATGAACAGTGCCTCACTCATGAGCTCTCTTCACTTTACTGACATCATTTACACTAGAATGGTACACCGTTTGGAAACTGATATTGTTTATCAGCCCGGGAACATTTATTCCATCTTTTCGTCATCAATGAAAACTGTTGACTGCTTTTCTTTGCGTGAAGCCATCCAAATCTTTTATTTTATACATTGTTTTAGGTTTTTCTTGCTTTGTGTTATTTGTCGTTTTTGAATGACGGCTGGTAAATAAATGTGGATTAACATGCCATGATCAGAAAGCTGAACAGCATGTTAGATACGAAACAAGGCTTGGATACTTTTATGTATAAACGTATATGTACTTACCATCGTTAGAGTAAATCACATTGAAAAGTGACCACAAAATGCAGATGCCCCAATATTGTGGCTTCATATCCGAACCTCAGACTCTAATGGCGGATGTAGTCTTATCCTAGACTGTGCTTATTCATGGCGGGTCGATACTAATATCTAAAAGCCCGTGTGTCATTGTTGACGACAAGTATTGGGTGTCGACTTAGTGAAAACATACTTACAGGAAAACTTGACTACCGAAGTCAAAAATGCTTTGTTTGCCTGCTGATTCGTCATAGCTGTTTGACAAATTGTCGTTAAAAATACAATGGGTTCAAACTATGCAAGAATACTTCCATGTAGAATTGTCTCAATATTTGGTCTCAAATTAGACCGTAGAGTTGGCGTAAAGTACGGGCGGGGACTGAATTGAATATAAACCCAAGGCCCTTAAGTAACTGACCATCTTTCCCACACATTAATAGTTGAGTGTGTGTGCCATATTGATTGATGGAAGGCAAGAGACCATCCAACGAACTGCGAGAAAAAACTGTGGGAAATGTGTATCCGTAAATTTATGTCATTTCCTCATTTTTACTGCATTACATACAACTGTATGTTGTTTCCATGACATAAGCCATAGTCAGCTAACATGTAAACTGTCACGTGAATGCTCTAGTCGCGGAAGTATTCTTTCACATATGCCACTGCACTAAGGTAGCGGAAATTGGGATAATTTCGCAAAGATTCGACGATTATAGTATTTGAGAGCACAGTCCGTCAGTCTAGTGCATTGAACTGAACATCATTTGTGGGAATAATACAGTTGTCTTCTTCAGGATTCGATCGAAAGATGCTTGTATATACAGTGTGATCCAAAATGGTCTTATGCGATATTTGTGAACTAGTACTTCGATGTGTTTTGGATTCAGAACTTCGACCATGAGCAACGTCTTTCTAATGATAGGTCGCCCAGTTCTACTGTCAGTCCCGATATGAATTTTTTACACTGTAAAGTAAAATATACGACTTAATTTCTTTGTCGTTAGATTCCTTTGCTTCTACAATCATGACAGGCGTGCAGGTGTTGAAATATTAATGAACCACGCTAAGAAAGCTAAGCCGTTAAGAGGCATATTATCTTTCACTGTTGACATCATTTCATCGGGCTCTGCATCGCCCATTTTGTATTTAGCTTTGTACGTCCATGTCGTTTTCGAGTTCTGCACAATGAGTTCTGCACAATGAACTCTTCCGTTTGGCAGAACCGCTAACGATGTTGTCATCGACTACCAAAAGATATTATGGATGTACTTTAACTAGATTTAGTTTGAAGCTGTAATCTAACATTTTAAGTGCATCACCTAATACTTTCAATGTACAATCTATTGTTTTAAACTAAATTTAAAACGCTTTCAGGGTATTAGAACGCCTCAGAGGTAAAAATTGGTCATTTTTTTTTAAATTTCACATTCTTATTCTTCATTCTCTTATCTTCCTTCTCACTTATAGATCAAAACAAAATTCGAAGGGTAAATACTTTAAATTTGGCAAAAAGTGTAACATGATGTGAATCAAGGCAGTTGTGTTTTCTTAGTTCCCCCTGATTAAGGGAGTTGGCTCACTGAAGGGGGTTTCCTGTTGTGAATAGACAAACCTCTGGTAACTGTGTATTGCCTCCTGCTATAAACTGTGCAGGGCTGCTGGTGCAGACTACCCTAGCAGACCAATTAACTAATACAATATCACCCCACCGGGGGAGGGTTTATAAACACATCCTAGACAGAAAAAATCAGAGCTGTTTTTCAAATTGTTATTTTTTGCGCTAGTTTTCACAATCAAAAGTTTTCTTCCATAAATGGATAATTTGCTTTTTAAACTAAAAATCGGACCCACAGAGTTTTAATATTTATCTTAGATTTTTTTTTGAGTGATCATTTAAACCTAAATTGTCCAAAAATTTAAAAAGGTTCTGAAAACTTGATGTTCTTTCACTAATATTTTCAAAACTAGAAAAGATGTCAAAAATCTGTGGGATTGTTTTTAGCTCAAGTATTTCGCTACAAGTGTACCAAGTTTCATGGCATTATATTGAAAAAATAAGCGACAAATAAAAGTATTTCACCACACAACAATCTCAAAAATAGTGAGAAAAAGATCAAAATGTCTGGAAAAGCATTATGTGTGACAAAATTCGCCATTAATTCGTTTGCTAATTAATTTTAATCAAGAATTACCCTGCCTCCAGTTAAAATGTAAACATATCAACCTACTTACTTGAAAGATTAAATCTGATCATGTTCCATGAAAGCGTAAATTGGCATCTTATCTTGACATTTCCAAGCAAACGTGCTAGAATGTGTTTATAAACCCCTCCCCCGATGGCATCCCTGTGGGGTGATTAAGGCTGTTGTTTTAGTTATTAGTTTTACCTGAATAGTCTGCACAAGCAACCACAGTTTGTAGTAGAAGGTAATACACATTTACCAGAGGCTTGTCTATTCACAAAAGAAACCCCTTGGGTGAACTAATCCCCTAATAACTGCCTTGTTTCACAATATGCTATACTTTGGTCAATTTAAAGCTATTTACAATCCCAATGTGGTTTTCTTCTTTCAGTGAGAGGAAAGAATGGAAATGTAGAATGGAAAATAAGAATGTGAAATAAAAAATATGACCAAATTCACCCCTCGATGGATGTTTCATTCTGAGAGAGGCCAATGTATTTATTTATTTATTTATTTATTTATTTATTTATTTGATTGGTGTTTTACGCCGTACTCAAGAATAATTTCACTTATACGACAGCGGCCAGCATTATGGTGGGCGGAAACGGGGCAGAGCCCTGGGGAAACCCACGACCATTCGCAGGTTGCTGGCAGACCTTCCCACGTACGGCCGGAGAGGAAGCCATCATGAGCTGGACTTGAACTCACAGAGACCGCGTTGAGATCAGTGTAGGTTGGGTTACCATGAGAATAGGCACATCACTTGTGCAAAACACACACTGCAAAAACAAATGGCTTAGTTTTACATTAAAAATTGCTGGCATTTTTTTAATCAGTAATTTTTGTTGTATAGTTACACGTTGCTGTAGAGACAAAGTTAACTGTACATTTATGGCATATTCACCTGTTTAGCTAGACCTCTTTTACTTGAAGAACTACACTGGTTAATGGACTTACGGGTAATACATTTGTAAATTTACAGGCGTGATGAACATATGCATCATATCTTATAATATATAAGATGCAGGTGGTACAGATGTGAGGTGTATTTTTTTTTTCATGCAAAAAAGAGAGAAAATGTACGTGAATCTGAAGTACAATTACTGTACAACATATCTGCGAAAAATTGGAGTGGTGTGAAGTAATACTTTTGGTTTTATCAGAAGGCAAAAGTAAGGTCAAAAAGAGATCTAGTTATTTTTGGGAGTTTTTCCGAGTGAATTCACATCGTAGTAAAGACACGATTACGTGAACCAAAATTATTTGTGCGTCTTTGGTGTCAAGCTGTAGATTTCTAATCCATTGCGAAGTATCATGTTGGTTCAGGAAATCATATTTTGCTAAATCAAAAAATATGAGCGAAATATTTCCAAGGGCTACTGGAACTGCTTATTCACTGTAATAGTTCACAGCTTTTAGACCGTTGTCAGCTGTAGTGCAGTGGTAAATCTCGCGGATATGAATCCAGCAAGCAACAGTGTTCAGGATTTCGAGCCAAATGTGTGTGTACATTTTCTCGGTAACATGTAATTAAGTAGAAAATGAATAAAGCAGAAAAGAGACGGTCTTATTTGTTTCCAGTCATAGCAATGTTTCGAACTAGGTATGTTTCCAACTACAATGAATGTGTATGGATGATATATGGTACATACATCCAAGGAAAGCTCTATGCACTCAAACCTATGTAAGTTATTTATTTATTTATTTGATTGGTGTTTTACGCCGTACTCAAGAATAATTTCACTTATACGACGGCGGCCAGCATTATGGTGGGCGGAAACCGGGCAGAGCTTGGGGAAACCCACGACCATCCGCAGGTAGCTGGCAGACCTTCCCACTTACGGCCGGAGAGGAAGCCAGCATGAGCTGGACTTGAACTCACAGCCACTGCATTGGTGTCATGTCATTGGTGTTTTTTCGGGTCATTATGCTGCGATAGCACGCTAACCGACTGAGCCACGGAGGCTCCCCTATGTAAGTGATGAGCACGTTATTAATCCGTTGCAACGCGCAACGCGTTAGGTGTCAGCATAGCGAATATCGAATTATATGTGGAGAAAGGCAACTACGTGAGTATCAGTTCACCTTAACAAATATCCGACGGAATCCGAGACAAAACATTTTAAATAAAACTTCTTATATATAGATCTGACTGGAAGAGACTTTTGAGGACAAATTATTATGTTTAAAAGGCAGGGTGGACGCTCCTGGTTAGTAGCGAATATTTTTTTTTCATCGTTAGCATATTGCAAGGCAATACCTGTTATATAACAACTTCAACCGCAAACCGGGGAAGCCCTTGCGTCATTCTGCAGTAGATCTGTCACTGTGAGCAGGTTGGCAATCGATCTGCGCGACAGGGGGACGATTTCCCATCTAGATGCAAGCGGTCCTTTTAATTCCACAGTTCACGAGAATTGCTGAATCGAAGGATGGCACTGGCCTTCAAGTGACCAACGGTAGTGCATAAAGTCACTTCCAGTTAAAATTGGGATGAAAAGTACGTGATCGTACAAAAGAGACAATAAGCGATGCAAGCTCCAAAATAACGTCTCAAAAAATAGCAAAGTACTAAGTGCAGAAAAATGGAGTACAAAATGACGAATGTCGAATGGCGTGAAAGCCATGCTCCAATAAATCCCGAAATTCTCAAGTGGACTTAAGTATTGATGACTCCGAGCTTTACAACTTCGTCGGTCATATTTACAGACTAAGGTAAAGAAAATTCCTGATGTTTTGATCGTAAACATGTTTACAACACAAAAACAGCTTTCCAGAATTTACGCTCTATGTGTAATGACACGAAACTCATAAACATAGAAGCCGCGAGAACACATGGCTGTGTTTCAGTGTAGGCTATAACGCATAGCGCAGTCAAAATCAAGGTCAAACCCTGACTGATTAGAATACCAAAAGAAAAAAAAGTAGAATACAATATTTTAAAGACGGGATTTGCAACACAGTTTAGGTTACCTTGTGTTGTAAAATTGCAATCCTTTCTTGCAGTACACAACGCGGTGGTTTTTATGCTGGGTTATTTTGTAAAACAACACGAAAATACGAAGCTTAAATATATATATAAAATTGGAATACAAATAGATTTCCCAATAGCCACTACACTTGCAGCTTTATCCTGCATTCAGCATGTTTATGGCAGTACATACGTCACTTGTTTGCCTTCCTTATTCCATTATAACCAAAAAAGCATCTAAACTGCTGACTATAACATTACTCCTGCCGAGCTAAATGCGTAATAGTTGGAGCCTTGGCTAGGGTTTGTACCCTATAGCTCTCTAGCTGGAACAAGGAATTTGAGGCCAACATTCTACCTCACGCATCTCTTCTCCATTTATCGGTTGACAAGGATGGGTCTTTATTAGGATCTGTGAAGTGGAAATAAAGGCGTGTTTTTGGTACAAAATATTTATGTATAAAGTAGAGTCTGTTACATGAGCGATGAGGCTCTTCCTCATTACAGTCAGGCGTGGGTAAACTGTTCACATTGTAAGAACATTTTACATCTAAGTTCTTAAGTAAGAGCCTAGTCTAAATTATTAGAACAAACAAGTATGCTAAAACATCGAAGATCGAAAGGAAAGGATGACTGTTGTTTTAACCGTATTTAAACAGAAGAGGCCTGAAGATATCCTTTTTTGCTAGAAAAGCAAGGGAAAATTGTCGAATGCCGAGAGAAAAAAAATGTACGCTCAAATGTTTCAGGAAAACTTAGATCTACTTATATAGAGATTGTTTATTGCTTTATATAATTAATTTAATTAACTTAATTTTTCTGCCCATGCAGTCGTTTACGTCGACCTGCATTGGTTATTTGCCCAAATCATGTTTTAATGTACAAGCACAGTTTGTGTTGTTGTTTTTTGGGGGGTTTTTTTCTTTCTTTTTTTTTCTTCTTTTTTTTCCATAGGCCATGCCTGGCTTGTCCGTTTCAGTCAGGCACCTGTTTTATAACCTTCAGCCTTTTGGTTGATCACATTTATTCAAGCATATCGCTGCTGTTTACTATAGCTGCAGTTTATTTCTTTTGTACATACTAACCTAATCAGTTGATATGTGCATTTATACACACGGGCAAATGTGTTTACGGCAATGTTTTTTATACAATACCAAATTACACCTTTATCATCACAACTATAAGCTCGTGTGCTGGCGTCATGACACGGCTAATTTCGATAGGCTCGTGTGTGTGTGGGTGCGTTGTTTTGCTGTGATTAGTGAACCGTGCGGTTATAGTTCACACAGGATAAAGAACATACACAACCTTTGCTTAGCAAATATAACAGCTCAAATAAGAGTTTAAATAACAGCTCAAATAACAGCTCAAATAAGAGCAAATTGTCGTGTTTCCAAGTGTGTCCATTTCAAGATTACCCTCAAAGCTCTATCACGGATGCGCTTGCTTCATGAATTAATCACATAGTTAACTGAAACTTGCCGCTTAATGTGGTACGAAAATATTAAATAATTCGCGAGGTATAGAGATAATTTACCCCGTTTTTCCCAGTGCATGTATTGTCTGATAGCATCGGTGTCAGACCACTGCCCACTGCCAGAACAGTTTCTGTGCTCAACAAGCTGTGAAGTATTAACACATAAACACATATTTTTAAACGAATTTTTGCCAGTCGTTGAGAGTAGCAGTGAGACATCTACGAATGGTATGAGCTTCTTTGCATAATGGCGAGAAACTGAAAGCAAACGGGATAAAATTTATGCAGTGAGGCGTAATGACCCAGGTGCCTCTCACCAGTGCGAATGCTGTGAGTTCAAGTCTAGCTTATGCTGGCTTCCTGTCCGTCAGTACGTGGGAAGATCTGTCAGCAACCTGCGGATGGTCGTTAAGTACGCTGTTAAACGAAGGTTTATCGATACAGAAATACACCAGATGTAGCTTCAGGAATCACTTTATATAGGAAACAATAGGACGGGCTGTACATTGTAAGAGGAATTGAAATAAACCTGTGGGACGAAACTGGAACCTGTGAGGGGCTCTGGGTATTAGCGAGTGTCCGATTTGGTGGGTTAATCGCTCAGTCACTCCATCGCAGACAATACTGACTTGGCCAAAAAAAGGGATGGTCCTTCTAAATCATGAGATCACTTTGATATACGTTAGTCGCCTACTTTACAGTTATGTCTCAAATTATCAGTATTTTGTTCTGGTGAAACCTTATTTTCTTCGATGTTTAGGTATAAGTCGCCTCGACGGAGTGTTCAGTCCGAAACTGAGAGCCAAACCAGACGGAGGGTAAAAGCAAGGGAGTTGACTCAGTTGTTTCAGGCTGAGAGATCTGGGTGCCTCTTCCTCGCTGATTTACTTTCACTCTTATTTCATTGTTGTTTGTCGGATGTTTCAATCGTTTTCAGACAATATTCATAATGCATTCATTTGTCACTCGAAGCTGCTGCTCTCTTTGGAAGAATTTTGTTGCCCTTAAATACAAATGGCATTTAGGCCTTACACAAGATCAAACGAAGAAACACGAAAACGCTTGAATAAGTTCAGTACATATATTTGAACCCATTAGACAAATAGTACAACTGACAATATTATACAAACAATACAGATAATTACAAAAATATATATAGTTTCTTACTGATCATAGCGTCCGAATCCGGATGAGATATTCCGGCTTCCAAAGGCAAGCCAGTACACGAAAATATCCACAGTTCTTTGGAATTATCGAATCCAAGGATGACAGTCCTGTAGTGACGAACAGCAATTGACACGGTACGTCGACGATAGTTTTAATATCCAATTCCCCGGCCAGGTGCAACTTACCAGGGGGGACAGGTTGACAGTAGCGTCCGTTATGCCGAGCTGGCGATGTATGTTTCACTCCTCGGCAATATAAACAAAGTCACTTTCAGGGTAAACTGGGGTGAAATGTACGTAATCGCATAAAGAGACAATGTGCGATACAAGCTCCAAAACAACGTCCATGAAAAATAGCAAGTGGCGAAACACAGCTCTCAAAGCGCCACGGACAGGAAAATGGAGTACAAATTGACGTATGTCGAATGGCATGAAAGCCGATATCTCCAAATCCCACAAAATCCTTCGAAGTGGGCGAGTGTAAATATGATTGCTCTTAAATGAACTGAATGAAAGTCTGCGAGCCTAACAACTTCGTTGCTCATATGTATAGAGTAACGTAAAGAAAATTTTGGATAGTTTCATCGTAAACATGTTTACAATATGGGTACATGTTTCTAGAATGTACGCTCTATGTGCAATGACACGAAACGCATAAACACAGAAGCCTGAGAACACGCGCCTGAATTCCAGTGGGAGCTATAACATACACAGTAGGGCTGCTGTAAGTGGGGGCATTGTGAGAAGATGTTAACCCAAGCACACAGTGTTTACACCAAAAGGTCACTTGTCACGAGAATGACTGAATTTTATGCAGTGATGGAAAATTGGAAATCGTCTTAGTTTCTCCTTTTGGGGCCGCTGTACAAGGTGACAAGTTTCCTTTCACATGTCCAGAAATGTATGTAAGGAAATGTACCCATTCGTGTTCACAGATCAAAAAACATCTACGTAAACACCAGTGAAACCATATACCAACAGCGCACAGATATTCTAGTGAGCACGAGTTGCACTCCGCTTTGGCAGACCTGGAACTATTTTCGTATAAATGCGACAATGTATGCAGAAATTACTAAAAAATAATCGGGTGTAAAGGACACTACATATGTATATATACATATATTTACTATATACATGTATATCGGAATAAATTAATTGAAAATTGAGAAATTGTATTATATTCTCTGCGGATAACATTTTTCAATTTTCAATCAAATTATTTTATACACTGTCTATGAATTCTCTTCAGATCACAGGAAAAACATATTTATGAAACCGGACAGATTCTGTACATTTTACGGGAGAAGAAAACATAAAACAATGCCGAAATCAGATGAAAGAGTGCGAAAATTTATTTGCAGATATGCATGTAGTCTTTAACATTTATTTTGATTTTCTCTTTCAGGAGAAAAGAGTATTTGAAAATATTTCTGTATTGTGGTGTATATTTTCTTCGAGTAATAATGTTCTAAATAAGGATGCCATGTATGGCAAATACATGGCATGTATGCTTTTGGCATCGTTTTTTTTTTCATGTTTTCTTCTCCTTTAAAATGATAACGGTTTCAATATTTATAGTAGCACTAAGGCTTTATCTTATAATCATTGCTGCGTTTACTTATAAAAATGATATCTCCATATAGAATATATTTTATTCTGTTTCACTAACCTGTCTTACCGCATAACTAACTGAAATATAATACAAAGTATAGTTACAAATGAAGTGGTTGTTGGAGAGAGACGGTGTGTTTAACTCTTTTAAAATCAACCCACAATTTGTTCCCAGCCTACAGAGAATTTGAACCTGCCAAAGTTGACAAAAACACAGTTTTCGACTTTTTATACGTAATTTTATATGACTCATAACATATACCTTATTTATTTTCAAAATGTTTCAAAAGGCCACCGCAAGACCGAAAATTGTCTCTCATACTCGCTCAGTAGTATTTTGTTACTGTCCCATATTGCACAATCGTGAAAATGTCAAAGTATAAATCAACAGAAATGAGAGAATAACAGGAAATGGTGTAGGTTAAGGCTGTCTGCATTTCAAAAATTATGAAACACAAAGGTGTCCTATGCAAAGTACTCACTGATGACCCGGTGCAGATTTGTTACAATGACTGTGTAGCTGTGATAAACAGGATGTGTACATCTTTTGCACAATAGTTCTTAGAGGGTAAGGCCAAGATCAGCGCACTTAATACTTCCAGACACTCAGTCAGGAACTGACATCACAAAAAACGAGTGTTCTCAGAGAAACAAAAAGTGACAAAATGTGCAAATATGTAAGCATGTCTGTGCTTTATTAAAACAAAACACCTGACTAGTTGTCACGATATGCCTTTGGGTCTGTACATCTAGGTCACACGCCCTTGACCTCAAGTCAAACCAAGTTATTTTGCTTCTTTGTGCTAAAACTGTTCGCAAAAACATCCGAAAAGTACTGAGGCATTTTTTTAGTTCTTTATTTAACTTCTGGCATATTGCATTGTTTCCAACTATAATTAGCTTTATATCCGGCTTCTTAATGGAATGACCCGAGGGTTCATTTGGGGTGAATAAATAGGGGGGAAATCGCCCCTAATGAGTACAGAGCGGCAGCAGGTGAGTGTACATTGTGTCAGATAATTAGCTAGATTAACGGGTCTTTATGTTTATGGTCAGGTATTTTCCTTACACCAGTTAGCCTAACCTAACCGTCAGAACTTTTACAGTTGCAGGTTTACAGTACGACTGAGCGCACTCCGTCTGATTTTTGCTGTTCTGGTTAGGAATTTGTTGACTTCGCCTTAGTCCACTTTACGTAAATCTCTAATCGCCAATGTCGCCCTAAATTTGGCTGTGCTGGTTAGAAATTTGTTAATTTCGCGCTAGTCTGCTTTACTTGATTCCACGCTACTCTACTTTACCCAAATCTCTAATAGCCAAACTCCCCCCCCCCCTCGGTTGGTTGGTTAGACATTTTTTGACTCCACGCTAGTCTACTTTACCCAAATCCCTAATAGCCACGCTCTCCATGAATATTGTTTTGCTGGTTAGAAATTTGTTGATTCTCTTTACCCGAAACCAGTTTGCCTGGGTCTAATTTTGCTTCGATGCAATTAGTCAGAAAAATTTTATTTGAGATTTACGGCCATACTCAAGGAATTTTCGCGGGTATGATGGCGGTCAGTTTTATACAGGTAAGTAAAGGAAACCAGCGCGGGGCACAGGTTAAACTACCAAACTTCCCATATATACCATTTGTTGTCTCCATGGCCCACATGAAAACAATATGTGTAACTAGGGTTAGAAAAATAAGTCTGTGCAATCGACGAAGAGTGCAATAGTCGTGCGATCGACGAAGAGTGCAATAGTCCGTGGGATCAACGAGGAGATAATCCATTATCCAAAAATTATCTTCGTGTCTATTCATGTCTAATTTCAGAATTAAGACCAGAGCCGTTAGACAAGTCTTTCCAAGAGACGTTTTCATCATGTCAGTAGAAATTATGCGGTGAGTCACTCATGTATACGTGTTTGTAAGTTGGTACAAGTAGGTTTTAGATTGTAAGCTGAAGTCCAGTTCAGTTCATGTTGGCTTCATCTCCGGTCGTACGTGGGAAGGTCCGCCAGCACCTTCCGGATGGTCATGGGTTTCCCCCGAGTTCTGTCTGGTTTCCTGCCACCATAATATTGGCCGCCGTCGTCCAAGTGAAATAATTAAATAATAATATTTAAATGTTACACAAAAGGTCATTCATGTCAAACAGAGGCAGTGATATATACGGTTCCGGCGTTATGGGGTTGTGTATTCAAACATGGCGGTTGGACCTGGGGTTTGTTCAAATTACAACCAGTTTTACGTTCGTGTGGGTTCCCCGGTGGTGACACATGGGAACACCTACCTGGAATGGATAGCTAGAACGTCCGTGAGTGCGGACACTTTTTAGCGTCTCCGGGCTCGATGCATTGGGGACAGCACGGGAGGTGCGAGGGTTTTTGGGGTGGGCTTGTGGAGGATGTGCGTTATCACAGCCCGACAGAGCTAGAGTTTGCTTAGAAAATTTGTTCTGAATTTTATAGGTAAAACTGTGGATGTACCCGCCCGTTTCAATTGTATTGCTGATGGTATTTCTCGTGGACAGTGGACCAGGTTCCGGGAACTGACACCGACTGCACACCTAAAGCCCACACCTCTCCTTCCGGAGGTTTCGTTGATTTATATTCAGAGTAGATGCGCTTGTTAAATGTTGCTATATCCCATAGCACCAAAAAGTCATACACAAATACATTGTGGTCATTTTCTCATTTTGGCCAAGTGTATCTGGGGTTAACAGTGTTTTTCCTATAAGTACTACGACAGTTGCACACTATACAGCCCATGTGTCATCCCTACACAATCCTGCTAGTACAGCATCATCATATGTATCTGCAATTTCTAATCACCATAAAATTCGTCAACTTCCTGACCCTTCTCAGCATTCCATCATCAGAAAAATGCTAGAAGGCATGAAAAGGCTTAACAGAAGAAAAGATGCCAGGGCCACTATCACAGTGGACACATTAAGACAATTGCCTCGAGCTTTGTTGTTTATTTGTGTATCAAATTATGAGGCAAGGCTATTTAACACTATATACATGTTAGCTTTCTTCGGTTTTTGCCGTGAAGGAGAATTGGTGTATAACATTATTTTTCCTGAACACTCCTTGGCTGCATCGGATATGACACTTAATTACTAGGTAGCAAACCCTTTCGTAAGCATCTGTATTCGATCGTCGAAAACTGTTCAAATTAGAGAGTCAATTACATTCCATATATCTTCAGAAGGTGATAAAGTCATTTGTCCAGTACAGGCAATTCATGACGTCCTGTAGATGTCTAGTACTTTTTCTGTCATGCCGATAGGTCACCCCTTACCCGTTATCAGTTCAGTGTTGTTTTGAAGAAAGCAGTACGATTCTGCAACTCACCGGAACTTGCGTTTAAGTCACATTCATTCAGAATTGGAGCTGCCACGTCTACAGCTGGTAGAGGGGTTTCAGACCATATTACCAAGAAATGGGGAGGATGGAAATCAGAAGCATTTTCGAGATATACTCGGACTGAGCAACACATTTGCATTTAGAATACTAATTCATTGCAAGTTTGTTTAATTTTTCAGAAATTCGTATTTGTGGGTCCCTTACATATGATGGGTATCCGAAATTTCGAATTAAATGATATCTATGTCTCTTGGCGTGGTATAAGGGGAGTGACATTAGGCATAGTAAAGAACACTGTGGATCAAGACTTAAGAAACCAGCCCAAACCTGACATTCTACTTCTCCACTTGCGCTGAAATGATCTGGTTACACATACTAGTTTTGATGTTGCACGCCATCCGATGGAATTCATCTCATAATTCACCCAAATCTTACCTCAGTGCATCCTATTCTGGTCAGACATTTTGACGCGCTTATATTGGCATGGGGCAATATTGACATTAAGGTTATTGAAAGGGAGAGAAAGTTTGTGAATAGGAAGATTGCAGCTACAATGAGGGAGATCAGTGGTAGGGTAATTAATCATCCAGATATCACCCATGAAATTGGGGGGTCTCTATTGCCATGTTCATCTTTCTCCTATGAGGAATGATATATTCATCATTTCGTTACCAGAGGGCATTGAATCCCTACTTCAGCAGCTTACTGCTAGTATATTATATGCCCTAGCTCTGGTGGGTGTGATAATGCATAGACACAACGGGATTATATGTTAAGGTGATTGCCCATGTTAACATGCAGAGCCTGGGCTTGTCTTCTTTGTTATACAGGGAGCAGTTTGGTCGTATATATTTATATTCATTTGTCTTTGCTAACAAAGGGATGCCTGCTTGTCTGGTATTACCCAAGGGGTTGTTGATTTATTGTATTCGCCCCTGTTACCGGAGGGATATGTGCTTGCCTGGTACATGTATTACATGAGGGTTATTAACTTTGATTTATTAATTTATTCGCCTTTGTTACCAAGGGGATTTTGCTTGCCTGGTATCACACAGGTAGCCATTTTTCAGTTTTAGTGCTGATTCGCCAGTGCACCGTTTATCGTCTGGCTTTCAGCTAGCCCATGGGGATCCAGTCATTGAAAATTCTATTTAAGGAATAAAGTCGTGGCCTTTTTCTTCCATTCACAACTTCTATCAGTTGTTAGTTTTCTTTTCTGTATTGAAGTATAGTGAAATAAATAGATTGTAAGCGGTGTTTTTCAACTATGGATCTATTCCTTAAGATTCTAAAACTAGGTCATAAACAATTAATTTAGAATCGTCAGAATCATCAGCAAACCGCAAAAAAAAATAGTAAGTAATAAAGTATAACAGTTAAAGATGCCCTCCTTGATTAAGACACACTTGTGTATATAGTTTCTACCATGGCCCAGTCAAAGTCTTGCTGTTCATCAGTTCAATTTAGTTGCATTAAATATTTAAGGTTGCGCTCAAGGACCACTTAAAATGTTATGTTGAAATTGGCCATTTAAGCGCATGAAAATTATTCTCGAAAACTGTATATAATATTTCCAGCACATGTAAAAATAACAGTAGTAAAACTCAGATTTCACATTACTGATGTCCAAATTTCTTGATATGGAATTCAAATATTTCTCTGCCTTTATTTCAGTCATGAATTCCCAAAAATACATATGCAGAGATAGTTTCAAATTAAATAAGATTTTCGGTGTCTTTTTTCCGCTTACGTTCACAGCTTCATAGGACCATCCAGTAATAAGTCGAGGGACGAACCAGCATAAGCCGTATATACGAGTGTTAATTTTGCCAGAGATTTTGTCCAACTTGGACACAACCGGTCCCAATTAAAGCACCAATTTTGTCTGGAATATTATAAAATTTACTAGCACAGATCATTTTTTTTAATAAGACTTGGTATAACAATACCACAAACATCGTTTGTACCTAAATACTAGGTATACAAGAATGTGGCTAATCGTGGATCTTTTGGAAATCATTGAGGAAATCAAAACCATCCGGTCACACGTTTACGTAGAAATCCGGCCTCTTGTCAGCTTGCCTTGGAAGGAGTCTAATTGTTTGCTCGTTCTGCACTCTTTTGTTTATGTCAGTTAGATTTGTTTTTGTTTCGTTTTCCAGATGGAGTGTCCTTGCTGTCGCGTTGGTTGCACTGTGCTCTCCAGCGACAGGGCAAGCTAATGATTTGCAACAGGGATGGGCACAAATATCTGGGGGTCTGAAGCACGTCTCGGTGGGCCCCGCCGGTGTTTGGGGGGTCAATGCCAAGGATCAAATTTACTATCGAGAGAAGAGTTACAACAATGACGGTTCGAAAGGAACAGGCTGGAAACTCATGGGTGGGTCTCTCAAGCAAATCGATGTGGGTACAAACATCGCCTGGGGAGTAAATAAAATTGACAACATATATATTCGAACGGGCATTACTAAAGCCAAACCCGAAGGCTGCGATTGGGTGATTATTCCAGGATCTCTCAAGCATGTTAGTGTCAGCAAGAAAGGTCACGTGTGGGGAGTGAATGCGAAGGATGACATCTACCGACGTGTTGGGTCAAGCCTGGAGAACCCCGAAGGCGATTCCTGGCAGAAGCTCACAGGGGGCCTGAAGCAGGTGTCTGTGGGCGGTTTGGGTGTATGGGGGGTCAATGCCCTCGATGACGTGTACTACAGGGTAGGAACCATTGGAGACCCAGACAGCCCAGGTACAGCTTGGTCAAAGGTCAGCGGAAGTCTCAAGTACATTTCTTCTGGCGACGCTGATGTCTGGGGAGTGAATGTTAATGACAAGATTTACCGAAGAGTCGGAATATCCAAGGCGAATCCCGAGGGAACCAATTGGCAGCTAGTCGGTGGAAGCCTGAACCAAGTGGAGACGTGGGCCGACGCCGTCTGGGGAGTCAACCATCTTGACGGAATTTACGCCAAGCTTGACGATTAAGTCATCTTACACTCCTGGTTTGCCTCTCGAGACACTCATAATTTTGCTCTGCGATGTTTTTGTAAGCTATGCCGGCATACTAATACGACGACCGCTTAACAAAGGCCTTAAAAATGACAAGGGAAAACTTAAAACCACGTACGCTTCTGTAATACAACTAAAGACTGTATGTTTAGAAAAGTATGATTTATAAAGACAGATTCAATGTTTTATATCACACCTCTATGCAGAATTGACCACCATTTTCGTGCCATCTCGATTGTTACTTGTTGACTAAAGAAATAACAGTTATGTATATTCCGTCGCCTCTGTATGCATGTAGGTATGAATGTATCCATATATTACTTACCTAAACTTCATGTCTATAAATCCAGGTACAAAGTTGTTCAAAAAAGTTCATAGACACTTGTATAGGTTTTTAATTAAGAAATAAAGACTTGTTTAACCTATATCCCATGGACTTGTGCTTGCCGAGATTTTTCTTTTGTGTGGCCTTCCAACCCTGATTGACTGATTGCTTGGTGGAGAATGTTGAGAATCATGAGCTGACCAGCTGACTACCTTGCTGATTATACCTTGCCGGCCGCCAAGTTAACGGCTTTATTTATTACCTGGCTGACAGGTTAGCTACCTGGTCAGCTGACCTGCTGACTGACAAGCTGCCAACTAAATCACATTGGTGTGTTTTATTTAGAAGTAAATAGCTTAAAGTACGAGTCCTATCATTATTCCTGGTTAAAATTTTGGATAGAGCACAGATTGTCTTCTGACAACTCACTGAGATGAAATCTTTGGTTTGTAGTTTTTTTCTTTCTTTCACTTTGATTTTTTCTAAACTGAAAGTGGAATAAAGGAAATACAAATAATAAAATTGAAAATTGATGTAAAATGCGAATTCTTATTAAAACACTGTGTGCGGACATTTAGAGGATCCCTGTCCAGTCGTGAAATTAAACCCCGTGCCTTTGGCCCCAGACGTTGGCAGTGGTGCTCCATACAAAGGCGCCAGATCTCCCCCTGTCTAAATGAAGGAAGGAAGGAACGAACGAACGAACGAATGGGTTTTAACCCCACGTTGGCAATACCAGCCAATGAATGGGGTTTGGCGCAGTGCCCTATCTGATGACAACTATGACAAATATATATAGGTTCAGACAGTGTTGAATAGATGGTTCTCTGTCATGGAAATGAAAAAAGACACGTATGCCCAAAACGATTAAATTATTATATGGGTGAAATGTTGGTAGCCACTTATAACTGCCAGTCAATCAGTAATCCACCCCTTCTCTCCCGTTTTCCTTCACCACTTTCTAGCACCCACTTTCTCAAAAGTCAAATGAGCTTTTCGACTTAACGTAAAACACCAGGGAAATAAAACTAAAGAAATGAAGGGAATCCTCCAAAAAGTCATCCATTAAATCCGTTATTTAAAGCATGACGGACTGCGTTTCCGTCTCTCTAACACACCAATCCGTTCCCTGATCATGAATTATTTCCTTAACGCATTTAACAAAAGATTTTTTGAAGGAAGTGAAACCTGTGTTTCACAAAAGCCAAAGAAACACAACAGAAGAACTATGAGTACGCACGCAAAATTTTATTTCTCATACCGTATTGTGTACTTGATGTCATAAAATCTCTCGTTCTGATACCATTTGGTACGAATTTGAAATCATTCATTGCTCACCCACTATTATGCCACCTGTATTTTCAGATCTAAGACTCAAGCGGTTAATAAGTCCTTCATGGAGACGTTTTCAACCTGCCAATAGAAATTATGCGGTGATTGTCCTGATGTATGGTTCTTAGTAAGTTATTACTAATATGTTTTAAATTGTAAGTTTAAGCCCAGCTGATGTCCATAAAATACAGTGACCTTCGTATGACTGAAATATTCTTGAGAACGGTGTGAAACATCAAATAAATAAATAAACTAATAAATAAATAAACAGATTAGAAGCGGCATTTTTCAACCACCGCGCCATTTCTTGGGTGTCTAGATCTAGATCAAAGAAACTCTATCTACAGTTTTGACGATTTTGTGGTAATTCATTTTTTGGAGTTCAGCTGAAGTCAGAATTGGCCGCAAAACGCATAAAAAAGTAAGGATACAAAGAGTAACACTGAAACAAGTTCTCCTTGAGCAAGAGATACGTGTGTAAATAGTTTCTACCACAGCTTTATCCTGACTTTGTTATGAATCAATTTATCTTAG
This sequence comes from Acanthopleura granulata, assembly GCA_016165875.1. Taxonomy (NCBI): domain Eukaryota; kingdom Metazoa; phylum Mollusca; class Polyplacophora; order Chitonida; family Chitonidae; genus Acanthopleura; species Acanthopleura granulata. Next base: position 13,813,187 of record JABBOT010000009.1, on the reverse strand, counting down.
TTATAGTAACAAAATTAAGTTTCAGCATAAGGACCACTGAAAACTTATTCAAAACTACCAGTAATTGATTTTTGCATATTTGTACTTTCACTCAAAGTGTTATGCTGAAATAGTCCAAGATATTACGCTTGAAAATACTGGACGGAAGAGGACCAAAGCGGAAACTTGCTGACTGGCAAACTGCCAACTAAATCACATGGGTGGGTTTCATTTAAAAAGTAACAGCTTAAAGTAGGAGTTCTATCATTATTCAAGGTTAAACTTTCTGGACATATCACAAATTGTAAAGCAGACAACTGACTGAGAAGACTTGTTTGTTTTTCAGGTTTTTTTTCTGAAAATGGAATGGACGGAAAAAGAAATTATGAAATTTAAAATTGATGTAAATTATGAATGAAATTAACTACAACGGAAACGTACGTTAAAATATAAGACCACACTAAAGAATTTTTCATTTCTACCCTGGCGACCAGTGTTTCTGGCGTAGGAAACATGGATCCCACCGGAAAGCCATCTACCTTTGGCAAGTTTATTCTGAGGAATTTCCCCGCCATCGACCTTTGGCAAGTTACTGAATTATTTCCCCATAAGTGACGCACAGATATGCACCCCAATATTCTACCGAGTGTAAGACAGCTTACACTGACCTGAGCGTCGCTCACAGCTCACACCAAGGCCCTACAAACGAACAAATTCCGTGCTCTGCTCAGGCTTGAATCCGCACCGCTTTTGTCATAGCGATAGAAAAACCAGCGTCTTAAGCACTGGATCAGAACCCGTTCCCCAGTGGTTGGGTTAAGACACCCACAGTTCTGAGTCTCACCCCAGCCAACACAAATCGGTTCCAGGTTGCGTATAAACACGTTTCTATGCTCTGTTGCTATGTCCTTACGGCCTGGCTTTTTGCTTCACGAGAAAAGTTGTCTATACTGAAGCAGATTACACGTGTTAACGGAACGAACGATTGGACCTCCATTGCTTGGGCGAACTTGTTTGGGCGGGCACAACGTGGAGCAATATAATGAGTATCCCTACTCTCAAAAAGCAATTGTGCATCGTTTTGTACACATCTGTTTGCGTAGCTGAGCGAGATGTGTACCACAGGTACACACTTTGGAACACATTGAATGTAGAGTTACACAAGATGTGCCATGCAAAGTACACATTGATGTTCCTGTGCAAATTTGTTACAATTCATGCATTCCTGTGGTGGACATCTTCTGTGTATATGGTACACAATTGCTTTTAGACAGTATCTTGAACAATTTTTTTCCCTGTAAAGGAGAAGGTTCTTTTACCTGTACCAGTAAATATAGGTCAGAGAACCAGGGCCTGGGTGGATAAAATAAAGCTTTTATTGGTGTGTTTTCCCAGGACAATCAGTTTCCGCTAACGTACTTGCGAGCCGCCTCTACCAATGCATTCCTCAAGGAAAGCGGTCATACCTGAAATTAAATATGAGCATAGTCTTACAATACAGTATCTCTTAAATCCCTGTACAAAACTTCTCACGAAATGTCTCTGAACAATGTAAGAAAGAGTAATCGGGGAAATTTGCAAAAGGGTACAGTTCACGGGTATATCACCTGACTACGTCAACTCTGCACATACTGGGAGCATAAATGAATAATAAAAAAAAAATTATACATAGCAGTGTAGTGTTAAAGATTGTGAGACTAGCACACTTGTGTACCAGAATTACCAAACGGCAATTACATAGTCTCTACTCTTCATTTGAACAGTATTTCCGGAATCTTTTTATTGCTTTTAGTGCCAATATTGAAAAGGGAGCTAACTCATGGCAAAGTGTAGCAGAAGCAGTAGTCCATCATGCATCTGCCGAAGAACAGTCCTGTGGGCTGACACCTCTCGTGACACTCTTCATTAGACACGCATGCGCCTTCCAGTTTATCTACACAACAGAAAGTAAATAATGGAGTAATTTATATATGAATTCATTTGGGGGCAGAAAGTTTTAGTCCTCTTTTCCTTAAAGTTCTACGACCTAATGTTAGTATTGGTGGCTTTGCACGTTCACAACAAAGATTGACCATTGCACTACTGCAGAAAAATCGTAAGATTTTTCATATTTTAAGTTCGTACAGTCATATTTTATTAGTTTCTGTACTCTAGAGTGGGTGAATAGGCCTACTTCAACTATGTACCATCATATCTCAATAACCTGTATACTCTAAAGTAGGCGAATAGGCCTACTGTGACTATGTTCAGTCATATCTCAATAGTTTGTGTAGTCTGTTGGATGGGCGAATAGGCCTACTGTGACTATGTTCAGTCATATCTCAATAGTTTGTGTACTCTGTTGGATGGGCGAATAGGCCTACTGTGACTATGTATAGTTATATCAAAATAGTTTGTGTATTATGGAGTAGGCGAATAGGCCCACTGGCAGATGAGAACTGTAACACGCAGGCTGTTGCTTAGTGTGTTCGGTGTTTTCAAAACTTACTCTGAAAAGCAAATCTTTTTCCAGGAAAAATCCTGCAGCTGCACTCATGCAAAAGACACGTTGTAATTCCAGGGCAATTTAAACCTGTGCAGTCTTCCCGGACATTACATCTCATTATTTGACCTGGAAAAGAGACATTATACCTTCATACGTCTATACTTTAAAAAACTGGCTTCCAGATCTGCTAACTTACTGAAGAACAAGAACATCAACTACAAGCACCACTTGGCGCTTTTCAGGAAGCTGTCAACAGTATAAGGTTTCGACCATTCTGACCTTAAGATCTACTCAAGTGGACGATTGATATGTGATTGCCTCTTTCGACACCTCGATCCATAAAAACACATGCATGTCTCACTATACAATGTATCACTTCAGTGAGCCATTACGGTCTAAACAGTGCACCTTTATTTAGATCCATTTCATTCCGTGTGAGTCTGAATATTCAAACATGGCGCCCTTTTGACCTTTACTTGATATCTCTGGACTCACTTCGGTTCATCTTTATTCGCCCCGGGATATCGCGGTAGACAAAGTGTGACAGGGTTTTAAAGAGGAAGACTCACCTGACTCAACGTAGGCTTTCTCCAGAAGTTGTCGAGTAACAATAGGAGACATCGGATCAAAGACAAAGGGCATAATTTTTCAAACTTTATTCGGCTATGGCAAGCCATGCAGACATTGCAATATTGAAACATTTTTATTTCAGTTAATATGAAAAAAGTATATTCCATACAGATGCCTTACTGTTTAAAAATCTTTTCAATACACATAAAATGTATTCAGCAGTTAAATAAACACTGAAATTTTAGTTTCTTTGTCTTATACATCTCTATTTTAAAAACTTTAAACAATTTCTTCTTTCTTTTTTTGAAACTTGAGTAATGTTTTTCGGGTAAACTATGGAACGTTAGACACGTTTCTGTGCGAGTATTCAAAAGTCAAAACTGCTGTTTCAATCTCTTGACATCGGAGGAAAATGACCGTTACCAATCAGGCGCTTGTGGAGCACAAAAACAAAGATGTTGTCGAATGTCTCTAGAAATATTTACAACTTTTTCAGTGGTAGGGGAGCGGATTAGAAACACCTCAGTCCCATCTCTGATTCTTGTTCATCGCTGGTTATTTATGATAATCCTTTAGCCGCGGCAAAAAGTGGCACCTTTCCATGTTACGATGGGTTTCAGTGTCCTACATAATTCATTTGGAAATATGGCTCCGCCATTATACTCCACACAAACAGAACATACATGTATGTGAATGTGTTTGCCTACCTGAATAAGTTTCCAGCAGAATAAAATCGCAATCATGAAATAAATGATGAACATATTTAACCTACCACTTTCATCGAAACAACATTGTCGTAGCAAGGACAGTTTCGCACAAAAAGTGTCCCAAGTACTGTTCGTCCTTAAGGGTACAAAACTCCTTCAAATTTTGGCATCAAAACATTCTTGATTGAATCGGTCCGTGTCCTTCAAGTGTGCATCTAAGTTCTGGGATCATAAGAACCGACCACTAGTATATGTGAGAGCCAGTTAATGCCAGTCATACCATATATGGTTATATCGCTCGGCAGTGGAACGAAGGTAAGATATGATGCCAAGGCGTGACACCACGGTGATACGAAGCGATGGTACGATGATTCAAACGGGTAGGTGCAATAAAACATTAGTTATATTAGTTAAGTTCCTTCCTCAATGTAACTTTCTGTGTCAAAGGCTCATGTTTATATACTTACCCTCACTCCAGTAGAGGCCTGTGGCCACAACGATCAAAGTCAAAATTTTGCCGAGCATTTTGTTGCAATGTTGTCAAATCTCTGACCAGACGTTAAATAATCTCCTCTGGAATGGTTAGTTTTGTGTGCAAAGTCACGTGTGTCTGAAGCCTGTCTGAGAGCATGGCATCTGGTACAGTCAATGACATGTGGCCTATTTATACACCTTACTGGAAATCTAGCTAGATAGTAGGGAACTCTTCCTGCCATATGTAAACCATAGACTTGTGGCAACATACTGATGAACTTTCCCACATGTGACGTACAAATAAATCATATGCTCGCCATATTGGTGGATGACACGTGATGTTCAACGAAAGTTACATTGTACGTAACTAACCTGTGTAAATTGGGCTAATTTGGCGGGTGTAAGAGATAGTCAATTTCTTAAACTTTTAACGTGTAAGTATAATACACGTTGTCGTTTTTACAGTGTGCGCTTGTTTGCTGGGTGTATCTGCTCGGTGGCTGTGTAAATGCTTAGAAGATTTTATTGATTGGCACATGTACGCGTGCTTTGGAGGTGCATGTTTGGTTGACATGTGTGCAAGTGTTTGGGAGGATCATACCTGATTGGCAGGTGTACAGGTGTTTTGGAGGTGCATGTTTGGTTGATAGATGTATGCATCTTTTGGAGATGAAGAATCTTGTTTACAGGGTGGTGGGTGGCTTAATAAGCTCGATTAACAGATTCTTGCTATATATAGGAGGCGGTAAGTTTCTTTGGGGGATGGAGACATGTTCGAGGCATAAATTGTATGATTAAAATATTTGGCGTTAGCCTGGGACTCTGCATGTTGATGTGGCGTCTTATCGCTTATAAGATGCACTTGTGCTTGCTTGCTTGCTTGCTTCGTAGAAGTATATGTTTGTTGTATGTTTCGGAGTATGTTTGTCTGTCAGGGGCGTGCTTAACTGACTACACCAACATGTTTGTCTGGCCTGCTTAACTGACAAGACTACACCACTATGTTTGTCTGGGAGGAGCCTGCTTAACTGACAAGACTACACCACTAAGGACAGTGTGTATTTGTTAGGCAGATGTATGGCTTTCTTTATGAGGTGTGTGCATCTATGCTTGTTTGGTACGAACGTCTGTTGATTTGGAAGGTGCGTGTTTGTCCAAGTAGACGCACAAGAAAGGGTCATCCATGCAAAGCAGGAGACTGGCTTTCTTCAGGCATATAGATGCAGCCGCAAATCTCTTCCCAATTTTTGATCCACTAAAGTACATAATTTATTGTCCACATTGTTAAACTGAATTTCTGAATTAAATAAAGGCTTTGCTATATCAATAATATTTATTCGCTTTTATCCGTTGTTGTTTAACACGACACTGAAGAGTTATTCCTAAATGACGGTCGTTTAGTTGACTTCAAATCATTATCCACATTGATACATTTAATTTCAGTATTAAATAAAGGCTTTGTCGTGATATAGCATTTATTTGTTTTATTTGATTGTCGTACCACACAGAAGAACTTTTCAAGTAACCAGTGTCGGTCAGTTTTATGGGTGGTGGATATTTACTTTCCTGCCCAGAGGTAAACCTCCTGACCTTTGGCACGTTACTGACGAACTTTCCCACATATGACGTAAAAATATGCACACCATAGTGGTGGCAGAAAGGTAACCTGTAAGGAAGGTTACACTGTGCGCACGGTCTCACATGGCCCCACGGACAAGGGAATACAAGGCCGGTGTTTTCAACCCTTATGCCTGCGTTCTAGTTATTGAAGCTGTGTAGATAAGTTATAGGTTATGGAGAAATCCAGGGTGAAAAGTTTGGAGAACATATATAGGCGTTATATCATCTGGAGGCAAAAACGTTGTGCCTTGCTAAAGCCTGTTATTATGTTCAGGTTGCTGTCTCATACTATGTAGGCCTAATTCTATACACTGTAAATTTCGATGTTTTACTTACAAACACTTTTATGCATCATATATTAAAGATTTGGAAAGCATTACAGTATAGGTCTATATATATGTTTAATACTTAAATATATATGTGCATATTTATTAAACACGCTTGCTTGAAGCTTAATCACCCATTAAACGCTTTGGGCGTTGGTCATTTTACAGTGTGCTGAAGAAGGAACGAGTGGGTCTACACCCCTTGTTCCGATTTGATTGGGCGAGTACACTGTTCCTCATGACATTGCGCACCACTTTCTTACAGAAAACAATTCCTTGCGAGCGAGAGGACTCTTTTAACTATATTGGTATATAAGACAACCAGGTAGTGCCGGATAAAGTAAACTTTTATTGCAGTGTTTCGGGAACAATCAGTTTCCGCTAACTTGCTTGCAATCAGCCTCTACCGGAACATTCCTTCAGTCAAGCGGCGCTGAGATATATTATCTCTATATTCAATACTTCTTCTATACTACTTTTCAATACTTCTCACTAAAAGATGTATCACTGATGAATGTAAGACATTTTAAGGAGTCGGCTACTGTACAACCGTATCAAATGAAAATGTCAACAATGTACATAGTTTTTTATATACACAAAGCAGTGTAGTGTTAAGGAATATGAAATTAGCGTATAATGTATAATGTAAATTTAAGTCAACAATCGTTGCCTAACATTTTTGACAAATGACATGATACAGTAAGGCTGTTTTTACCTTCAGCGACAAAAGAGTCTGAACTCGAAACTCCTCTATTGTTGAATACGACGTAAAGCGGAAACACACACATATACATACAATACTACAATGTCTAAACCTGTGCTGAGGTTCACAGGAGTTCACAGAGCTTATGAAGTTTGGCCCAGGTATAATATGATAGATTAGATTTCGGACACTTGTCAGCTTTCAACGGAATATGAGAACTGTAGTGTGCAGGCTTTCGGTATGCATCATCTGAAAGGCAATTTCGCGCTGATTCCAGTTATAGTCTTCACTCTTATTTGGCTATTTTTCTTTTTTTTGTGTGCAGTGATTAAAACGGAAATAAAGACTGAGGTGCTACGGTGGACTTTGGACCATACTGATGCAAAGTGACGTCACAGACCCTTTTTTGGCCGCTAAATACTGTAACTGTTCCACACAAATATAGATAAAGGTCTTGTACTACATATATATACACATAGAACGTGAACGTATAGTAATCAGGGGATGTTTTGCAGCCTAAAGAATCTGTGACGGCATTGTGACAGAAAGCCAAAACATAATGAACACATCTGGAATTAGTACGAAACTGCCTTTCAATACGTACTTTCTAAAAATTGTGGTCTGCTCTTTTAACCCGTATTCTGAGATTCATTTTCCCGATTTCTATTCAATTCTTGTTGTCTCTGACCACTGAGAACATCAAATACGGGCACTACTTTGTCGCTTTTCGGGAAGCTGTCCACAAAATAAGGTTGCCATTATACTGACCAGGAGGTCCTCTGTGGTTGATGATTGGTATATCATTCCCTCTTTCTACGCCTTGATCCATAACATCATATCAGTCTATAATATGTATCTCCTTATTTTAACCTTTGGTCTTTTCAATATATATAAAATGTATTCAGTAATTAAAAAAAAAACCGCAAGCAAAGTCAAAAGTAGACTTGCAATCTTATGAATCTCATGCTCATGATGTCTTGGTTAAATGTTGCTCGTTCCATAAGATCCAGGAGAATTCCCCCTTTGGACAGTTTCCCCTATGGAAAGTTCCCCCCTGTGGAAATTTTCCCTTCAGACATTTTCCCCTAATATATATTTAATCATGCATGCGGGTTATCTGATCAAAGTGTCGTTAATAATACATTTATTATTGTTATACCTTAATGCAGTACATTCAACGGTTACATCACCACGTTGCTAGGCTTTGAAGCACGTTTTGCGTTATCAGCCCCTGGTGTTATGAATTTATGTCATACTCCTGGGCATTATGGATGACCCATCATTACTTCCCCTTATAAAAGTTGTAAAACTGCATAGGGTTAGTGACACGGAGAGTCTACTACTTTATGTACATCAGGCTTTTGGTTTTCAGGATAGCATATTCATTATAACATATATATAACATTATAATATAATATAATAATAATAATATTATAATATATAATATTCATTATAATATGTTCACCATGTTACTCATATCGTCTGTAAGTTGTTTTGTCAAACTTCCAGTAATTTTAAGTCTATGTGCCTAAAACATCACTGGTCGAATTAGTATTAGTGGAATAGTGTATAGTAGGGAATGTCCTACGGGCAATTCCCATGAGAGGGAAATGGCTGCGTTCCTATTCCAGGGACCTTGATAGCAATAAGCAGTCGACGACAGACAACGGTGTCTATACACTGTAAAAGAATGTAATTTTATAGCACAAAGTGTTGTAAACTGGAACAGTAAATTCAAGTGTAAAAATAATGCTGCAATTTTGGTGTTAGTTTACACTCTATTCCTGTAGGATTATAAGATATGGTGCAAACGTTCATCACACCTGTAAATTTATAAATCCAATAACCACTGTAATTCTTTCACGTAAAAACGGTAAAAATATGCGGTAAATGTGAAGTTAACTTTGTCTCTACAGCAACGTGTAAATATACCGCAAAACTGACTGGTTGCAGTGTAAGCCAGATAGCTTTTCGAGCAGTACATCAGTGCGCATGGTCCGAACGGGTAAGTGTACTGTTCGTTGTCAAGTGTATGCATGTTATGTGGTAAGTGTATGGTTCGTTGTAAAGTGTATGCTTGTTTGCATGTGTGTATCTGTAAGGTTGATGTACACATGTTAAGGAGGTGCATGTTACATCGATTGACAAGTGTTTAGGAGGTACGTGTATCATTGATAGGTGTAAGCTTGATTCGGACGACGCGTGTTTGCTTGATTGCATAATTGCGTAAGACTGTGTGTGTTTCTCTCGCATGTGAGTCACGCTAGTGTGTTTCACTTGTGAACTGTTCCTTGGAACACATACGTGTGCGTTAGTTGATTTAATGACTGTAAGATCGAATGAATGAATTAACGAGGAAATAAGGGTGTAAATCATTTCAGATTAAATGAATGCGGTAAATGAGATTTTCGCTGGGTACTTAGATTATTGCCTTCTAATCATAGTATCGAGATTCATTTATTTCCGCTGTGTGTACAACTACGGAATAGGTTCCTGATACAAGTTGACAGAATTAACAAACTATTCTCGGTTCAAGAGACCACTGCATGGAAATTCATTAGTTAAAGCTAAAATCGCAGAAGAACTATTAATTTCACCGTATTATAACTTTAAATATCATATCCTGTTTAGTACTTATTATCAATCAAAGTGAATGGCAAAACAATTTGCTATTTAAGCTTTCTTTTAGGTTAACAGTAAGTTTCCGAATACAATACATAAGTGTTTTGATTGGCTTGAAAGAGCAACGCGTCCCTGTGAAAAAGACATCTGGAAAATAGACCTAACATGACCCTGTAAAGTCTATATCCTGCAGTTCGTGAACCGGACCTATAATCGGTGCGAGATAATAGATCCTATCACGTATAGCTTGACCCACTTTCTCCCTCCCGGACATTAAACCCTAATCAATCAAAAAAGCAGACAAACATTATTTAATACTGCCACAGAACATCTCTGTTGGATTTTAAACATTACATACCCGTTTATTTGATTGTACATGATGTCATGATGCTTTAGCCTACATCATGTACATTGCCATATGAGCAGTCAGTATATAGATTAGACTTTTATAGGTGAGTTTCGAGTTCGAACTCTTTTATCGCTAAAGGTAAGAAAAGCCCAACTGTACCATGTGACCTGTCAAAAATGTTAGACAACTATTTATGATTACATTTACTAACATGGGCGTCTAAGAAATGTTTCAACAAATGTTATTAAGACTAGATGTACGATAGGGAGAATTAAGGAGCTGGAAGGTTTCTAATTTAAGATGCTCCTGATTGAAGGAGAACTCGTTTGTGCCTCCTTAACACGCCGCAACAGGTGATCGGCAAATTAAAATCAACAAAATTGCCTGATATTTTTGACAAGTCACATGACACAGTTGAACTCTTTTTATCTTCTGTGACAAAAGAGTTCGAACTCGAAACTCCCCTATTACAGTATTCTTTGCATTGAGTATTGCTTTTCCTGAAGGTATTCAGTTACAGGAGTAAATCACTGACTATAATGGCCATTTGTCACGTTTCTGCTGTGGGATGGTTGGTTGTCAAGTTTTGTTTAAAATAAAGGCCTGCTTAGATATGCCTTCTAGTACGTGTTATAAAAGAAGGAAGGACAAGTTCAAAGGTGTACCTAAATGCTAAATAAAGAATTGACGGGAACAGTTTTCAACACCATCACTTCAACTTGCTGTCGACTTGAAGCTTGGTATGCATCAAGCAAGGCTTTTAATTTAAAAAATGTTAAAGAAAAAAATAACACGCACACGAGCCGGATATAGCATGATCTATTCTACCTTCATGGCTCGGTAAACATGTAAAGTTCGCCCACCACGTGTTTAAGAGCTTTCAAACGTTTGATTGACACATTTGAAAGTTAATATGTGCATAAAATTCTTTGCTAACGCGAGAAGACCAGTATCTGTTTGGATAACGATGATGGCTTTTTAAGTGCGGTCGTGTTGCTTTCGCATTTCCATTTTATCAAGACAGAAAACGAGATGATAAACGAGCAGCGATACACTGTAAATTTTGATGTTTAAATTATAAACACTTTTACTCATCAGATATTAAACACTTGGAGATTATACAGCATAATAATATAGGCCTATATACATGTTTTACACACTTAAGTTTAATACTAAAATATATGTCTATATATTTTA